>CM037851.1:73081927-73622927 GCA_021234595.1 Delia radicum | reverse complement strand
ATTTATTATACAAATACAAATTAATGTAATTAATTAGTGATGCTTTTTATATGTATTAAATTTTTACATTATTTATTTTCAATAAAATTAATTTGAAAAAATATTTATATATATATTTTTTTAGGGTCGTTTACAACTATATTTTTCGTGATTTTGTTAAACCTACTAAAATTATATATTTCAAGTACTGGCTGAAGTTTTTATTGAATTTACTGGGTAAATGCAAAATAAAATCTAGTCTTTGCCATGTGTGTGAAGATAAATTCCATAGTTAAATTCCATTTTATTGAAATTCACCCAGGAATGATAACACTAGTAATTTCTATTCTCTCTCATTCTCAGTCAATTTTACCATCAGCTGTTACATTACATGTTGAAAAAAAATAACAAAACATTACAAAAAACAATATTTGTTTTTAATTGAAATAAAAATTGTGAATTTGTTATGAAGCATATTTTAAGAGGAAACGAGATTGGACCTGGTGGATTAGGTAACCACTTGGTCCTACTTAATTTCTGCATTCAAAGTTTTTCAGGTCTGTGCTTCAGGGCCGAGCTATGGGCCATTTTCACTATCATATATTGAAAATTTTTAAATTCCGTTACTTTCATATAACACTGTGGTCATATTTTAAGAGGAAACGAGATGCGACCTGGTGGATTAGGTAACCACTTGATCCTACTTAATTTCTGCATTCAAAGTTTTTCAGGTCTGTGCTTCAGGGCCGAGCTATGGGCCATTTTCAATGTCATATATTGAAAATTTTTAAATTCCGTTACTTTCATATAACACTGTGGCCATATTTTAAGAGGAAACGAGATGCGACCTGGTGGATTAGGTAACCACTTGATCCTACTTAATTTCTGCATTCAAAGTTTTTCAGGTCTGTGCTTCAGGGCCGAGCTATGGGCCATTTTCAATGTCATATATTGAAAATGTTTAAATTCCGTTACTTTCATATAACACTGTGGCCATATTTTAAGAGGAAACGAGATGCGACCTGGTGGATTAGGTAACCACTTGATCCTACTTAATTTCTGCATTCAAAGTTTTTCAGGTCTGTGCTTCAGGGCCGAGCTATGGGCCATTTTCAATGTCATATATTGAAAATTTTTAAATTCCGTTACTTTCATATAACACTGTGGTCATATTTTAAGAGGAAACGAGATGCGACCTGGTGGATTAGGTAACCACTTGATCCTACTTAATTTCTGCATTCAAAGTTTTTCAGGTCTGTGCTTCAGGGCCGAGCTATGGGCCATTTTCAATATCATATATTGAAAATTTTTAAATTCCGTTACTTTCATATAACACTGTGGCCATATTTTAAGAGGAAACGAGATGCGACCTGGTGGATTAGGTAACCACTTGATCCTACTTAATTTCTGCATTCAAAGTTTTTCAGGTCTGTGCTTCAGGGCCGAGCTATGGGCCATTTTCAATGTCATATATTGAAAATTTTTAAATTCCGTTACTTTCATATAACACTGTGGTCATATTTTAAGAGGAAACGAGATGCGACCTGGTGGATTAGGTAACAACTTGATCCTACTTAATTTCTGCATTCAAAGTTTTTCAGGTCTGTGCTTCAGGGCCGAGCTATGGGCCATTTTCAATGTCATATATTGAAAATTTTTAAATTCCGTTACTTTCATATAACACTGTGGCCATATTTTAAGAGGAAACGAGATGCGACCTGGTGGATTAGGTAACCACTTGATCCTACTTAATTTCTGCATTCAAAGTTTTTCAGGTCTGTGCTTCAGGGCCGAGCTATGGGCCATTTTCAATGTCATATATTGAAAATTTTTAAATTCCGTTACTTTCATATAACACTGTGGTCATATTTTAAGAGGAAACGAGATGCGACCTGGTGGATTAGGTAACCACTTGATCCTACTTAATTTCTGCATTCAAAGTTTTTCAGGTCTGTGCTTCAGGGCCGAGCTATGGGCCATTTTCAATGTCATATATTGAAAATTTTTAAATTCCGTTACTTTCATATAACACTGTGGCCATATTTTAAGAGGAAACGAGATGCGACCTGGTGGATTAGGTAACCACTTGATCCTACTTAATTTCTGCATTCAAAGTTTTTCAGGTCTGTGCTTCAGGGCCGAGCTATGGGCCATTTTCAATGTCATATATTGAAAATTTTTAAATTCCGTTACTTTCATATAACACTGTGGCCATATTTTAAGAGGAAACGAGATGCGACCTGGTGGATTAGGTAACCACTTGATCCTACTTAATTTCTGCATTCAAAGTTTTTCAGGTCTGTGCTTCAGGGCCGAGCTATGGGCCATTTTCAATGTCATATATTGAAAATGTTTAAATTCCGTTACTTTCATATAACACTGTGGCCATATTTTAAGAGGAAACGAGATGCGACCTGGTGGATTAGGTAACCACTTGATCCTACTTAATTTCTGCATTCAAAGTTTTTCAGGTCTGTGCTTCAGGGCCGAGCTATGGGCCATTTTCAATGTCATATATTGAAAATTTTTAAATTCCGTTACTTTCATATAACACTGTGGCCATATTTTAAGAGGAAACGAGATGCGACCTGGTGGATTAGGTAACCACTTGATCCTACTTAATTTCTGCATTCAAAGTTTTTCAGGTCTGTGCTTCAGGGCCGAGCTATGGGCCATTTTCAATGTCATATATTGAAAATGTTTAAATTCCGTTACTTTCATATAACACTGTGGCCATATTTTAAGAGGAAACGAGATGCGACCTGGTGGATTAGGTAACCACTTGATCCTACTTAATTTCTGCATTCAAAGTTTTTCAGGTCTGTGCTTCAGGGCCGAGCTATGGGCCATTTTCAATGTCATATATTGAAAATTTTTAAATTCCGTTACTTTCATATAACACTGTGGTCATATTTTAAGAGGAAACGAGATGCGACCTGGTGGATTAGGTAACCACTTGATCCTACTTAATTTCTGCATTCAAAGTTTTTCAGGTCTGTGCTTCAGGGCCGAGCTATGGGCCATTTTCAATATCATATATTGAAAATTTTTAAATTCCGTTACTTTCATATAACACTGTGGTCATATTTTAAGAGGAAACGAGATGCGACCTGGTGGATTAGGTAACCACTTGATCCTACTTAATTTCTGCATTCAAAGTTTTTCAGGTCTGTGCTTCAGGGCCGAGCTATGGGCCATTTTCAATGTCATATATTGAAAATTTTTAAATTCCGTTACTTTCATATAACACTGTGGCCATATTTTAAGAGGAAACGAGATGCGACCTGGTGGATTAGGTAACCACTTGATCCTACTTAATTTCTGCATTCAAAGTTTTTCAGGTCTGTGCTTCAGGGCCGAGCTATGGGCCATTTTCAATGTCATATATTGAAAATTTTTAAATTCCGTTACTTTCATATAACACTGTGGTCATATTTTAAGAGGAAACGAGATGCGACCTGGTGGATTAGGTAACCACTTGATCCTACTTAATTTCTGCATTCAAAGTTTTTCAGGTCTGTGCTTCAGGGCCGAGCTATGGGCCATTTTCAATGTCATATATTGAAAATTTTTAAATTCCGTTACTTTCATATAACACTGTGGCCATATTTTAAGAGGAAACGAGATGCGACCTGGTGGATTAGGTAACCACTTGATCCTACTTAATTTCTGCATTCAAAGTTTTTCAGGTCTGTGCTTCAGGGCCGAGCTATGGGCCATTTTCAATGTCATATATTGAAAATGTTTAAATTCCGTTACTTTCATATAACACTGTGGCCATATTTTAAGAGGAAACGAGATGCGACCTGGTGGATTAGGTAACCACTTGATCCTACTTAATTTCTGCATTCAAAGTTTTTCAGGTCTGTGCTTCAGGGCCGAGCTATGGGCCATTTTCAATGTCATATATTGAAAATTTTTAAATTCCGTTACTTTCATATAACACTGTGGCCATATTTTAAGAGGAAACGAGATGCGACCTGGTGGATTAGGTAACCACTTGATCCTACTTAATTTCTGCATTCAAAGTTTTTCAGGTCTGTGCTTCAGGGCCGAGCTATGGGCCATTTTCAATATCATATATTGAAAATTTTTAAATTCCGTTACTTTCATATAACACTGTGGCCATATTTTAAGAGGAAACGAGATGCGACCTGGTGGATTAGGTAACCACTTGATCCTACTTTATTTCTGCATTCAAAGTTTTTCAGGTCTGTGCTTCAGGGCCGAGCTATGGGCCATTTTCAATGTCATATATTGAAAATTTTTAAATTCCGTTACTTTCATATAACACTGTGGCCATATTTTAAGAGGAAACGAGATGCGACCTGGTGGATTAGGTAACCACTTGATCCTACTTAATTTCTGCATTCAAAGTTTTTCAGGTCTGTGCTTCAGGGCCGAGCTATGGGCCATTTTCAATGTCATATATTGAAAATGTTTAAATTCCGTTACTTTCATATAACACTGTGGCCATATTTTAAGAGGAAACGAGATGCGACCTGGTGGATTAGGTAACCACTTGATCCTACTTAATTTCTGCATTCAAAGTTTTTCAGGTCTGTGCTTCAGGGCCGAGCTATGGGCCATTTTCAATGTCATATATTGAAAATTTTTAAATTCCGTTACTTTCATATAACACTGTGGCCATATTTTAAGAGGAAACGAGATGCGACCTGGTGGAATCTACATTTTTTTAATAATAATATAAAGAACATTGAACATTTTTAAACATATAACTCGCTTTTTACATTTTTCAAAAACAACGGTTATACACCTCTCTCAAATACATCTCTGTGAGAAAAACAGCTGATAATGGTTGACGTTTAGAAACAACTCTTTTTTTATTCAGTGAACTAGTTCCTTCAACTCGTTTAATCGTTCTTTTTTATTTGACTTGTGACTGATCTGCGTGTTGTGAACTAGGTCGTTCGTTTGACAATTACACTATTCATGTTTTACGAGCTTTTTTCACAAATTTTACTGTACATAGAGGCCATTTAAACGAAGAAATTAGTTGCATGCAATTTTTTAATTCTCTTTTAAAGTTGATTCTAAAAATCATGAACATTTAAACGAGGAGTTTTTGCATGCAATTTTTTTGACGTTTATTTTTCCAATCTTCTTTAATTGTTCATTCGTTGAAATTTAATTTATTCGTAATAATTAAAAATAATATAATTTAATAATATATATAATATAAAATAATATAATTTAAAATAATATATAAATAGTTCTTTATTCCACATTATTTATTATTTTACGAAATATTTTCGATACACAACACTTGAGAAGCCGAATACGAATAAAGCAAATTAACAAGAAAACGAACGATAGCAAAAAGAAATGTCAAAAATATCTTTAAAAACGAAAACCGTGCAATTTTTGCTACCCCGCTTGCTTCTCTACCCCGTTTGATTACAAACAATAATTGAAGGCAACGTTGCAGGCAACAAATTGCTCCGTTTAAATGGCCTCATAGACAAAAAGTGTTTCTAACAAAAATTTATTTATTTTGTGTAAAAAACATTTTATTTGTATGACTATAATTGCTTTTCCTAATTTGAAACAATATTACTACTATTTCATAAAAACAAATAATTGCTCTTACAAGCAGTTTTAATTGAATAGAGATGCAATTGCTTTGTGAATAAAAAGAACTAAATGAACGATTGAACGAGTAGATCGAATATTGGTGAACGAGTCATATCGTTCAATTGAGTGAGTCGTTCAATTGAACTAGTTCGTTCATGAACGGCACAACTCTAGTCAGTAGTATTTTTTGTTTCCAAAAAAAAAAAAGAAAAAATTTGTTGTAAACACAAAATTAGCATTTTTTTAATTCATTTTTTATATTAAATTGTTTAATAAAAAATGGGTAAAGCTGTAGTCGGTACTCCCAAGTACCTGGCCAATTAAATGAAGGCCAAGGATTTACAAAAACTGTCAGATGTGTGAAAAACAATGTCGAGATGAAAATGGTTTCAAATGCCACACCACAAGAATTCTCAGATGGCTATATGGAATTGTTAAAACGACGTTTTTGGTACAAAACGTGTAAATGCCAATAAAGTGTATCAGGAGTATATATCCGAGAAAGATCATGTCCACATGAATGCCACACGTTGGCTAACGCTATCGGATTATGTTAAATGGTTGGGTAGGACAGGACAAGCTATAGCTGATGAAACGAAAAAGGCTGGTTAGTTACCTATATCGATCGTAGTCCCGATGAGGAACGTATGATGGAATTTATAGAAAAACAAATTGAAAAAAACTAAAACCAAAGAAGGCGATAAAGAAAAAGATGACGAAAAATTTACCGAACTTGTAAGAGATGAAGAACAACATTTAAAATTGGATATACGCTTGGAAAAGAAATTTCAACCTGAAATTTTAGTGCAAACCTCAGCTTTATTACGAAAACGCATTAAAGAAGAACATAAAGAGCATGATAAAGACTCGCATAATAAAGCTGAGGAAGGTTTTAAAAAACCAAAATCCTTAAAACTGCAAACAAAATATAAAAAACTTTCTACTGCTAACTCCTCAACTTCAGCTTTATTGATATAATCAAAATGGAAGAACAAAAAAGGATAGGGACAATCGTAAAGACTATTGGCTACATGAGGGTATAGTTGTTAAATTTATAAGCCATTCCTTGAGCGATAAATATTATAAACAAAAGGCGGTGGTACAAAAAGTTATCGATAAATATACAGCTAAAGTCAAATTTTTGGAAACAGGCGAAAAGGTTAAAGTTGATCAGGTTATATATACTAAAATGAAAACTATTTTACAAGCATATAAGAAATTTATAATTTTGTTTTTCTTATTTTACTCACAGGCTCATTTGGAGACAGTTATACCCGCTTCAGATAAATTAATAATTGTGGTTAATGGTGCCTAACTGGGCAGTCAGGCTATTTTAAAGAAGTTGGATGAGAAGAACTACTGTGTGACAATAGAAATTTCAAGAGGTCCCTTAAAAGGACGAATTGTTGAAAAAGTACAATATGAAGATATTTCTAAAATTTTATAAAACTGCTGCAATAAAATTAAATATTTTTCAAAAACTGTAGCAAAGATGATTAAACCTATTTCTAAATTACAAAGAAAATGGCTGTAATTAACTAATTACAAAAAATTATCAAAATCACAAACATAAAAACAATGGCAATATTGTAAAGTCAACAACAAATGTACAGCGAATTTCTTTTGGCAGAAATTCCTGTGGTCTCGGCAATATTTTTGACTTTAAAATGTTCGAAACTAATTTTCCACTTGATAAAAATTATTATTTTATCTAACTTGCTCCACGTTTGACCAAAAAGAAGCTCTAGGAAACTTACAGAATAACTTCTTTCAGGTGAACTTTCATATTTTGATTAAATTTGTATATGTGATAGAGGATACTATATTAACAAACAAATGCTAATATATATAGTCCCAATTTCATGTGTATTACTTCTCATCGGGTAAATAAGACAATACGGGTAAAGCGTTGATCTTTTTCCTTTAAAATTTTGGTAAATCTACCCCTTTTACATTCGTCTTCAGAAGATTTTCGGTGACTCGAAATGAAACATGTAAGGACCTGTCAGTAGACAATATCTGCTTTAAATTAGCGGATGATGAAATTTTTTAAAAAATAAATAAACATTTACGGTTTTCTGTTTAACAAAAACAAATGATCTTGAATTTGAATAATCTTGCTAACATCATAAAAAGTTTCCAGAAAATGCTATCGTATATGAACACATATGATTATATATGGGTAAAGCTGATAATATATGGCTCTAGATAGTAAACTTTTTAATCATTTATGGTTTCAAACGGTAACAAGAATGGAGCAAAATTGATTATTAATAGGTTTTTTGTTAAAGTTCTGCCTATTATATAGGCTCTAGCTTTTCTAAAACTTCGGGTTCTGATGAGATCTTTAGCCAGATCGAAATACTAGTATCAACCTAGCTAATATGTTTGATTTGCTTTATTTTTGTAAATATACGGAGGTTGAATGCTCGTTATAAATTGAAAATAACATAAAAATAATCTCGATGTATATAAAAACAAAAAACTAATATAACTGTAAAAAATATTACTTGAGCCAGAGTACACACTAAAAATTTTTTATATAAATAGAACATTTTTGGTCTTCAAAGTTTAGTAACGTCATGATGCTTGTTAGGAAAAGACCTAACCACGTGGTTGATTACTAAGAAGACAAGAATGGAGCAAAATTGATTATTAATAGGTTTTTTGTTAAAGTTCTGCCTATTATATAGGCTCTAGCTTTTCTAAAACTTCGGGTTCTGATGAGATCTTTAGCCAGATCGAAATACTAGTATCAACCTAGCTAATATGTTTGATTTGCTTTATTTTTGTAAATATACGGAGGTTGAATGCTCGTTATAAATTGAAAATAACATAAAAATAATCTCGATGTATATAAAAACAAAAAACTAATATAACTGTAAAAAATATTACTTGAGCCAGAGTACACACTAAAAATTTTTTATATAAATAGAACATTTTTGGTCTTCAAAGTTTAGTAACGTCATGATGCTTGTTAGGAAAAGACCTAACCACGTGGTTGATTACTAAGAAGACAAGAATGGAGCAAAATTGATTATTAATAGGTTTTTTGTTAAAGTTCTGCCTATTATATAGGCTCTAGCTTTTCTAAAACTTCGGGTTCTGATGAGATCTTTAGCCAGATCGAAATACTAGTATCAACCTAGCTAATATGTTTGATTTGCTTTATTTTTGTAAATATACGGAGGTTGAATGCTCGTTATAAATTGAAAATAACATAAAAATAATCTCGATGTATATAAAAACAAAAAACTAATATAACTGTAAAAAATATTACTTGAGCCAGAGTACACACTAAAAATTTTTTATATAAATAGAACATTTTTGGTCTTCAAAGTTTAGTAACGTCATGATGCTTGTTAGGAAAAGACCTAACCACGTGGTTGATTACTAAGAAGACAAGAATGGAGCAAAATTGATTATTAATAGGTTTTTTGTTAAAGTTCTGCCTATTATATAGGCTCTAGCTTTTCTAAAACTTCGGGTTCTGATGAGATCTTTAGCCAGATCGAAATACTAGTATCAACCTAGCTAATATGTTTGATTTGCTTTATTTTTGTAAATATACGGAGGTTGAATGCTCGTTATAAATTGAAAATAACATAAAAATAATCTCGATGTATATAAAAACAAAAAACTAATATAACTGTAAAAAATATTACTTGAGCCAGAGTACACACTAAAAATTTTTTATATAAATAGAACATTTTTGGTCTTCAAAGTTTAGTAACGTCATGATGCTTGTTAGGAAAAGACCTAACCACGTGGTTGATTACTAAGAAGACAAGAATGGAGCAAAATTGATTATTAATAGGTTTTTTGTTAAAGTTCTGCCTATTATATAGGCTCTAGCTTTTCTAAAACTTCGGGTTCTGATGAGATCTTTAGCCAGATCGAAATACTAGTATCAACCTAGCTAATATGTTTGATTTGCTTTATTTTTGTAAATATACGGAGGTTGAATGCTCGTTATAAATTGAAAATAACATAAAAATAATCTCGATGTATATAAAAACAAAAAACTAATATAACTGTAAAAAATATTACTTGAGCCAGAGTACACACTAAAAATTTTTTATATAAATAGAACATTTTTGGTCTTCAAAGTTTAGTAACGTCATGATGCTTGTTAGGAAAAGACCTAACCACGTGGTTGATTACTAAGAAGACAAGAATGGAGCAAAATTGATTATTAATAGGTTTTTTGTTAAAGTTCTGCCTATTATATAGGCTCTAGCTTTTCTAAAACTTCGGGTTCTGATGAGATCTTTAGCCAGATCGAAATACTAGTATCAACCTAGCTAATATGTTTGATTTGCTTTATTTTTGTAAATATACGGAGGTTGAATGCTCGTTATAAATTGAAAATAACATAAAAATAATCTCGATGTATATAAAAACAAAAAACTAATATAACTGTAAAAAATATTACTTGAGCCAGAGTACACACTAAAAATTTTTTATATAAATAGAACATTTTTGGTCTTCAAAGTTTAGTAACGTCATGATGCTTGTTAGGAAAAGACCTAACCACGTGGTTGATTACTAAGAAGACAAGAATGGAGCAAAATTGATTATTAATAGGTTTTTTGTTAAAGTTCTGCCTATTATATAGGCTCTAGCTTTTCTAAAACTTCGGGTTCTGATGAGATCTTTAGCCAGATCGAAATACTAGTATCAACCTAGCTAATATGTTTGATTTGCTTTATTTTTGTAAATATACGGAGGTTGAATGCTCGTTATAAATTGAAAATAACATAAAAATAATCTCGATGTATATAAAAACAAAAAACTAATATAACGGTAACGAATTTGGTTTGCCATTTCAAAGTTTATTAACAAAAATTTGTCGGAAGCACTTGAACTATTTTTAGAATTTTGGTCTATATGATGTTAAAAACGCAAAATAAACCACATTTTAGAAGTAGTATTCCATTTAAAAACTTATTTAATGAACATCCTAAAAACTCTGCCCCTACTTTGAATTTTGAAAAAATGAATGTTGATGATATTTTAAAAATTTTTATTTTGTACAATTTCATGAACAAATTTTAAATTAAAAAATAAATTAAATTTATATTCTTTCTAGTTAAAAGAATTTTAATGTTATGCCAACCCTTATTCTATAATTTTTATAAGTGTAATAGTCTTACAATAAAACTACACCGAAAACAATCCATAAGTTTTTCGCACCACGAAAAGTTAGTGAAAATTACACGAATATATACGAAAGTATTTCGTATAATGTACGAAATAAATTTTCTGTTTTACGAAATATTTTTTATAAGTTTGATATAATTTTTATTAAAAATAAAAATTATGGTTTTTCGACCTTTAATTGTGCAATGAAAATGAATTAGTCCTAACAAATAATCTATAGTTTTTTATTTTAGACATGTATGTAGTTTTGCTAACATAGTTAAAAACTTATAACGAGTAACATTAAAATTATGGCGGTAAAAACATAATAGTTCCACGTGTGGAAATGAGACAAAGAGAGTAGATCACCAGAGAAATATATAACTATCACTTTTTTCAATACATTCAGTGTTGTCAGATATTCAAATTCGTCTAGCGATTTCATTTTTGAAATGGTGACTGACGATTTTTTAATTTTAATCAGAGAAGACAAA
Source organism: Delia radicum (assembly GCA_021234595.1). Classification (NCBI taxonomy): domain Eukaryota; kingdom Metazoa; phylum Arthropoda; class Insecta; order Diptera; family Anthomyiidae; genus Delia; species Delia radicum. The sequence goes on along the minus strand of CM037851.1, from coordinate 73,611,717 downwards.
ACAAGCTATTTTTAACTATTATAGCTCGGCCCTGAAGCACAGACCTGAAAAACTTTGAATGCAGAAATTAAGTAGGATCAAGTGGTTACCTAATCCACCAGGTCGCATCTCGTTTCCTCTTAAAATATGGCCACAGTGTTATATGAAAGTAACGGAATTTAAAAATTTTCAATATATGACATTGAAAATGGCCCATAGCTCGGCCCTGAAGCACAGACCTGAAAAACTTTGAATGCAGAAATTAAGTAGGATCAAGTGGTTACCTAATCCACCAGGTCGCATCTCGTTTCCTCTTAAAATATGACCACAGTGTTATATGAAAGTAACGGAATTTAAAAATTTTCAATATATGACATTGAAAATGGCCCATAGCTCGGCCCTGAAGCACAGACCTGAAAAACTTTGAATGCAGAAATTAAGTAGGATCAAGTGGTTACCTAATCCACCAGGTCGCATCTCGTTTCCTCTTAAAATATGGCCACAGTGTTATATGAAAGTAACGGAATTTAAAAATTTTCAATATATGACATTGAAAATGGCCCATAGCTCGGCCCTGAAGCACAGACCTGAAAAACTTTGAATGCAGAAATTAAGTAGGATCAAGTGGTTACCTAATCCACCAGGTCGCATCTCGTTTCCTCTTAAAATATGGCCACAGTGTTATATGAAAGTAACGGAATTTAAACATTTTCAATATATGACATTGAAAATGGCCCATAGCTCGGCCCTGAAGCACAGACCTGAAAAACTTTGAATGCAGAAATTAAGTAGGATCAAGTGGTTACCTAATCCACCAGGTCGCATCTCGTTTCCTCTTAAAATATGGCCACAGTGTTATATGAAAGTAACGGAATTTAAACATTTTCAATATATGACATTGAAAATGGCCCATAGCTCGGCCCTGAAGCACAGACCTGAAAAACTTTGAATGCAGAAATTAAGTAGGATCAAGTGGTTACCTAATCCACCAGGTCGCATCTCGTTTCCTCTTAAAATATGGCCACAGTGTTATATGAAAGTAACGGAATTTAAAAATTTTCAATATATGACATTGAAAATGGCCCATAGCTCGGCCCTGAAGCACAGACCTGAAAAACTTTGAATGCAGAAATAAAGTAGGATCAAGTGGTTACCTAATCCACCAGGTCGCATCTCGTTTCCTCTTAAAATATGGCCACAGTATTATATGAAAGTAACGGAATTTAAAAATTTTCAATATATGATATTGAAAATGGCCCATAGCTCGGCCCTGAAGCACAGACCTGAAAAACTTTGAATGCAGAAATTAAGTAGGATCAAGTGGTTACCTAATCCACCAGGTCGCATCTCGTTTCCTCTTAAAATATGACCACAGTGTTATATGAAAGTAACGGAATTTAAAAATTTTCAATATATGACATTGAAAATGGCCCATAGCTCGGCCCTGAAGCACAGACCTGAAAAACTTTGAATGCAGAAATTAAGTAGGATCAAGTGGTTACCTAATCCACCAGGTCGCATCTCGTTTCCTCTTAAAATATGGCCACAGTGTTATATGAAAGTAACGGAATTTAAAAATTTTCAATATATGACATTGAAAATGGCCCATAGCTCGGCCCTGAAGCACAGACCTGAAAAACTTTGAATGCAGAAATTAAGTAGGATCAAGTGGTTACCTAATCCACCAGGTCGCATCTCGTTTCCTCTTAAAATATGGCCACAGTGTTATATGAAAGTAACGGAATTTAAAAATTTTCAATATATGACATTGAAAATGGCCCATAGCTCGGCCCTGAAGCACAGACCTGAAAAACTTTGAATGCAGAAATTAAGTAGGATCAAGTGGTTACCTAATCCACCAGGTCGCATCTCGTTTCCTCTTAAAATATGACCACAGTGTTATATGAAAGTAACGGAATTTAAAAATTTTCAATATATGACATTGAAAATGGCCCATAGCTCGGCCCTGAAGCACAGACCTGAAAAACTTTGAATGCAGAAATTAAGTAGGATCAAGTGGTTACCTAATCCACCAGGTCGCATCTCGTTTCCTCTTAAAATATGGCCACAGTGTTATATGAAAGTAACGGAATTTAAAAATTTTCAATATATGATATTGAAAATGGCCCATAGCTCGGCCCTGAAGCACAGACCTGAAAAACTTTGAATGCAGAAATTAAGTAGGATCAAGTGGTTACCTAATCCACCAGGTCGCATCTCGTTTCCTCTTAAAATATGACCACAGTGTTATATGAAAGTAACGGAATTTAAAAATTTTCAATATATGACATTGAAAATGGCCCATAGCTCGGCCCTGAAGCACAGACCTGAAAAACTTTGAATGCAGAAATTAAGTAGGATCAAGTGGTTACCTAATCCACCAGGTCGCATCTCGTTTCCTCTTAAAATATGGCCACAGTGTTATATGAAAGTAACGGAATTTAAAAATTTTCAATATATGACATTGAAAATGGCCCATAGCTCGGCCCTGAAGCACAGACCTGAAAAACTTTGAATGCAGAAATTAAGTAGGATCAAGTGGTTACCTAATCCACCAGGTCGCATCTCGTTTCCTCTTAAAATATGGCCACAGTGTTATATGAAAGTAACGGAATTTAAAAATTTTCAATATATGACATTGAAAATGGCCCATAGCTCGGCCCTGAAGCACAGACCTGAAAAACTTTGAATGCAGAAATTAAGTAGGATCAAGTGGTTACCTAATCCACCAGGTCGCATCTCGTTTCCTCTTAAAATATGACCACAGTGTTATATGAAAGTAACGGAATTTAAAAATTTTCAATATATGATAGTGAAAATGGCCCATAGCTCGGCCCTGAAGCACAGACCTGAAAAACTTTGAATGCAGAAATTAAGTAGGACCAAGTGGTTACCTAATCCACCAGGTCCAATCTCGTTTCCTCTTAAAATATGCTTCATAACAAATTCACAATTTTTATTTCAATTAAAAACAAATATTGTTTTTTGTAATGTTTTGTTATTTTTTTTCAACATTTAATGTAACAGCTGATGGTAAAATTGACTGAGAATGAGAGAGAATAGAAATTACTAGTGTTATCATTCCTGGGTGAATTTCAATAAAATGGAATTTAACTATGGAATTTATCTTCACACACATGTCTTTGCCAACTTTGGCAAATTACTACGGCCAAACGTATATTGTTATAATTTCGATAATATGCCAGTAACGTTAATGTTAAAAATCCGGCAGAGTCAACACATGTGATACCGTATATTTGTATATTTTTATATTTAGAATTATATCCGAAAAATGAGTATATATTATTTTATATTATTATATAAAATTATATATAATTATATAAGGCAGATATAATTATGTAATTTTATATGATGAATAATCAATAACAGATATAAATATATCTAATTATATATGATGACATATATGATTATATAAAACTATATATAATTATATATAGATTTTTTAATCGGGAAGTTACCTCTTTATTACATAAAGTTTATTTTTCCACTCAATACTTATAAAAACTTTATTTATAAAATTTGAAGTTAACGCCCTGTTTCTATAACACGTTTTGCTTCACGTTCGTCTAAAAACAATAACAAAATACATGTAGTCACCAGTTCGTGTAGAGGCGAACGTGTTGTAGAAACCAGGGGTAAAAATTTTAAAGATTTAATATAATACCTAATATAAAAAAATTAAGTTTGATATAATTTTTATTAAAAATAAAAATTGTTTTTTTTTGACCTTTAATTGTGCAATGAAAATGAAAATTATTCAAGTTCGACGCCATACTCTATATTATTTCTTTATTAGGATATTGTCCTAACAAATAATCTATAGAGTTTTTTGTTTTCAAATTTATTATTTGACTTTTTCAGTAATGTGTTGATAGATCTATTTCGGGAATTTTCTAGGAGTTTAGGAGGCCAGTGTTAGATGGCGTCGGGTTGACTCTATCGGACGGTGCTAAGTATTTGGGGTGCTTCCTAGACAGCAAATTGTCTTGGAAGAGAAGTACTCAGGAAAGGATGAAAAGGGGCCTCAATGCCTACTACACATGCAGAAACTCTATCGGTAGGAATTGGGGACTAAGACCGGATATGGTAAACTGGATTTACACGTCGGTAGTTAGACCTATTCTTACTTATGGATGTACTGTCTGGTGGGATGCATTGAGAGTGGATAGCTGTAGGAAGATGCTCAATAAGGCCCAAAGGAGTGCATCTCTTGGTATTACAGGTGCGAGGAGAAGCACTCCACAGGCAGCGTTGGATATCATACTGCATCTATCCCCAATTGAAAATTATGTGAGGAGTGTGGCTGCTAGGAACTTATTTAGGCTCTACGAGTCTGCACTGGTAAGACCTAGGAGAGATGATCACACAAAAATACTGTACGAAGTAGGACTGCTTGATCAGGGTAGTATTCTCGAGGGAATATCGGATCATATGATCTTGACCTTAGACTTCGGTGGAACACCTCCGGTGGACTTCCCGATTAGGGAGGTCTGGCGTGGATCCAATGTGCTGTTCGAGGGGTGGGCAGTATTCACGGACGGGTCCAAAATGGACACGGGCACGGGTGCCGGTGTTTATATTGCTGACACTGACGTGAAAAGATCATACAGACTCCCAGATGAGTGCAGTGTCTTCCAAGCGGAGATCCTAGCGATCTGGAGGGCGACGGAAGTGATACTGGGTCACATCGTTGGGGGATCTAGGGTGACAATCTATGTCGACAGTCAGGCAGCGCTCAAAGCACTGACAAACTACACGGTGCGCTCGCGCATGGTCGCACGATGTAAGTGTGCTCTGAGGGAGCTCATGGAGGCATTCACAGTGAGGCTGTGTTGGGTACCCGGACACTGCAAGGTGGATGGCAATGAGTTGGCGGACGAACTTGCGAGGGAGGGTTCGAATCTGGACTTGGCAGTAAGGGACGGGGGTGTAAAGCCCCCATTATGTTACTACTTTGAGGTTATACGGAAGGGATTCCGCGAAACCGTTAACCAATCATTTAGGGACAGAATGGACTGCAGGGTGTCTAGGGCGTTATGGCCCGCATTGGACGCAGGGGCAACCAAGGTTCTTTTGGGACTGGACAGGGAAGGTCTCAGGACCCTTACGGGGTTCCTGACCGGTCATTGTTCTGTCAGGGCTTTCACAAGCAGATGGGACAGGGACATACCGGATTTTTGCAGGTTGTGCGAGGACGTTGAGGAACTGGAGACAGTTGAGCATATAATGTGCCACTGTCCTAGGTTGCAGGGTCTCAGACAGAAATGGCTAGGAGATAGATTTCACGACGAACTCGGGTGTGTCGCTGGATACAATCCGGTAGATTTGATGAGATTTGTCAAGGAGATAGGAAGGCTGTTTCTAGTAAGGGGACGATAGGAGCTGGTTTCTGGGGAGTATATATTCTTTTCTGTCTATTTCTATTCTTTCTCACCGTTTTTTCTCTGAAGGGATTCACAATGGACCGTATTGGTCTCCGAGTGGAGTTGTGCCCCTGGGCACATAACCCTTCCTAACCTAACCTAGGTTCCCATCATCAGAACACGTTTTGAAAGCGGTAACAATCCCATGCCAAACATCAAACATTCATAAAAACTAGTTTACTCACTCAACACATTCTTGAAAGTGTCAAATAATAAATTTGAAAACAAAAAACTCTATAGATTATTTGTTAGGACAATATCCTTATAAAGAAATAATATAGAGTATGGCCTCGAACTTGAATAATTTTCATTTTCATAAAAATAATTAAGTTTAAAAAAAATAACTTAGCTAGTAAAAAAATTTATATATAATTATATATATTTATATATGATCAAATATAATCATATACAGAACCATATATAATTTTATATGCGGTTGATTATTCAAAAATTTGTTTATATGGTGCTATATAAAGTTATATATAAAAACATATAATTATATATAAATATTTCAAATCGGACAGCGATCCGTCCGTGCAATTTTTTAAATTGGACGGACTGGAAGAGAAAACCTAAGCCCTACCAAAGGCCGGTTACGCCGGTGGATATAATTATATATCATTCTATAAAATATGATATACTAAGACATAATTATATATAATTATATAAGAGAAATGGTTATATATGGTTTTATATACCCGATTGAAAAAAATTATATAAGCCATATCAAATTATATATAATTATATACGGAAATTGGTGGATATAATTATATATAATTTTATGAAATCTGATATAATCAGATATAATTATATCCGAAAAATATGTATATATAATTTTATATAATTATATAAAATGAGATATAATTATATTAGGCAGATATAATTATATATTGGACAATATATAATTATATATAATTTTATATAGCGCCATTTAAAAAAATTTTTGAATAATCAACCACTTATATAATTATATCTTATTATATATGGTGTTATATATGATTATATATAAATGCATATAATAATATATACATTTTTTAATCGGGTAATTATATAAAACTTGATATAATTATATAAGGCAGATATAATTATATAAGGCAGATATAATTATATATTGGATCACATATAATTATATATAATTTTATATGGCACCATAGAAACAAATGTTTGAATAATCAACGCCATATATAATTATATCTAATTATATATGGAGCTGTGTATATATATTTAAAAAAAAAATGGACCCTATCTGGAATAAAAAAAGAAATTTTTTTTTATGTGACGTTAAGGGCGCTAAGGCCCCTGGAGCCCCCCAGGGGGGAAAAACCTAAATTAAAAAAAAAATAATTCTATCTGGAATAAAAAAAGAAAATTTTTTTGTTATGTGACGTTAAGGGCGGGGAGGCCCCTGGAGCCCCAGGGGGGTAAAACCTAAATTACCCCCCCCCCAAAAAAAATATATAATTCTATCTGGAATAAAAAAAGTAAATTTTTTTGTTATGTCACGTTAAGGGCGGGGGGCCCTGGAGCCCCCCAGGGTGGAAAACCCTAAATTAATCCCCCCACCAAGAAAAAATATATGATATATATATGTGACTTAAAGGGATTTGGGGCCCCTGGAGGCCCCCGGAGTCAAGATAGTGGGGGTATTGTGCACACGTGTTAGGGGGTGTGGGGGGGAATTTTGTACAAAAAAGATCAAAAAATATAGTTCTTTGAAATATTAAAAATCAGTACAAATTTTAAAAAATCAGTACAAATTTTAAAAAATCCACCAACAAAAATTTTTTTTTTAAAGGCAAATTCACAAAATAAATAAAAAATTTTTAGAAAAAATAGCGCGACTAAAGTTTTTGTTATAGAAAACTTTTGGTTAAATTTTACTTTGTCGGGCGGAGCTCAAAAAATTATGAAAAAAATACTATTCGATCAGAAATTAAAAAATAAAAATAAAAAATTATTAGGCGTTTTTGGGGCCGGGCCCCTGGGACCCGCTAGGAGCAAAAAACAGGGACATGTACAAACATATAAGTGTGGGCACTCAAATGAAAGAAAATCTCCTCACGGTTTCAAAAATGTATTTTTTTCAAGATCCGACAAACGTGGCCCAAACCAGAGCCATTTTAGTAAAATTTAGACCCTTTAGGCATGGCCCAAAAATAGTAAAATGCCAAAAATACAGTAAAAAAATACAAAATTATGAGGCTTTTTTGGGGCCGGGGCCCCTGGGAACCGCTAGGAGCAAAAACCAGGGCATGTATTTTGAAGTTTCTTTTGTGTCGCACGCAGAAAAAACTTTATTTCGCGAAGCCACCTGCCGCGTTCTACGGAGGAAAAAAACCCCTAAGTCACGCAGAAAAACTTTGCTCCCGAGGATGAGGAAGAATCCCAGGAGCGGTATTAGCAACTCTTATCTTTTTTATTAGGCAAAATTTGCCATTTTGGCAAATTATATATTTTTTGGGAGGGGGGGGCGGGGGTAATTTAGGTTTTACCCCCTTGGGGGGCTCCAGGGGCCTCCCGCCCTTAACGTCACATAACAAAAAATTTTCTTTTTTTATTCCAGATAGAATTATATATTTTTTTTGGTGGGGGGGGGGGGGTAATTTAGGTTTTTTCCCCCTGGGGGGCTCCAGGGGACTTAGCGCCCTTAACGTCACATAAAAAAAAAAATTCTTTTTTTATTCCAGATAGGGTCCAAATTTTTTTTTTTTTTTTTTGAGGTGTGCCCGAAAAAGTAAATTTTTGCCAAAAAATCCGGCAAAAGTGCAGTTTATGGGGCGTGACGAAAAAAAAAAAAAAAAAAATATGACCCCCTCAGGCCCTAAAAACTGCTACACCACCGAATATACAAGTATGGGTATTCAAATCAAAGGAAATTTTCTCCCGATTCCAAAAATAGTATTATTTTTTGGATAAGTGAACGGCAGGGCGGCAACCAGAGCCATTTTAAACCCCCAAAAGGGGGTAAAAAAAAAAATGCAAATGTTAATGAAAAAAAATATGACCCCCTCCGGAATAAAAAAAGAAAATTTATTTAAAATGGCTCTGGTTGCCGCCCTGGTTCACTTATCCAAAAAATAATACTATTTTTGGAATCGGGAGAAAATTTCCTTTGATTTGAATACCCATACTTGTATATTCGGTGGTGTATCAGTTTTTAGGGCCTGGGGGCCAAAGGGGTCCCGGCCCCCTTAACTCCAGAACAAAAAAAAAATTTTTTTTTATTCCGGAGGGGTCCATGTACTTTTTTTTTTAATTTCGTTACGCCCCATAAAGTGCACTTTAGCCAAAAATCCATTCATATTAATCGATTACGATCATTTTTTGTAAATCTGAAAAATTAAAAATCTCAAAACTTAACCTTTAAATGCTACGGTGTTTACACATATACAAAACAACCGAGCCCCTGTGGCCATATATAATTGGTAGACCAACATTAACAAACAACTTCATTAAAACTATAAAACCTTAAATATAATGTTTTCTAACAATATAAAACAGTTTGTAAATAGCAAGTATAACTTACAAAAATTAAAGTAAAAAGTTTAAAAGTTTAAAAGAATTATTAAAGAATATTTCATAAACGCACATGACAAAATGTATTGTAGTTTAAATTGTTGAATACCTTAAATGAAAGCTTTATATCTTGTCTATAAATTATTGGCCAATTAACATTTAATGGGGGTCTTTTGAAAGAGGCTTTTTAATAAATACCATAAAAATAATGCAGAATAAAATACAAAATGTTAAGCTGGCTCGTAATGGGTTAATGAATAGGGACTTATTATACCTCGTGGAAAAGACATTTGAAACATATTTCCGATGGTGCTTAAATCGTTTCGATTCGTTCACTACTTTTGGATAAATTAGCAAAAAAAAAAAATTCAACTTTGAACACCTCCTCTGGAAAGGTGTTTAAAGTTCGAACTAAGCGCGAGTCAAATCTTCATGGTAAACAAATTTCAAAAATTTTGTTTGTTAATTTAGAAATCGGTTCACATTTCACAAGATTTGTTATACACGAGGTAGTCAACATTGATAACCTGTAAGTACACCATATACTAAAATAAAGTGGTCGAATCACAATATTTCAAAAGATGGAAACCTCGTTTCCAACTTCCAATTTGTTTCCTACCAATCAAATCAGTAGTTTAGAAGTTATATGTTTATTACCATTATTTTTTCAAATACCCCACTCTGCCGTTCTCGATAATAAATATTTAGGTTTTTTAGGATCAGGTGGTCATTTTTTAGGCAAGTGTGTACCTTTACAAAATATTTTACTCCTGATATAACAAAAACTAAATGTAAACTATTGGATAGCATATTTTACCAAAATTAAAACATATTGCAACAACTTACCACTGATGACTGGCATAAAGCCATTTGCACCTTCTTCTCCGCCAGTTTGATGCAGTTGTAATAAACACACAAAAAAAAATTCCACCGACAAACTCAAGTATCGTCGTACGCAATGAATTTTTTATAATTGTATTTGTTTTATTTTTATTGTCTAATTTAAATTTAGCGGTGTCTTCTTGTATTTACTATTGACCGAGATTTAATCATGCAACACGCAACATAACATATGGATGTTGAGATTGATTTGAAAAAAAAAATCAACAACACAAGGAAAAGACCATCATCATCGTTCAAAGTAGCAGAACCAAAAAGGGGTAATATTACAACAACAGCAGCAATGACAATAATAAAACGTCAGCAGAGAAAACAAAAAAAAAATGAGTATAAAAATGCGCAGAAAATTAATAAATTAGTTTATATGTAGTTATCACACACACACATACAATAGGGAGCACTAATTAATTTCCGATTTCATATTGAATAAACACACAAGTTTAAAACCAAAAATTATCGTAATTTATTTTTTCAGATTTCTTATTATTTTTTTAATAATAAATAAATTAAGTTTTTAGAACAAAAAATTACACACAAAAGCTGCGACGTCCACTCCCGTTGAAATAAACTTTCCGAATGAATGCAATTTGTTGAAATTTAGTTAACACAGTTGTAGTGTAAAGTATTTGCATACTACTTTTTACAAATAGTAGTGAAAAAGAGAAAATTATACTCTCAAAATTCCAACAAATTGGACATAACAGAGTACAAACAGGCGCATTTTAAAATTATCATAAAATTTTTAGCAATTTCAACTATCTTCAATATGAATTTATTAAATTTTTAATAATTTTATAAAAAGTTTAATTAAGTTATTGCTCCTTCATTTTACAAACATGTAAAAATTTATTTTTTATTTATATAAATCTATCTGTCTCTTTTGCACTAAACCAAACACACTGGCATTTTTTCTTTGATGTAGTAGTAATTTACAATGCCTGTGACATTTTTTTTAATTATGTTCAATAAATTTTCTATTTACGAATCTTGTAAAAAAAAACTAACGTATTTCAACAAGCACGTGTTTTTTCCATTATGACAAGAACTGACATAGATTCCTCGTCCATCGAAAAGGCTTCACGAGATGAACGCGAAGCCAATTCTGGTAATGAAATGCGGGTCTTATATACTTGCCTAGGGATTTTATTTGATTCACATCAACACATACAATGACAAATCAACATAAATGTATCATAGTATTGAGGTATTGTGTATACATGTAGCCATCATGCGGTAGTGTTTTTTTTTTTATTAAATGTGGTTTTTTGTTTAGAGTTTTAATAAAAGGGTGAGTAGAAACTTAAAATAAAAAAATTTACTTAATATTGTTAATGTAGATTTGTTAAAAATTTTGTTTAAACAAGTTTAAAACCATTTAAAATAAGAAATTTAATTTTGTTTAGCCATCTTGCCATATGTAATAGAATAGTATTTCTGACTTGAAGTGCTGCCAGATTTATGTAATTCATACATACACTAACAAGGAAGGTATCCCAAGCCGGACCAGCATATGTTGTGGAGAATAAAAAATTAGAGGTAATCATAGTCTATTGCGCAATTTTTATTATGTGCTTTACCCATTAACTAGCAATATTATTGCACAACTTTTTGTTTTTTATTCCATCATGTATGGTAATAGATTAAAGAACAAAATCGGTAAATTCCGCAATAATATTGCTAGTGTATGGATGCCTTTATTCTGTATTATATGTTGTACTAAATCAAGGAACAATATCGAAAAATTACATAAGAATATTCACCCTTATTGTGTATGTCGTATTTAAAATACGCCTACGACTGTTTTGTAATAGATTAAAGAGAACGTAAACTTGTTTTCTTTAATCTATTACAAAACAGTCGTAGGCGTATTTTAAATACGACATACACAATAAGGGTGATTGGTAGTGTGTGGGTATCTTAAGCGATACGTATTTTTGACATAGGGATATAACTTTTTTTTGGCAAATGTTGAAAATAAAAGAAAAAGATAACAACAATGCTCTTTAGGGAGCACACGTCAAAAAAATATGACCCCCTCTGGAATAAAAAAAAATAAACGGAATAAAAAATTTGTGGCGCCGGGTTTCCAAAAGCCTCCCGGGTACTAAAATGAAGGGAAATTTAAAAAATTTGTCCATTTTAGAAAATTTTAAATCCTTTAGGGGGACGCCAAATTTTCAACTTTTTTATGTGCAAAAATTGTGTTAAAAGGAAATTACAAACAAGTATTTGGTTTTACCAAATTTTTATTATGTCCTCCACAGTGTAATGCTACAAATGGAACAAAAAACAAAAATGAAAAACAAAATTTTTGCGGTGAAAAACTTTCTGGATGTAAAAAAAAGAAATTGCGTAGTAAAAAAAAACTAGTTTAGTGGTGAAAAAAAAATTATTTAAATTTCAAATATTATTCACCCAACGTCTGATGAATATATAATACTGTTTTATACACCAGACGCTAATATAAAATTGAACTAAGATAAACATTTTGTATGGAAAATTTAAAGGTACCTTCACTTTTGAACCGCCGGACCGATTTTGCACATTTTCAATACCAACACTTTCGGCAGGATGTACATTAATCTAGGTGATAATTAACAGTATTATTTGCGTTTTCACGTCGTGGTCGCCATTTCCGCTGACAGACGGATATCGCTAAATCGGCTTATTGGGTCTTACACCTAAATTTCGATGCGTTACAAAGGGAACGACAAACTGATATAAACCCTTATCACATATAGTTGAGAGTATAATAAATTTAAATTTTAAAAACTCGGCCTAAGACAAGACGAAAGCGAAACATAGTTTTTGTAGCTTTGATGATTCTCCTTTGATATCCTTTGTCGAATCTAAAATAATACATCTCAACATAGCTAAAAATATTTAATTTGCCTTTTTTTAATCTCAAAGTATATGAAAACAAAAGAAAACTTTAAAAATATTTATTGGTACTTAATAAAATTATGTCTTTTATTTAAAATCCTTAAGCTAGCATGAAAAGTATAAAGAAGATAAATTAAACAATTGATTGCACAAAAAATATATCGTCACCTAAAATTTACTTTTTAGTTTTTTACAGGAGAGACAAAAAAAATTCTAAATAAGAAACTACTTAAAGGTAAGTATCAACAGAATTATGCTTAAGGAACAAAGACGGATTTGTTTCTGAGAAAAAATTTCATGGAAAAATTGTAGTTTTTAAGTTTGAAAACGATTTTTTTTAACCAAAAAACCGTAACTCTCATACAAAAAATAAAACAAACGTTTAAGGTAAAAAATACTGCATTTCGACAATAATTAAAAAAGTTTTTAAGTCAGCTTTTGTATTTTTATCTATTTATTGTGAGTGTTTTTAAAACAAAACGCATTTTAACTATTTCAAATTGTTCGAGAAAAATTTTAAAAATTAATTAATTTATTGCGCGAAAATAACATAAAATTAAATTGGTTAAACAAAGAACAGTGTAAATCTTTACAAAAAAGCAAAAAACTGCACTACACGTCTTTTTGGCTAATAAATATATTAAAATTACAGTTACGGCCTTTTGATTTTCGTTAATAAAATTAGTGCTTTTAGACTTAAACTAGTAAATTTTGTGGGAACGTGTATTTTGGTTACGTACATCGTAATCAATCAAAAACTAAATTTAAAATTTTTTGTTAGTTACGGCCTTTTGGACTTTAGGTGACGATATGTAATGTAAACGTAAATACATATGTATAAAATAGTTTAAAGCATTAAATACTAACCACGCTCACAAATTATTTCTACAGCATTTGGTTCCATTAGGGTAGACTCTAGACATCTATGGACCGCTGAACCCAAAATCTCATCTAACAAAAAGTTAATCAAACTACAAAGATATAAATATTTGAGTACAAAATAAATCAAAAAAAAGGAAAAACTACATACTTTTCATCTTTAACGAAACGCCAGAGATTCATTTGCAAATAATGAGTATCAACTTGTATCTGTTGTAAACCAAATTTACTAAAGGTACGCAAACGAACACACTCTAATAAAGTCTGAAAATAATATCAATAAATGTTTATCAACCCATGTTCAAACCGACATAACACATTTTACCTTTAAACCAATTTTAATGATACCGGTAACAATTGATACTTTAGAAAACTCTACTGAAGTGAATATATCAATTCTTTCGGAAAACAATCTATGAATATTCGAAACATACGACGATTCTAGTTGTGATGGTGTATAATTTGACCAATTTGAACGAAATTGTTGTTTGGAGTTTGTCAAATTACTGAAATGAGTTTTACGACTTGAATCACTGCTAGCAGTTGTGCGTACAGTTGAGGGATAATCATATAAACTAGCTACCACCGTTTCAATGGATGATAATTCTTCGACCACCCTTTTCATAACAGCTCTAACAGTACGTGGTTCTAAACAATTAAGCCAATCACGAGTTTCAACACTTTTACGCAACATTTGTGAAATGTTAAGTCCCTGTAAACGAACAAACGTATCGAGTAGACTTTGTGCTGTTTCACGCATTTCAGCACAGATTTCCGTTTCATGTGTTAGTGTAGCACTATTTTCTGAATCAATTTCGTACAAATCGTCAGCCAAAGAAATCTGAAAAAACAACAAAATTATAAAAATGAAATTTTGTGATAGTATTGGATATAAAAAATATCTAAGATTTTTGCTCTGTTGTGATATCGGGGAATATTGTAATGTTTTGTAGTCCTGATTTTGATACAAGCTCCACGATTATGGCGTTTGAGTAATAATTTTTTGCTTCACTGAGCACATGAGTAATATTATTTTCCCCTATCTCAGGTTTTTACCTAATTTATCGTTTTCTCATGCAATCAATTCGAGAATGAAATAAATTTACAAGATTTTTAAAAGAAAAAAATCTGAAGACCTAGAAAGATTTTGCTTCAGAAAAGTTAAAATTAAAATTAAAAAAAAAAAAAAATTAAAAAAAAAAATTAAAAAAAAAAATCGATATTAAAAATGAATATATTAAATATCCGCGATCTTTTAGATAATTTAATTTTTAACATTTTTTTATTTTTTTAGGTTTTTAGCTAATTTATCATTTTTATTAAATCAAAGGAAAAATTCTACAAATCTAAATACCTAGAAAGATGTTGCTTCAGAAAAGTTATAAAATTAAAAAAAATCGATATGAAACAATTGCAAATATATCAGCGACCTTTAACAATTTGACTGCAATTTTTTGTGTATCAAATAAAAGTCCATAAATACTGTGAAATCTCTCTCTTAACACGCTTTTGTCCTGTTTGGGTTAAAATGAGCCAATTTTAAAAAACGAAGTTAACAAAACTACACTTAAAACTGCTAGTTTTGAGTGAGTCAGTTTTATTATATCTAGTCCGTCAAAAACCTTATAAATGTGAAAAAATATTTGGTTTTCCTCCATGAGCAAATTTATTTTTCACATACATCTGTTATGTATGGGTCAATTTCACCCAATATTATATTTTATTATTTTCACCAACTGTCTGTTTATCTATTTTTGAACGAAAAGAAATTTTTGTAAAAATAAGAAATATTAGTTTAAGGCTCACTGTGTCGATCGATGATAAATATGGTAAAAATAAATTGACCAAAATTACTCTACAGAAAATATAATTTTTTTTTCAGTATTAAATCAACACTTACGAAACGTTTGAGCCCCATTTCGAAAAAAAATTCGAAACTTGTTTTGGGTCAAAATACAATAAAACCGGCAACTTCAATTGCTGGTAGGGAACTGAAGATCCACTTTCAAAATTGTTTACTACTTTTTCTCATATTTAACTCTTTAATATGCATCGATTGAGTGATATTCCTTCTTCAACCAATTGGAAAAAGTGCCATATTTGGGACCACCTGATAAATAGGCATCGTATTGGCCTGAAATATTGAGAAAAAAAATTTAAAAAAGTGATTGATTTACTCCCAGTTTACATTAGATTTGGCTAACAAGTATGAAAACTTCACAAAAACACATTTGGTATAATATTAATGGTATTTTAAGGACAACAAATTTTATTTCACGCCAATACGATGCATATTTCTGAAGTTATTTAAGTTTGAATTTTTAAAATTTTTTCTCTTAGGGTCATCAGAGAGACAATTTAACTAATAATAAGCAGGTGAATATTATAGGCTTGACCGGTGATATTGTGATTTTCACGGATAGCCAAGCGGCTATCCGGGCTTTATCTACGGACTCTGTGGGATCAATGACGATACTCAGGTGTAAAGGGGAAATTAACGATTTCTCTGCACGAGGACGCATTGAGATTATATGGGTGCCGGGACACTGTGGTATAGCGGGGAACGAAGTGGCTAATGATTTGGCTAGGGAAGGATCTTCCCTGGAATTAGTCACTTTGGGGCACGCTAAACCTTTTCGAGCTCTCAAGGCGGAGCTTATGGACTGGGATAACACCATGCATAGGACCATCTGGGAAAATGCGGGTTTTTTTTTTTTTTTTATAGTTTAACCAATACTCAGGGGATGCCCCCTACTCATGCAGTGCATTGTATTGATCAGGAAAATAAGGTATGGGAAGGAGGAAAGAGGGAGTAGTGTTTGTGGATATTTGATTTAAATTTTTCTAAATTGTAAGTAACAGGGAAGACTTCTGCGGGAAGTTTGTTCCACATACGAATCGTTCGACTAAAAAACGACTGGGGCAACCCGGACACGGACAAGACGAGGGAAATTCTGAATCTCGGTAGGAAGGAACTGAGTCTTTTGATGGAAATCTTCACGGGACACTCGACACTAAGGGCCCACCTCCACCGTATTGGTAGGGCGGACTCGGAAGTGTGCAGGGCCTGTGGGGAAGACGAGGAGACCTTGGAACACTATCTTTGTGAATGATCGGCATTTGCCAGGATCCGGGTCGAAATACTATCCAGTGACCCAATATCCATATTGGGGGATCTTAGGGGCATAGGATGGAAGAAGTTGAGGAGTTTCGTCAGTGCGACGGAGTTCCTGGGGTAGAAAGGTGACATAGGACCGATTGTTTAGAGCGAATCCTCTTTTCGACCTAACCTAACTAATAATTTTTACACGGAATATTTTTTTAGTACTCTTGAGCTGAGAAATCAATGCAAAAGAGCAAAAAAATTTAAACTTCTTATTTCATAACCTCTTTTTTGCACAAAATCCATTCCCCCTTTCTAAATATTTATTAAAGAATTCTCACAAATCTTTTGGCCCATAAGAATTTATGTTCCGCTTTAAGAGTTGCAAAAATCCAAAAAAGTGGAAATGCTGAAATGCCCTTAAAGATTTTACTGTAAAAAGATTTAAATATAAGGCTGAAATATATTCAACTTAAGTGACTTAAGTCAGGTGTTGGTATTAAACGAAAGCCGTTTTTAATTACTTATTAATGCAGAGTCGTAGAACTTTTAAATATTTTTTTATATTTCATAAAATTTTTAACAAAAGGAGCAGTAACTAATTTTTAATTCGGAGAAAATAGTGTTTTTGTAGACTTTTTGTAAGTGGTTTTAGCTGACGAGATGTTATCGCTAGAACCCATATATTTTAGGAGTCATCATCAAACATGTTAATCTTTATTTTTAGGGGGGTTCATCTTGCATTTTTTAAAAAGCCTCTAAATGGGGCACTCATAAGTATTTATTTAAAATTTGTTAATTGTAAAAATTATTATGCATTAGGGTTTTTAAAATCACAAAATAGAAAAACATAAAAATAAAACAATAAATAAAAATAAATACATTTGTTTTTACTTACTAATATATGAACTCCATTTTGTTCCATTTCCAAGCAAGTTTTTGATAAAACTAAAAGTAAATTGGGTGGACTTGATGTGGAAGAATCGCCAAATGAACTCATAACTTTAGAGATATGACGTAAGAAACCAATAAGTAAATTTTCTCGTATACCCTCCACACAAAGAGTACCCTTATAATCTGATTTAATATTAAATGACCAATCAGTTTGTAAAAATACCAATAAATCTTGCAAGACACCCTTAACCTTTTCGACCAATGACACATAAAGGTTGGTAATTAAATCATTTAAATTTGACCCGGAAACAGAATCACTTTTAGCTGACACCAATGAAAGTCTCACCGAACTTAGGCTATCAGAAAAATGATCTTTAAGATTCTTCGAATGAACATCACACAATTGATGAGCTGCTGTTATAATTATGTCCACGGTATTACGTTGTATTTCTATGCCACGACATATATTACGCATTGCCAATAGACGACGATGTAGACGATCTAATGCTCTAAGCATTACTTGGCTATCACCAAAACCTACATCAGATTCTACACGATCCTGGACTAGAGTTAAATATTTATCAATATTGTGATTTAAAAATATATTTAAATCTTTTAAAGCCTGCTCTTGAAAATCATCCCTTTCATTTTCATATTGTTTGGCTACAAACATATCAAAATAGGAGGTTACTACCAGGGTGAGATCATTTAAAAAGCCTTCTATGCCCATATCAACAAATTCAATCATATCACGTTCCGTCTGATCCTGTAACATGACAATTTGTTCGTGTAATCTTTTCGAGGCGCAAGTTAACATTTCTGTAGCCATATCTGGTGCCTTTTCATCTAGTTGCAATAGTAATTCACCAATTTCAGTTAAAGATTGTGCCGTTTTGCCAGCCCTTTGAAATTCTTGCCTCAACTGTTGTTTTAAATCTGCCATTATTGCATCACAATCCTTACGTATACCCTCAAATGATGGCTGGTAACCATATTGTTCAAAAACTTTCTGGGCATGTGTATAATCTTGGACAGCTTGTACATAATTTTGTTCTTCTATCAAAGATTTCAATTTGGCCGGCAAGGAAGATAGAAATTGTAAACGTTTGAGTAAAGAATGTTTTTCAGAAAGTTTACATAATTGTGATCTGGTTCCTTGTAATGTTCCGGTAATTTGTTCACTGAATGTGGTGATTGTACCCATTTTGTCTTTTAGCAAATTCATATCAGACTCCATTTGTTTAAAATCGTTTTTCATTTTACGTATAGTATCTGTGGCCGATATGAATTTATTGTAATTTTCATAAACCAATGTCTGCATGTCAGAGTGCAAAGTTTGGGTATCCTTTACCACGGCAGCCTCGGTGTCCATTATTTGTTTCAGAGTGCAATCCTAAAAATTGAAAATAGTAAATCTGTTGTGTGTTCGTAAAACATATACGAAATTCCTTTACCTTTAATAGTTTTTTCCAAATACTTTTCAGAATCAAAAGTGGTACTATCCATATCATACGGATATCTTTCGGAATTCGACATTTTTGATGGTAATAGATGTATTTTATGATTTTTTTTTTTTTGACTGAAAATTGTATTTTATTTTTTTTGACAGTGAAAATTGTTTTTTTATGATTTTTGTTGAAAAGTATTTTTGTTTTGTTTTTTTCTTTAAATTAGAGTTGTATAGTTCGTGAACGACCTAGTTCAATTGAACTAGTATTAATTCTGAACTATTTAGCTCTTGTCTGTTTTTCGTCATTTCATTCTTTTTGTCTTTTTTCTTTATGTTGCTTTTGAGTTTAATTTTTTTTAATGTTGTCAACTTAGTTTTTTTTATAAAAGAAGTCTCCAATATGAAAAATTCACTTAAAAATTATCTAACGAACGATTGAACGAATTTGTCAAAGATCAATTGAACTAGAAGAGCGACCTACCTAGTTCATCGAGAACAATTGAACAACCTCATTTTGCGGAGAACGGGAGAAGTTTTTCAAATTTCATTTTTTTTTTTTTTTTTTTTTTTTTTTTTTTTAGCCAACATTTATTTTTTATTTTATTTTTTTATTTCATTCATTTGCAATACAATAAGCCTTAAAGGCCAAAGACGTATTGCTAGTGCGCCAAAAGTGGCAACAATTTTTGAAATGGCGACGGGCGATTTTAAATGGCACTCACACCTAAATGCAAAATACACGTTTAGCCATAACTAATGAAATCGAATAAAGAACTTTCGTAATATAATAAAGGACTTAAATACGTGTTTGGGCAAAACATGTGTTTAGCATTCAGGTGTGAATCATTCTCATTTCATTTTTTTTTTTTCAAATTTTAAGTTTTTGACATTTTTTATCATTATTAAATAATAGCAACAAAAGAGAATTGTCAAATATGAAATGTTAGCTTAAAAATAATCAAACAAACTATCTAAAAAATTGTCATATGAACGATTGTACGAAATTATCAATGATCGATTGAGCTAGAAGAGCGACATAGGTTCTTGAAATCAAATGAAACAGAAAAATCGCTCGCTCAAACGAACTAGAATGCCAAAGTCTACTTTAAATGGTTAACCTATTAACAGAGTTGAATGCCAAAGTCTACTTTAAATGGTTAACCTATTAACAGAGTTGACACTTAACAAATAATTATAAAAAAATTTAAAATCGTTTGAATAACTTTAATACTTTTTTAAAAGAAATCCCCATAAATCCAATTCAATTTTTATCTGAAGTGAACGAATCCATTCTTTTTTGCTAAATCAAATGAATTCATTTATTTGAACTTGTTAAATTGAAATAATGATTAAAGAATTAATTAAATTAGTTCTTTGAATCAAGTCAAATGAATTTCAGAAATGGAACAAAGTGAGCGTTTCATATAAAATTTATTGAATTTGTGGTTTTTTCTTATAATTTGTGGTTTTTTCTTATTTTTAAAAGACCATATAAAAAATATCTACAGACACATTCACACTAGATTAAAAAACACGTATTTAAGCTCTTTATTCTATTTCAACAGTTCTTTATTTCTTTCAACTTGATTTTGCAAAATAATTTTGATTATATAGCATTCACACCTTTTGAACACGTGTTGAGCAAAAAACACGTCTATTTATTATATTTATTATTTAGCATTTAGGTGTGAACGTCATATTGAAAATGTGAAGTTACAGGACCTTACCGTATTTAAGTACATTTATTGCTGTAAGTCGTACTAAAAATCGTAATTTTTTATGGCGTTCACACATTAGTGCTAAACATTTATGCCGAAACATATTAAATATATTTATTCTATTACAATTTGTCTATAGTCTTTAACAATGGTTTTGGCAAAACGCGTGCTCGGCATTTAGGTGTGAACGCCATGTTAAAGGGAAAATTGTCAAATCGTCATTTAATTATCGTCAAAAGTTAATTACCGTCAAAATTATTATAAATCTGGCTAGGAAATTCTAGTTCGTTTTGTTGAGTGCTCTATTTAGTTTAGAGAGTGTCATCTATAATCACAATAAAAGCTAAAACTAAAGGCGAAAAAATTTTCCCATACATGCAAAAATTCACTGGACTACTGGCGAAATTAAGCGTTTCATCCAACAAATATGGGAACATGTTTGCGCTTTTAACTTTAGCTTTTTGAGGTTGTTCACAATAAAAGCTAAAACTTAAAGCCAAAAAATTTTCTCATACATTTCACCCGTAGCACATCATATGTTTGGAACTTATACAAAATGTATTGGAAAATATTTTTCGCCTTTAGTTTTAGCTTACATTGTGAACATACTCCGAAAGTTAAACAAAAAAAAAAAAATTTACCATACATTGTGTATTCGCAGCACTACTGACGAAATTATCTTTAGAGTGTGATCATTACCAAAGCTAAAACTAAGAGCGAAATTATTGGTGCCCATGTTATTTTTATTTACCCATAAAAAATGGCTAGATTGCATCTAGTCGGAAAATTTAGCCATTAAATTTTTCCCTATCCGTTTTTTTCTTACACGTTTTGCAGTTAATTTCATACATTCGTTGTAAACTTATGTTATTTTTAATTAAATTTACCAAACATTTTTTAGAAATTAGAAAAACCTTGAGTTTAAATAGTACTTCTGTTAAATTCGTGTTAGAATACATTATTCTTAATAATTTACTTTCAAATTATTGAGTTTTAGTGTTATTTTCCGAATTTACCAATTTCTAGTAATTTTTTTTCACTTCGAGAGTTGCCAACCCTGTATATGATATAGATTGAACAAGATATCGATTAGAGGTGAACAAGTTATCTACTGCAATTGAGTGAATAGTTTAAATGAACTAGTTCGTTGACGAACTACACAACTCAATTATTGTCGTCCTTTCTTTGCGTACATTGACAACTTTTTGGAACAATTCTTTTGTTTTTACTACAGATTCTAAAAAACCAGATCTATAAATACGGCAACATTTAACAAAAAAATTAATTATTAATAAAACAATGGTTCCTTTATCACAAGCTTCCCTAGAGGAGGCAATTAAGAATGAAATATCTATTAAGAACACAGCTGAACAAATTGCAAAAGGTATGTGTATGATGAGTTTAAACAAGGAATCACTATATTACACTTCTATAAAATTACTAATTATAACTTTTCTTCCAGAAATTGTAAATAAATCCTTTCAAATAGTAAATGTCTGTGAAGAACTTAATTTTGCTTTAACCTCAAGCAATATAGAACAACGTGTCCAAGGCACTTGTCTCTTATCTCGTGTATTATCCCAATTACCTAAAGATGAGCTTAACGCGGAACAATTGGAAGTTTTGGCAAATTTCTATGCTGCCCGTCTTAAAGATCATCATAATGTTATACCTGCCATAATAGAAGGTATTGAAGCACTGGTACATATGAAGAATTTGTCGGGGAAATGTGTGGTCATCATATTACAAAGTTTCTTTTTAAATACAACATGTCAATCACAACTGCGTAGTGATCGTTATAAACTGTTTAATATTTTTAAATATGTTTCAGAAACTTATATTGAAGGTATATTATTTGCGAAATTTGAAATGTTTATGTGATATTTACTAAGCATTTTTGTTTTATTATTAATCTTTCAGATTTAAAAGCCATGTCTGGTGATTTTATTTATGGTATAATTAGTTCAATTGATGGTGAACGTGATCCTAGAAATTTGGATTTTATTTACACGTTTATGTCGGATTTTATTAAAACGTATCCTTTGTTGCATTTAAGCGAAGAGATGTTTGAAATATTTGCATGTTATTTTCCCATCGATTTCAATCCCTCCAAAAATGATCCGGATTCTATAACAAGAGATAATTTGTCCCATAAGCTTACACAATGTTTGGTTTCTTCACCTGATTTTGCTGAATGGTGTATACCGTTGGCTTTGGAAAAACTTGAAAGTGAATTAGTAGTGGCAAAATGCGACTCCTTAGAATTGTTGGTGAGTTACCTTAAAATAGCAAAATATGATAAAAAATATGTTAAATACACAATATACAGTCGAGCACGGTTAAAACCAACTCGTTGGGACCGAACAATTTAGTTCGTTATAAAAGTGGTTAATATTTAAAAAAAAATTATAAAACTAAAGGATTTTTTCTTAAATTCTCCTAATTTGTTTGTAATATTAAACCAATGTCATCCATTAAATTACGTTTTACACAGTTTTTAATTCTTTTTACTGAAGTTTTAAGTAAAAAGCTTAAGTTTTTAATATGTGCAGTAGGGTGATAACTTTTTTTGGACAACATTCTACCCAGGGGTTTTCTAATGGCAAATATTGTATTAATGATAAAAAAATAATAAAATTTTAAACCTTGAGGTTAAGGAGACAAATATAATAATAAAAGAATTACGAAAGGAAATAAGTAATATGAAACAATTACTTAGATCAATCCTGAATGACGATGAATACCCCAATTTCATAAATAGTCAAAATAATAGATATAAAGCGTTTATATCTTCTGACAAACAGACACATTCGTCCAAAATACATAATTTAAAGGTTAAACAATTAGAAAAATATAATTTAAAATACAACCCATCTTGGTTCGTGAACAAAACGAATATAACATTCACGGAAGAGAGTAAATGGCTACTTTCACTAGGGTCAAAATTTGCAATTCCCGTAAATAATGACAACTATGCGGCAATAAATCTAATAGCAGATCTGGAACAATGGGTCCAAACCAGTGGTCTTCATCCATATCACCCAGGGGACGAAGTTTTTCGGGTATTTATTTATTCTCTTCGAGAATATTATAACCAGGGTTGCTCAAAGTAAAAAAACTAATACAAGACAGCTTCTTGAAATGTACCAAAACTACCTGTATCGCTAATCTTTATTACAATATCTTTAAATTTTAATATCGTACTGTATTTACCAATATTGCTTTTATAACTCTCAGAAAGCTTTTTTTTGTTTTATTTTCATATCAAAAACTTAACTAATTGTAATAAATTAACAACGCTACAATATCTTTCATAAAAAAAATACGTACTCTTTGTTTGCATCGTACTGAACGGCAACCATAATTACAACAATAAATATGTGTGTGAGATAATTGTTTCATTCAGTATAGCTATAGTATAGCTATAGCTAGTTAGCTTTCAACAGAGTAGGAGTATAGCGGATCTTTTTATGTTTTAACGTTTTTAACGAAAGCTACATTTTTGTTTGATACACTGAGAAGTTTTGATAACAAGCTACATTAATTTATGCATGTTTGTTTATATTTCGTATAAATATATATTTTTTTACAGCATTTGAAATTAAAATATTTAATGAATATGTGGGATGTTGAGTGGAAAAACTTTTTTTTATTTATTTATTATTTATTTTATCAGAAAAATTTGCACTGAAATCGTATGGTTTTTACAGCAATCAAACCAGCATTCCACAATAATATCTGTATTATTAGTTTTAAAATTAAAAAAATAGATAAAAAAAAGAAAAAACGTTTTAAAACGTTTTATTGTTCAAAAAACATATTTTTCAAAATATTTTTTTTTATTTTAATATTTATACACTAAGACATTTTTCGATTTTCAACTTGAGGGATATTTTTAATTTAAAGTATATTTGAATTTTTTTCGTTTCTATTGATTTATAGAAACATTTTAAACTTTATTGATATTTATTTTTGATAAAAACAAAAAATAAAACGTTTTCCGGGTGATATGGATGAAGACCACTGATGTACATTATTGTTATTATCAATACAATATTGTTTTTTATCAGTACAATATTGTCCCTGTAATTTTTTCGCAACAAAAAAGTCATAACCCTAATGAACATACCTATTTTTAAAATTTATATTTTTTTAACGCAACATATTCAATAATTTCATAATTGTTATAACAATGAAAACAAATCTTGTAAGAAACCACAAAAAGAATAACTCATCACTTCTTTCAGTGTAATACTCTCATTTTATGTGTGTTTCTCTTTGTGAAGACCACTGGTCCAAACATTAACCGATGATAGGGAGAAAGATATAATCAGATCGAAAATAGCCAACAGAATAATGACACATAAGAGAACGATTAAGAACAGCCAAAGGAGAAATTCATTCTTAATATTTATGAGGACACTAAACGATTTTTAAGAAGACATAAAGATGAAATTGTTATTACTAAATCAGACAAGGGAAATAAAACTGTGATAATATACAAGAACGATTATAATAAAGGAATGGAAAAACTATTGGAAGATAAAATAACATACAAAGTGATAAAAACGGACCCAACTCTCAAATTGCAAAGGGCAAACAACAAATTAATAATGGAGCTTTACAAACAAGAATATATAACAGGATATGAAAAGATGAGGTTAACGTCGGACGCAGCCACAGCCCCTAGATTGTATGGACTCCCTAAAATCCATAAGCCGGATGTACCATTACGCCCCATTTCTTCATCAGTTGAAGTTCCATGTTATAATCTCTCTAAATACATTGGAAACATTTTGAAGAATATAATTTTAGAAAAATACAATATCAAAAACTCGTTGGAGCTGAAATGTAAGTTAGGAGAAGTACTATTGGACGAAGACGACATTTTAATATCTTTGGATGTGGTATCACTGTTTACCAACATACCAATTCATCTTGCCATTAGCAATATCATGGCTCAGTGGAATGCTCTAAAGGAGCACACGAAAATACCCAGGGCACAATTCCTTAAATTATTAAAATTCTGTCTGAACGACAACAATTATTTTGTTTATGGTGATACTTTTTACTCACAAACATATGGCATGCCGATGGGAAATCCGCTTTCCCCAACAATTGCTGATATTGTCCTGGATGTGCTGCTTGAAGAAACCACTAAAGAATTACGGCAAAATAATATACAAATAAAAATCTTGACGAAGTATGTGGACGATTTATTTGCCATCATAAAACGTAAGGACGAGGAGATAATTTTGAAAACTTTTAACAGCTATCACAATAAACTTAAGTTCACCATTGAAAAGGAAGAAAACGGTTATATTCCATACTTGGATATGAAAATTTACAGAGAAGATAGTAAAATTATAACAGATTGGTACAGCAAATCGGTAGCATCAGGACGCTTAATTAATTATCATTCCACACACCCGATAAAACAGAAAATTAACACTGCGACCAACATGATAACTAAAATAGTACAACTAAGTGACGACAAGTTTAAAAACCACAATACACATAAAATTAAAGATATGTTAATTAAAAACAGCTATCCCAAAAATTTAATAAATTCCCTAATAGATAAAGTCATGAACGATAAATCCGAGAAAATCTACAGATCTGGTAACCCTAAATATTACAGCTTACCATACATACCAAAGCTCACAGAAAACAAACAACTTAAAGAAATAATAACAAATGAAGAAGTATGCATAGCACACAAACCAAACAAAACAATAAATGCACTGTTCACACAAACAAAAACAAAAATAGAAAAGAAGGAACAAAGTAATGTAGTATATGAAATCAAATGTATTGGCAAAACGAATGAGGCATGCGGTAAAGTTTATATAGGAACAACAAAACGCAGTCTGGGTACAAGACTAAATGAACATGAGACAGATATAAGGATAAACAAATATACAACTGCACTTGCACAACATTGCATAGAGACAGGACACACAGCTGATCTTGATGACGTGAGAATATTGGACAAAGAGAGAAAATACAATAAGCGCTTTACCTTAGAAAGCTTAAGAATTCAGCAAAAAACGGAATGTGCAATAAATGAAAAGGGAGATAAGGACAAAATTAATGCAAATTATACACTTGCAATTATTTAGTTTCTAGTTAAACCTCAAACTGTGATACGTAGCTTAAGTAAAATTTTTCAACTGTGATATTTAATTTTATTTATTTTTGCAATAATTTTTTAAATTAATTCGTGTTTTATGTCGTGATGTCAACGTATTGTAAATCCGTTTAATAATTTGAAAATTTTAATATGCAAATTGACTAAAGATTATTTGTAAGTTGTTTAATTTTAGTGTTAGGTTATTTTCATTGTTTGTATTTAACACTATTCCCTTTTATATTTATATGGTTGCCAGATTGAAATAAAAATTCATCCCTGAAGATGCTGGAAAAATTCCCCAGCGAAACGTCGGATAGTTTAAAAATGAAATAAATAGTCTTTTATTTTATGTTTTGAAGTGACCTTGAAAGCCCGTTTTAGATTATTCTAAACAAATTAAATTAATCAATAGAAAAGGTCGATATAATTTATTAAAAATATTTCAGTTCAATTTGGTAAAAAAACCTTGCGCACCGACAGCGATTTCTAAAATGCCTTTAATATGTTTATTTTAAATTTTTTTTAATAACAATTTTTTTTAAATATGGTTTATACATATGTAAGTAAGCAAATTTGGAAGAAAACTATTCCATTGACTCGAAAACGGACTTTACTATTGATATCAGCATGCCTTAATTATATAGATGTGATGGTCAGACGTTGAGGCATCAAAAAAAGTTTTTTTTTTAACTTTGTTTGATTCAAAACTTTAACGCGTTTGGTGCGGAACCTTTTTTAACGATAGCGAAAAACTAAAAACGCAGTTCTTAATATTTGTCCATGCCCTACACGATTTTGTCTGGGGAGATTTGATATTTGCAAAAAATGCAAAAAGTTATCACCCTAATGTGCAGTACATTTTTCATAAAAAAATTTAGTTTTTTTTTAAATGTGTTCATTATAAGCGTAAACATTTTTATGAAAAGTCGTAAAAGGCTCCAAGAAATTAGTTCGTTGTATAAAAAGTGCGCTATAAACGGTGTTCGTTATAACTAGGCCAACCAGAAATATGCTCTAACATGTTTGTTAGTGTGACAAATGGCAAAGATATTTATTAATTTCAGAACAATTGATGAATTATGGCATCGATTTTTTAGAGCATGTTTTTGCATATTTTTCTCTTAATATCATATTTTGGCATATTTTGATCTTAAGAGCATATTTTTGATAACAAGTCGTAGTTTTTAGCATATTTTTGTACTTTTTATAACAAGAGATTATTTTAAAAGCATATTTTTCGTTAATATTTTATCTCCGCAAAAAAAATTCACAAAAGCTACCCCAACTGAACGGAAACATAAGTTTTTAAGATTTTTTTCAGATCTTGCCAGATTATTTAGGTATCGGTAATTAAGTATTTTAGCGATAACGGTATTTTAGTTATTTTAGTAACGGTATTTTAAGGATATTGATATTTTAGTTATATCGGTATTTTACGGATAACGATATTTCAATTCTTTCCTAACGGTATTCTAGGTATAGCTGAAAGGGTTTTAATTCGGGAACGCCATTTTAGCTGTTTTGCCTGTCATCCCTGTAAAAATCTGATGTTAAGAGCATATTTTTTCAAATTTTAAGAGCATATTTTTCGTTTTTTGCAGTTGCCCTGGTAATAACCGTATTTGTGTTATGAAATGTGTTAGTAAATGTGTTGGGATCAGAAAAGCCTTTCGTTATAAAAAAAAGTTCGTTATATTCGTAACCGATTATGGCCTCTAGGCTATGTTATTGAAATGAATAAATAAAATTAAATTAACCGGTGTTCGGTATAAGCGAACTCCACTGTATTGGGGTTTGAACATTATGAACGAGTAAGAGCCCGAGTAAAAATTAAAAGTGTTATATATTATTTAATACAACTATATCTCGTTATCTACTGTTTTGTAAGATCAAATTTAATCCATTTACAATAGGCTTGTTTTGTCCATATATGCATGTACGTGTTATACCGGGTCCGCCAAATAACTTTTTTTTTTTTGAACTCCTGAACCAATTGGACTTTGTATGGCGTCATACCAAGGTCTTTATGCAAAATTCGTCTCAATGATGTCTCCGAAATGTTCAATTGTTGAGAACGACGGTGAATTTATGTTGATGGCGCTTCACGCACACTTTCTGCCACAGCAGCAATATTCTCGGGTGTACGCACTGTTTTTGGCTTTTCACGCTTTGGTTTATCGATGAGGATGCCAGTTTCTTTCACTTTTTTCACAAGATAACGAACATACGGACCATATTCGTTCAGCGGAAGGATAAAACTAATTATCTGTCAAATCAGACATGAGCTAAGTGTTACCATTCACGAAATAAGCACTAGTTGAAAAAAAAAAACGTTAAATGGCGGACCCTTTATGAAATCTCATAAATAATTTTACATAACTCGCGTAAAAATGTGCATGTACAATCATATCTTATTTATATATTATATAAAAACATATATCTTTATATAGCTTAATATGGATATAAAGGGTGGTTAAATTTCAAGGGCCGATGTTGATTTTGAATAAAACACAAACTATTTAGGAAATTATTGTAATTTTATTTTATTATGATATATTGGTATTACTCAATTATGTATGGAACAAAATATCGGCCAAATGGGCGCCGCGACCACGGCGGCACACCTCCATCCGATGGTCCAAATTTTCGATGACGATGAGGCATAATGGAGGTTCTATGCCGTTAATGTGCCGAATTATCTCATCCTTTAGCTCTTGAATTGTTGCTGGCTTATCGACGTACACCTTTTCTTTCAAATAAACCCAAAGAAAAAAGTCCAACGGTGTCAAATCACATGATCTTGGCGGTCAATTGACATCGCCATTACGTGAGATAACACGGCCATTGAATTTGTTGCGCAAAAGAACCATTGTTTCGTTAGCTGTGTGGCAAGTGGCACCGTCCTGCTGAAACCACATATCGTCCACATCCATATCTTCCAATTCGGGCCATAAAAAGTTCGTTATCATCTCACGATAGCGAACACCATTCACAGTAACTGCCTGACCGGCCTCATTTTGGAAAAAATACGGCCCGATGATGCCGCCAGCCCATAAACCGCACCAAACAGTCACTCTTTGTGGGTGCATTGGTTTTTCGACAATCACTCTTGGATTCTCATTCGCCCAAATGCGGCAATTCTGTTTATTGACGAATCCACTGAGGTGAAAATGTGCCTCATCACTGAAGATGATTTTCTTCGAAAATTGATCATCCACTGTTGCCATTTCTTGCCACCATTCTGCCCATTCACGACGTTTGGAATGGTCAAGAGGATTTAGTTCTTGAGCCAATTGCACCTTGTAAGCGTGTAAATGCAAGTCTTTATGCATACGGACGGCTCTTCAGCCACACTATCGCGAACAGCAGCAATATTTTCTGCAGTACGAGCTGTACGAGCATGCACTGGTGTTCTCACATCTTCTACAGACCCGGTTTGCTCGAATTTTTCCACGATTTTTGCGATTGTACGCACATTTGGACGATCAAATTGACCAAAAAAATCACGAAGTGCACGATATGCATTTTGATTTGAACGCCCATTTTCATAATAAGTCTGGATAACTTTAACACGTTGTTGGATTGTGTATCTCTCCATGGTTCAAATTGAGTAAGTCTGAAATAGAGAAATGTCAAATAAAATTCGGAAAAAAATTGGCGTTTAGGTGTGGTTCACATTCAACATCGGCCCTTACAATTTAACCACCCTTTATGTGATGGCGCATATGATTACATATAATTTTATGGTAGATATAGTTTTTCGAAAATTTTTGATATGGTTCCATACATATTAATATCTGAATACATATCGATTGATATTACCGTAGATGTGGCATATATTACCTTTAGCATGATCTCATATATAATTTTATATCGCTTAAGACAATGTTATGTCTTTTCACCACATTTTATTATTCTTTGATTAAAACTGTCATGTGAATTAAAAAATTTGTTGAATGTTTTTGCTTCTCAAAAATAACCTCTATTAATAACCTCTATTATAAGTTACAAATGTCATTTTTTAATTGAAACTTCAATTTAACTTTGGACATGTTAAATATTAAAAATAAAATTTTAGACAATTCCAAATGTTATTGATTTAAATAAAATTCTAAAATGATATATTCATTTGTAGTTTTTTTATTTAAAATCTGATATATTGTTCGGAAATTTATAAAATTACATACACAATTGGAAATTTTGCATTAGAATTTACAAAAAATATAAATTTAATTGTGTTTAACTATTTTAAATTGAAAAACTTTTAACTAAAACGTTAAATAATGCGAAAATCTTAATTTCAATTTGTAAGAAATCTTAAACTAATTTATAACTTCTTTAACTACAAATACAAATTTTCAATATCAATTGCAAATGTTCTGCATTTCAAATAGAAACCTTTAATTTATTTGAAATATTTTTCATTTCAACTGAAATGTTATAATTTTTAAGTTGAAAACTACCCGAGTAAAAACGTTTACATATAATCATGCATTATTTTATAGAAATATATATGTTGTTGCGTGTTATTATACAACCTCAATTTGACGCCGTGCTCAGGAGCTTGGTCTTCAAAGAACAACTTTGGCCAATATTTTGCACAAGGATTTGCATTTGTTTCCATTTAAGATTCAGTTGACACAAGAGCTTCTTCCACAAGACCATTTACGCCGCTGTACATATGCCATTAGGATGTTACAGCTCGCCCATGACAACCCCGATTATCATGAAAAAATCATAATGAGTGGCGAGGCACATTTTCATTCGAATGGATATGTGAATAAACAGAATAGTCGGTTCTGGGCAATGGAAAACCCTCAAATTATTTATCAGTCACCTTTGCATCCGTTAAAAGTGACAGTCTGATGTGCAAATTGGGCAGGAGGAATCCTTGGACCTTACTTCTTTGAAAATTAAAACGGCGTAACGGTAACTGTGAATGGGGAGCGATATCGTGATATGATTGAAAACTTTTTAACGCCACAACTGCATGCTTTGGGCTTGATTAACATGTGGTATCAACAATACGGTGCCAAATCGCATACAGTCAGGATAACAATGGAATTACTGCGAGACCTCTTTTCACAACAAGTTATTTCAAGAAATGGTGATGTTGATTGGCCTCCACGGTCGCCTGATTTGACTGCTCCGGACTTCTTTTTGTGGGGATATCTGAAAAGCAAGGTTTATGCAAACAAACCAGAAACGCTTGAGCAACTCGAACAAAATATTCGTGATGAAATTAATGAAATACCGCGTGAAATGTGTGAGAATGTAATGAAAAATGTGCTCAAAAGGGCTCGCATTTGTGAGGCTAACAGAGTCGGACATTTATCTGATATTGTATTCCATACATAATTGCCGACATTAAATAAAACATTTATCAATATAAGATCCATTCTCTTTCATTTAATCAAAAATTATAAACAAACAAAGTAGTATACCTTCCCGGCGGACACCCTGTATATAGGTAAAACCATAAAAACGCGTTTTCAAAAAAATTTCGCTTATGCCCTTTGTATTTCAATTGATAAAACTTTGTTTTTTCTGCTGAACTTGATCTTGAAATGGTGTGGTAAGAGTGCAGTTTATTTTTTCTTGAGGTTAAAAAAACATATTTTTTTTTATAATTTGCATACAAAAATAGACATTTTTTAAGTTTTTACTAAAACTATAGTTATATTTTAATATGTTTTAATTTTTTAGTACCAAGCTGCATTAAATTTTCCCTGTGAGACTTTAGAAAGTCATTTTGAAGAAATTTGGACAGCACTTAAAGCTGAAGTATTTCCTGGTTCCGACAATCAAGATATAATAGCACTAGCACTACGTGCCTTACGTTGCATATTAGAACAAGCTACAGCTGCCTCCAAAACAAATTTAAGTCATAATTATCAAACTATGATATTGGGTACAATTTTAACACATCTAAGTGATGTTAAACATCGCCTATTTAATCCTGCCTCATTAATTGCTTTAGTTTGTGTTGCTGGGGATCCGATATTTGCCGGTGAAAAAATATTAAATACATTTTTATTAAAATTAAACGAAACTGCTGTTTCAGTGGATGATGAACAGTGTATACGAATTTATGGCATAATGGCACAAATATTTTGTATAACATCTGCTAAAGGAGAAGCAGTCATTAAAGCCATCAATATCGATGTATGTACAAAACTACATGTTATAATTATCAATCAATTAAAAACTATAGAATCCAATACAAATGTGAATGCAATAAATCAAGATTTACTAAAAGCTGCTTTAGGAGTATTAATAGAATCTGCTCCCATTATCAATGAAACAAATCGTGCTCTCCTCTATAAGGTTGTAATGCAACTGCTGACACATGAAACCATAGACTTGGAACAAACTCAGATATTACTAGAACATTTGGGTGCTTTACAACCGATTGAATTACAATCAAATTGCATTGATAATTGTATACGTAATTTTGGAATATTTTCGAATTTTGTTAAGCAAAAGATCTTAAATAATTTATTACCATTAGTAAAACAGATGGCATTTACACAACTTATAATGGACTTACTATATCAACAAGCATTTGGTAATGAAACAATAACCAATGATGTGCGGCTGCTGGCATTGACGGCTTTAAATAAGTTATTACAAAAAGAAGATGAACGTTTTATTGAAGATTTACAACATAATAGTGAATTGATTGATAAACTTGTGCATTTAGCTCAAAACAATAAAAAATTGGATCCCTCCATTTTAACACAAATATCGGTGGCTCTTGGATTAATTATACAAACCCTATCCGTTTCCGAACAGTACATGGTAGCCACACAATATTTGAGTAATTTAAATTTACAATTATCAGCAGATTTATATGTAGCCAAAGGCCTTTTGGGTTTCTTGCATAAAGACATTAGTTTAGATGCTCATTTTGAACGTTTATTGGAAGATCTTACACAACTTTCTCTGTTATCCGATGAGGAACATGTACGTGAATTAGCCCATCATTTATTATGTAGTTTGGTTAATAAAATTGATTATAATGATAATAATCGTAATAAGATAAGGCATATAATTGCCAAATTGAAAGATGCCATTAAGAAAGAAAATAAAAAGGCCATAGAAGCTTTATCGTGGCTGGGTAAGGGTTTGGTACTACGTGGTTCCGATGAGGCTGGCGATATTGTTGAAGCGGTAAGAATTATTTTTAATTTTAAACTTTGAAAAGTATTCAAAAAATGTTTTCTATTCTATTTTTTTTTTTTAGCTTGCTGAACTTTTGGATCATCCTTCATTAGCATCGGCAGCTTCTTTGGCATTTGATATCATCTCAGCCGAATATCCACAATTGCATTTACCAATTGTTAAATATTTATTTAAACAAAAATTCTTCCATATGATTTTATCAAAATTGGGTCATAAATTGGAAACCTATTGTGAACATCATTTGACGGCATTTATTTATGTACTAAAGACAACACCTCACGCCGTTTTAAAAATGAATTTAGAAAAGGTAATTGGAAAACAACTTTCAAACCAAATTAAACACAATTTGTTAATGTTGTATTTTCTGTTAGATTGGCCCCATCATCTTTAAATGTTTGGAATCCAATAATGTCAAAACTTTAAGTATATCTTTGAAAATTTGTGAGAATTTTATTAAACATCAAGATGAATATTTTCGCGGACATATAAGTCATCTGATACCGGCTTGTTTAAAATTATCGAAATTCAATAATGCTATGGTAAGTTAAGATTTTTATACACACACTGGCTGAAATCGTTTTTGTTAAGTGGTTTGTTAAGCAAAAAAGTAAGAGAATGTTTGCTAATGTGTACCTTAAGATGGTTAAAAAAGTATAGGACATTATACAAACTAATTAGGTATTACGAACCAATTATAAGCTTTCCAATAACGATATTTAGGTTTTTATATATTCGCTAAATTTTTGGTTACTAAGTCTTTTTTTTATTTTGCTCTTTTTGGTTTTTATGTGTTCACTTATTTTCCATTTACTATCAATATAAACAACTATCAGTGAAACTTATCCAAAATCTAACCAGGGTTAAAAGTTAACTACAGATATTTCTATATAAATTTGACATTCATAGCTATGGTTAATTTATTATTATTTTTATTTGCTTATTAGTAGTATTTTTAATACTTTTCAATTACAATTATAATTTTTTTATTTTACTAAATTATATATTATATATGGTTAAGCACTAAACTTTTTTAATTTTGAAATATTTTAGAGGTCTGAATAGGACTATTTAATGTTTCTTTCTTTTTTCAGCAAGTGCGAATTTTGGCTTTGAATTTATTGTTCGATATTACCAAATATCCAACATTCGTTTTATTACCTTTTAAAATGGACGTCGTATTGGACTTGGCTGCAGCTTTAGATGATCCCAAACGTTTGGTACGTAATGCTGCTGTAGAGGCACGTAATTCTTGGTATTTGGTGGGAGCTCCAAATTCTGAATAATTAATGATTTTTTTTTTATTTTAATTTTGTTGATTTTATTCTTATTAAATACTTAAGTTTTTTAAAGCCATTTATTTGTACAATTGTGTATAAAATATATGTAAAACTTAAATTAGTTTAAATATTTTTATAAATAAAAAAAAAAAACATTTAATTTATTTTTGAATTAGTTTTAATATTCGGATCTAAGATTTAAATAAAAATGTTTACCCGTAGTGCCCTTACCCCACTATTTGAGCCACAAACAAAATTACACACTATTTTCCATTTTTAAAACGAATTTCCGAAAAGATTGAAATTTTTCCTATAGGTTTGGATATATTTCTAAACTGAACACACAAAATTTGGCCAACAAATGTACCGGAAATAGTTAATTTTAGAAATGTAAGAAAATCAATCAATAAAAAGATTGTACAATTTTTTAAAATTATTTTTTTTTAGAATTTTTCAATATTTTGTTGTTAACACAGTTAAACATAAAATTGCATGGGACATGCGACTTGTCAATTCTAATATTTTTTGAACAGCAAATTTGAATATTAGCTCTGCTTTTTGAAATATTCGCAAATTTAACTTTTACAAAAAATCAAGTTGCTTATTACAAATTTTATATTAATTCATACACCTGAATAAACTACAAATAACTTTTAAAATGGTTTTAAAGTATAGACTTTGAGCATTAACAATTGTATTCCTTAATTGCTATTGGGTAAAGGATTTAGGGCATCCTTGCAATTAAAATCAAAACGTCAAAATCATTAAATCGAATTTGATGCTAATTTATATTCCACTTAATTCATTTGAATGCCTCGCTCAAACAAGGGTATAACATCCTAAAACCAGAGTATTCAGGAGAGGTAAAATATGTGGGAAACGGCAAAAAAATTGAGTTTTGATTAATTTGTTTGTGCTATTCTACAAAGGAAGGCCACGTGTACCTGTGTACAAAATTTCATTTAAAAATATTAAAAAGTAGCAAAAAATTGCACTTGAAATTTTTCTTGTGTGGAGTAAGGGTATATGTTACAATTATATTTGTATTTTCATAGATTTTAACTAAGTAGTTTTTTTAAAATAATTTAGTTTTGTTCTTTTTTTGCATTTTCGAACAACTACATGTAAATTCCTAAACGTTAGATTGCGTACAAAAAATAAAACATGCATCCTTTAGTTTCATAGTGCAACACGAAAAAAATTAACCATATACGGACACCACTACGTGATAAAAGACTAAAAAAAAAGACCCGTGTCTCCCAATTTTTCCCAAAGTCATCTCCTTTTTTGTTTATGGGCCGCCAAAGATTTGGGGCCTCGGTATCATTTTCGCAAAAAAGTGATCATTTTCTCAGGCTCATATCTTGCAAACCGTTCAGAATTTCGATTTACTCTCTATGGCAAAGTTGTAGCTCTTGTCATAAAGAACAAAAACTGCGAACATATAAAATCAAAAAAACTTAACCTTCCAGATCAAAATCGCAAAAAACTTAAAAAAATTCGATTTTTTTTTACCTTTTTTCCCGTGTTCAGGTCCATAGGTAGCAAACCGTTCAAAATTCAAGGAAACAATCAACTACAAAAATTTACCTAAGATCTCAATAAACAAATTTCTAGAACATATAAACTTCCTGGAAATTGGGTTTGCTACCTATGCACCTGAACAGGAGAAAAAAGGAAAAAAAATGAAATTAAAAAATTTTTCACTTTTGCGCACTACCTAAACAGTGTTAAGAATCATCTCTAGGAAGTTTATATGTTTATTGAGATCTTAGGTAAATTTTTGTAGTTGATTGTTTCCTTGAATTTTGAACGGTTTACTACCTATGGACCAGAACACGGGAAAAAAGGTAAAAAAAAATCGAATTTTTTTAAGTTTTTTGCGATTTTGATCTGGAAGGTGAAGTTTTTTTGATTTTATATGTTCGCAATTTTTGTTTTTTATGACAAGAGCTACAACTTTGCCATAGAGAGTAAATCGAAATTCAGAACGGTTTGCAAGATATGAGCCTGAGAAAATTATCACTTTTTTGCGAAAATGATACCGAGCCCCAAATCTTTGGCGGCCCATAAACAAAAAGAAGATGACTTTGGGAAAAATTGGGAGACACGGGTCTTTTTTTTTTAGTCTTTTATCACGTAGTGGTGTCCGTATATGGTTATTTTGCCATGACTTAAAAAATTACACACAGTGTTTTTTACAGTTTAGCTCACCAACGAATTTCATTAAAATTTTAGGGAAACTATGGGACATTTGTATTTCCTGCTTACACAAATACTAGCAGGTTTTCAATATATTGCAACATAAGTGCAACCCCTGGGGGGTTCCCCATACAAACATTTAAAAAAATCACCATTTTTGGCACTTTACATGAAAAAATCAGCGAAATGGCTATGTTTTTTTCTTTTTGGAGTTTATTTTTCTCTTTAGAAATTTATTTAATCAGAACATATGTAAATGAAAACATGAATTCCTTGAACGTTGGGCGATTTTTTTGCCTCCATACAAATCGACCCGGCCTACTAACCATGCTACATTTAATTCTTTAGTTTGCCATGGTCAAAATTAAAAATATCTTCAAAATAATAATTAAATAATGTTTCATTTATATGTGGATATATACTCTTTTTCTGTGTTCACACTTTAATTGTTAATATTTCACGATTAAAGGAGTGTTTTTGCAAATTAAAATATCAATAATATAACTTTGGGATATTCTTAAAACATTAGTTAGTCGAAATGTTCAAATTTTGGTAAATAAGCATTAGTTTCAGTGCAGTGGGCGTTGTGGTGTAATGGATTGCGCGTTGGACTGTTACATAGATGGTCCCGGGTTCGATTCCCGGTGACGATAACATCAATTTTGAAAAATAATATGTATGAGTTTTCTATCACTTATATGTGTCGCTGAGCCCACCTTCGGTGTTCCCATAGCACTTAACCCCACCGAAGTAAAATAATGAATCAGGGCTATGAAACAAAAAGCTTCAATAAATTCTCCAACTCTACATCAGGTGGCGAGCAACAACTGTTCTAAGACTTATCTACTCGCGCAATTACAGTGTTGCAATGTTTGAAGGTACGTATAAATATACGTACCTTCGCGATTCCAGCAATTAATATACAGACAAATTTCATACGCCATGATTTACAATTGCATGTGTTTGTTGTTTTTTGTACACTGAGGCGTATGAATTTTACCTGTATACCTGTACGAATGTTTGATAAATCATATTATGAAAAAAAACGTGTTTTAAAAAAAATGGCGTTTATACCCTTATTCGAGCAAGGCATTTATTTGATGGAAAATTCCCTAAATTGTCTACCAAAATTTTCAGAAAATTTAATCTGAAATAAAATTTTTATAACTTTTTTTTTATTCAAAATTAATTGTATATGAATTTACTATGCAGAAAATACAAAAAGTGCATTATTAACATAAATCATTTAAAATCGTTATTTTTTAGGAAAACGCGCTTCAATTAGCTCGAACTTGGTTGGTATTGATTATAAAACATGTGTCAAATATACTTCAATATTACGCCGGTTATTACGAGGCTAGAAATAATTTTCCTAGTCCCTCAAAGTTTATCGTAACCGGTAAATTTTCAAACCAAAATTTATTACTTAAGTAAAATTTTAGTAAAAAAATCACATTTATGTTATTTGCCTCAATATTATTTCAACTACAATAGGTTTGTTCGATAACATAAATTTTTTTACAAATTTGTACAAGTTTTTACTGGAAGGTGTTCGTTTACACAAATACTCAGTAAAAAAATAGTAAAAGACAGAGAGTAAAGTGTTAATTTGATGCTAAAGAACTTACAACTTTTTACTGGGTACATTTTTTGCCAGTAAAAATTTGTAAGAAGAAAAAAACATATGATTGAAAAAATATGCTTGTATTTTTAGTAAACAAAAACAAATATTAAATTATAATTGTTTATGGATTTAAAGATAAAAATATTAAAGAATTTACTATAGAAGAAGTTAAAAACATTATAAATTGTTTCGGGTCGACAATTTCAGTTAACTCTTATCTTTTCCATAATGACCAGTTGATTTTTTTTTTAATATTTGGTATTAAAAATCAGCTGTTTTATATATTTCACAAATTCTTACAAATTTTCCGTTCGTTTACTTTTTTGTAAATTTGTCTTACTCTCTGTAATTTTGTTACTAAGTAATTTTTACTGGACTTTACTGGGAAAGTAATCGAACATGAAGCATGTACTATAGTGACGATGTTAAAACGAATATGTTTGTGCACCTCTTTAATGTATACTTCCGAAAGGAGGTCAATCTATTATCGTTATTATTGCATTCACATTGTATTGTTTTAATGCCCAATATTAATTTAAATATTTACTTGTTTTGAACAAAACAAAGAAAATGCAACAAGTGGCATTGCACATGATAGCATAGCATTCCTAACAGTCAGAGCTATGAAGAATGAATTCATAAAAACATGCTTTTTTATATCGTCCACTATATATCAGTTTGTCATTCCTTTTCCATCGGGCCACGTTTATTGGATTTGCAAAAAAAATATTTTTGAAACCGTGAGGAAATTTTCGTTTGTGTATCCAAACTTGTATGAAAAATCGCTTTACCGTTTTTTGGACCCATTGGGCCTATGGGGGGTGATCTTGTATTTTGTTTTTTTTTTAATTTCCGTGTGCCCGCTAAAGTGTTCTGTAGCCAAATTAACTGTTTACTGCAAAATTACTGTTTTGGTAGTCGTTTATTGAAATACCAAAATAACGGCATCAAACAACAGTTAAAAAATACAGTAATTTTCTTCAGTTGTTTTTTCTTTTAATAACTGTCATAATAGTTGTTGTTTATTATTTCATAGAAAAACAACAGTTATTTCATAATTAAAGCAACTACTACTGGTTACTACATAAACAAATGTCATGTATCAACTGTTAACATTTTGTGAGTGTAGACATCGTCAGAACATTCTTACAGTAACTACATGTACACTCAGGGAACTTCTGCTTTAAAAATATGTAGTTGTAATACAGTTTCATTTAAAAAAACAAACCACATCTAATGACTGTTTTATGATTTTGCTTTCATTTGTTACAGTAGTTTTTTGTTATTAAAAAAAAATAAATGTTTGTTTATTTTTCACTAACATGTGATTCATTTTTACTACAATTCTGGTTCATTTTTTGAACATTAAAAAACAAATGACAATGTTTGTTGAATTTACTGAAATGTAAGTCGTCCTTTCTTTAAGTGAAATATCATTTGTTTTTAACTACATTTGCAGTGGTCTTTACCTACATATTATTCTAAGTGTAGGTCATTTGGGTAGTAAACAGTAGGAGTTGTTTTAACTGCTATTTAGTAATTTTTCTATGAGAAAATGACAAACGACTAATTTAGACAGTCATTTCAAAAAATAACTAATCAAAAATACCGGGGGGTTGACGTGTAACTGGATTCGAAAAAAAAATTGAATTAGGAAATCTTGTAACTTTCGTAAGAAAAAATCTGTAGGAAAGATCTAATTTTTATAATTTTTATCTATAGGGTACAAGACTAATGCCCGTAATTTCAAGCAATATTTACCTACCGGTGCTTAGATACCTACCCGATTTTGTTCGTGTATACGGGTAGATATCTAAGCACCGGTAGGTATCTATTGCTTGAAATTACGGGCATAAGAACAATAAACTAGAAAAAAGTAAAATTTTTACTAAAATTTTTTATTTATTTATTTATTTATTTTTTTTTCGAATCGAGTTAAACGGTAACCTCCCGGTATTTTTAGTTAGTTATTTTTTTAAATGACTGTCTAAATTAGAATAGTTATTTTAGTATTTTAATACACAACTATCAAAACAGTAATTTTGCAGTAAACTGTTTATTTTTTGTTAGTTATTTAAAATTATAAGATTATTTCGAGTTTTTAAAAATTCTCGTTTAGTTTAGATTTGTTATTACCGATATGTTCATAGTTTGCAAATAATAATTAGAAAATTTCATTATATCTCCAATGCATAAGAACTTCAAAACTGGAATATCGTTTGGAATTTTGACTTTGCATTTTAAATAGGACTTAGGAAATACAAATTGTTATTGTAATTAAAAGAAAAAAAAATATATTTTTTTATTAAAAAAAGACATTTTACATTTAAATTTAAAAAAAAATTAAAATCAAAAGTTTATTTTTCTATCTTTTATCATAAATTATGATGTGGGCAAGGTTATTCAAGTTAAAGATCATTTGTTTTTTGTTAAACAAAAAACCGTGCAATGTTTATTTATTAATTCAGAAATGTCTTCATCTGCTAATTTAATGCAGACTTTATCTACTGATATTTCCTTACATGTTTCATTTCGCGTCACCGAAAATCTTCAGATGACCAATGCAAAGACCTGTCAATAGATAAAGTCTGCATTAAATAAGCGAATGAAGACATTTTTAATTAATAAATAAACATTTTTTGTTTAACAAAAAACAAATGATTCTGAACTTGAATAATCTTGCTACATCATAAATTAAAAAAAAAAAAATATTAAAAATACCGAAAAAATAACTGTTAAAAACAGTAGTTTTAACAATTTATTCATTGTTTTGTTTCTCGTTTCTATGGTTTATGCCTTCATTTAAGGTTAATTGTTTTTAGCCGCTTCGTTAAGTTGATTTTACTACTTTTGTCATTGTTTTATCAATAGTTAAAAATTACTACATGGTTTGTAATTTTAATGACAAATACAGTCATCGCCTTTTTGACTACATTTGTAGTCATTTCTACCTTCTTAATTTCCTGAGTGTAATTGTAGCCAAATATTAATTTTAAATTTAATGAAACGAACAAATTGTGTCGAATTTCAAAAAGATTTATGCGTGAAATTTTTTGAAAATTGCGAAAAAAATAAAATTGCGTTTCTTTATTTTTTTTTTTATATGAAATATACGCGTAGGATAGGTAAAATTTGGTAATTGCAAAAAAATCAAAAGTTATAACCCTAATACTTTTATACACTTAGGTCTGTTTTTATGCGGTAGGTGCGTTTCAAAAAAAAACCGCATAAACGAAATTCGCATAAAAAAATACTACAAAAATGAGAGATGCGTTCCTCAAGTTTGAAAAACCGAATAACTTCAAATCAAAGGGTCATAATTGAACTTAAAACGCATAAAAAACATTAACAAAAAACAATGTAGTTATGATTTTTAGAAAAGTATGCTAAATCTTCTCTACCACGCCTATCTCAAACTATTGAATATATGTGCATATTAATTATAGTATTAAGAAGGCGATGAATACAATTCAAAAATCCCCAATAAAAAAAAAAACAGTTCATTTCTTTTTTAAAATCAGTTTTAACAAAAAAAAAAAAAACACAAAATTAATTTAAAAAACTAAGTTTAATAAGAATTAAATTATATTTATTTTAATAAGAATTAAATTATATTTTAATTATATAAAATATAAAAATCATTTAGCAATTTAAAAATTTTAGAACATTAGATATTATCCGAATCACTATCCGAAATGTGTCTGATCGTATTGTAAGAGCTACCCAGCAAAACTTTGGTAATTGGTGCGATAAAGTAATGCATTACCTTGTAATGTGTACTCCTTACGTGTATCATTCCAACAATAAGTAATGAGTTACCGATAATTGAACACTAATGGATTACCTTGTAATGAGACCTCATTACATTTTACATTACTTCAAAACATAACATAATGACTTACCGATCATCAATTACATAATGCATGAACTATAAACGTAAAGTAAGTATTAATATATATTTTTGAAAATCTATTTATAGACACATTACTTAGTGATTTTTTGTAAGCATGAGGGTAAGGTGTATATCACGAACGAAAACAAGAAGCACAACAACTCATTTACATTTTAAGCAATAAAATATTATATGTATCGATAGCTCAGTTGGTAGAGTTCTCGACTAACTAATTGGTAAATACCAGAGAACCCAGGTTTAAATACCAACATGACCACGTAATTTATTTAATAAAAAAAAAGTTATTTATTTAATTAAACAAAAATATCTGTAAAAAAAATTTTTATGCATTTTTTTTTATAAATCTATTTATAGACACACTACTTTTTCCCACCATGTAACCATATAAGTAAACAGTTACTTTACCCCCTACAAGGTAATTAGTTAAACCCATTACTTTGAGGCTCATCGCTTGTAAAATTTATCAGTGAAGTTAGGTGAAATGTAATGCGTGAAGCCCTATGGCGATACATTACTTTACCCA
The DNA here is from genome assembly GCA_021234595.1 of Delia radicum. Lineage (NCBI taxonomy): Eukaryota > Metazoa > Arthropoda > Insecta > Diptera > Anthomyiidae > Delia > Delia radicum. The sequence continues at coordinate 73,568,094 of CM037851.1, read as the reverse complement.
TGATTTGGTAATGTGTGGTTTTGCTGGGTAGTTCCATTTTCTCTATTAGTGTGCCCCCAGAATATGATGATAAATTTGAACTAAGTGGTGTGCCAGATAAAATAGATTTTCTTATTTTAGACTTATTTTTTTAATAGCTCTAATTGAAGATTTGCCAAGTTTAACATGTTTCCCAATAGCAGCATACTTCGCACCTTTTTCTAAACAAATTGCTTGTCTTTTTTTTCTTAGTATTAATAATAAAGGGTCCGCCATCTAACGTTTTTTTTTTTCAACTAGTGCTTATTTCGTGAATGGTAACACTTAGCTCATGTCTGATTTGACAGATAATTAGTTTTATCCTTCCGCTGAACGAATATGGTTGTGTATACGCTTGAACAACGCTGGGAAATATTGCGACATTACTTTGAAAATCATGGTAATTTTGCAGAATGTGTGCGAAAATTGCGTACGGATTTTGGAAGAAGAGAAGCACCGTCAGCTCCGTATGTTCGTTATCTTGTGAAAAAGTGAAAGAAACTGGCATCCTCATCGATAAACCAAAGCGTGAAAAGTCAAAAACAGTGCGTACACCCGAGAATATTGCTGCTGTGGCAGAAAGTGTGCGTGAATCGCCATCAACATCAATTCACCGTCGTTCTCAACAATTGAACATTTCGATCGTTATCGGTCCATGTTGAACGAATTTTTGTTCACAAAAATTTAAGAGGAGGATATTGGCAACATTTGGTTTCAACAGGACGGCGCTACGTGCCACACAGCCGAAGCTACACTCGATGTTTTGCGCCCTGTTTTTGAAGATCGCATCATCAGCCGCAGAGCTGATGTCGTTTGGCCACCTCGGACCTTCGATTTGACACCTTTGGACTATTATTTGTGGGGTGCCGTCAAAATTAAGTGTTACGCCAACAAGCCAGAGACAATTGACGCTTTAAAGGGCAATATTCGTGAAGCCATTGGTGAAATACAGCTGCACACAATCGATAATGTGCTTAAAAATTGGACCGATCGTGTAGGCTACTGCATGGCCAACCGAGGCAGCAGTTTGAATGAAATTATTTCCATTATTAACCGGAAGGATTGTACTTTCAAATAAAAAAAGAAATTTGAGAAAATATTTAGTATTTTTTTTATAGCATTTTCAAAAAAAAAAAATTATTTGGCGGACCCTTTATTTGATAAAAAATCTATGAAAAATACCAATTTTATTTTAAATTTTTTTACATTTAACTTTTAAATCACGAAAAAAACATCAATTTAAATTAGAATTTTAAATAATTAAAATTCAGAAAGAACGCTTACAGTATGAACATTACAAGTTGAATGACCGAGTTACACGCGAATAAAGTGATGCCAACTTTTAAAATCGGTAAAAATGATAAGCAATCATTAAAAATGTATTTTAAATACAGCGCTCTCGCGATAATATTAACTAATTAAAACCAAGCCAATTCACTTTTGCAAGATTGTTCATATTTGCGAATGGCATCTAATTTACCTTTAAAAACGCTTTTCCAATAAAAATAAAAGTTTCTTATGTTAAATTTTTTATTTATTGTTTATTGCATTAAAAAAAAAACAATAAATTTTTGAAAAAGAAACAAATTTAAAAGTTGTTTTGCGAAAAATACGTTAAAAATACATAAATAAGCCGTTCATATTTTAAAGCTTTTTCACTAAGGTCATATTTTGGAGTAGTCAATGGAAGAAAAAAAATGTTCATATTTTGGGGTTTTCATATATTAGGGTGTTCATATTTTCGCGAGTGCACTGTATTATTAAAAAAAGGTGATTTTTAAACCGCATAACTTCAAATCCTCATAAAATTAAACCGCATAAAAACAGACCCAAGTGTATAACGAAAAACATTTGAAATTTAACTTTTAAAAGCTTTAACGCTTACACATTAATACTTTTTGCTGGTAACTGCTTAAAGGTATGAATTCTTTTAAAGTCCATCTGAGCGACAAAAGAAATTTGTGTTAATTAGATTTGGAAATGCAGAAATGTGGCTAAAGTGAAAAATGAAGCCAAACAAAACACACAAATGTAACAGTAAACAATTAAAAATTGCCCAAAAATCATTTGAGAAACGGTTTTTTTTTTTAATAAAATATTAATTATAAATAAGAATGGAGGATTACGATGAACAGGGTAAATAAAGTGTTGATTAAAACATGTTCTTAATATTTGAATAAAATCACGGCTCTATTTTTAAATAAAAGGTAGCGTCGCTAATATGGGTCGCAAAGAGCCCTCACCTTCAAAAGGTGCTTGCAAAGTTGGTGGCTGGCGTTATGAAGACTCAACACGTTATATAGGCGAATGGAATCAACGTGGTCAAAAACATGGTTTAGGGCATTTAGTATTTTCCGATGGTACACGTTATGATGGACAATTTGTTGAGGGTATGAGTTATGGTTTAGGCTGTTTATGGTTTGGGGATGGAGCAAAGTAATAATATAATGTTTTATATAAATTTTGTCAGAAATTTTAATTTATTTTTTAACTTTTCTAGATATGAGGGTGAATTTATGAATGGTTGGTTTCATGGCCATGGCATATTTTGGCGTTCCGATGGTATGAAATTTGAGGGAGAATTTCGTGGTGGCAAAATATGGGGTCATGGCTTGGTAACGTTTCAAGATTTCTCACATGGTTTTCCACGAAATGAAGGTTATTTTCAGGATTGTCGTTTGTTACGTAAACGTCGCTGTCCCGAAGTGGTACAGAAAGCTCAAAAATGTGCTTTAATGGCTAGATCTCAGTGTGAACATCCTTATTAAATAATATTTGTATGGCACTACTCATCAATTTAATAATAATAATAATAAAAGTATCTCGAAGCGAACTCTTAGATCTTAATGAAACGTGTACATGTTAAAGGTGATAGTGATGCTTGATCGCATATTTAGGGATTAAAAAGTGGGGTAAAATTACACAATTTTTGTTTATTTTTATTTCATATTTGTTACATAAAGGGTGGAAATTAAAAAAAAAACTATAATTTTCAAATCATAATTTTATTAACACAAAAGGCAGTAGAAACAAATATGATATCACACATTAAGAACAATATGTACTCTTAAAGTTTTTGCACATACGATTTGTTTTACGATTCGTTGCGAATTGTGGCGAATTTTTGCATTTTTGCTGTAAAACTCAATGGGCTGTGTGAATAAAAACGTAGTTTATACTATATAGTATTAAGTACTAGTACTTATTTAGTACTAGCTATGCTGAAAAGTTTAAACTACAAAAAGTGTGAATAAATCTTTGCTAGTACTGACAAGTGATAGCTAGTACTGGAAAATTTAAACTGTTTGAGAGTTGTCTCTGTTTAAAAATATGGCTATTTTCTTATAAATTATGGTAACACTATCAGTTTGTTTTGATTATTTGTGCGATGTATTCCTTCTTCTTTTGCAATTCGCATTTGGAAACCAGGATCGCTTAGAAATCGCAGAAATGATTCCATCCTTTTTATTTGTTTTAATGGCTTTCTTTCAAAAAATGTTGCGTTAACCATTTTACACGTTCTTTTTTAAACCTATATAAGTTAAAATAGTCTGCTGGATGAGAATTATTGATATTGTTTTGTTTGGCGAATGTTCATAAATGCAGCCATATTTAATTAAAAACAAACAAAAATTCACTTTTCGACTAATTAACCAACAATAAACTTATTTGCAGTAAATGCTGGAAAAACTAGCTTGTGCTAGACTGGAAAAAGTACTAGCTTTACCTGAATATTTTATTCACCTCAAAACTAGTTTTAACTTAAAATTTGCTAGTTTTAGCTAGAACTACATTTTTATTCACACAGCCCAATGTTACGTTTTGGAAACTTAGGACGAGTTTTTAGGAGGTAGATTAACGAAGTTTTTAAATGGAACATTGTTTTTGGAATGTGGCTTATTTTGTGTTATTGTGATAAAGACTAACATTCTAAACAAGATGACGTGATTGCGACAAATTTGTGTTAAAAAACTTGAGAATGACAGACATATTTCGTTACCGGTTTAACTAATCCAAGTTTAACTGAAATCCCCATGCACTCGGCCTTGTAATTTAAATTTTTCGGATCAGTTTTATATTAAAAATAACATATTTTTGGTGATTTTTAGAAAATTCAGACGCTTTATGAATAATCTAGCTCATTTGTTATAAAAATTTTGCATTTTTTGAGTTTCAGAACGGCATTAAGCTATGTACAGACGGTTGTCAGATCTTACAATATTGTAAGACCTGGCAAATTGCTGGCAATGAAACATGTTTAGCAAAAGGTAAATTGTCAGTTCACACGATTGTAAGAAAACCTTTTCATTTCATTGCCGGACAATTGTCAAACAATAAATTTATCTGCCAACGAAAATTGTCAGTTCACACGGTTGTCAGATTCTTTTATGGCAAAAATGAACGATATGGATTGAAACGGGGAATGATTGGAATCGGAACACTGTACACATTTGTGTTGTCGGTGTAGAGGTTTTCGTTAAGGTTTGCAAAAATGATGTCCATTTTGCGATATCATGCTTAGTTTTCGAGATACAAGCCAAATCACAAAATGGCGATATTTTAAAACGTCCAGTATCTTCAAAACTAAGCGAGATAGACCAAAACGGACAAAATTTTTGCTCCACAGGAGTATTAATAGACCCTTATAACATAAATAGGCTAGGTCCGAGAGAGATCCCGAGAGAAACATTTATGTGACAATACTGCCATTGTCAGATGTATTAATTTAAACACATCTGCCAATAAAAAATTGGTAAAAATGTCTTGCAATTATCTGACAATGGCAACGTAGGGTGTTCACACGAATGTCAGATGTCTGACAATATTATTGTCTTACAATGTACAGACAATGCTTTTTCTGACAATGTTGCAAGACAAAAGTTGTAAGGTCACACTGTTGTTAGACATTTAATGAACATTTTTCTGACAATATTGTAAGATCTGACCACCGTCTGTACATAGCTTTAGTAATAGCTGACATTTTGGTAAATTTTCACATGATCGTACATGACCCTATTTCATTATTCCTTTTACTTACAGAAAAGCGACGAATTTCTACTAGAATACACTCAAAAAAGTTTTACAGTAGAATCTAGTGAAAATGAGAGTTAAAACAATTGTAATTTCAGTTAAAAAGGCGACAAAGATAATTACAGTTAAAATAATTAAAAATGTAGTTGTTTTTAATTATTGAAAACAACTAACAAATGTAGTAAAAACAACTGACAATTTTTTACTACAACAATCTTGAAACAACTGTAAAAATTAATAAAAAAAAACTACTGTTTTTAACAGTTATACCCTGTTTTTATATGACGTTTTTCTTCACACGAACGAAAAAAAAAAAACTAACAAAATATCGGCAATACAAAATACATGTAGTCATTAGGGTATTCAATCGGTTAACACATTACTCGATTAATCGTTGAATTTTAATTATATTATTGTTCGATTAAATAAAAATGGCCAATTTCGAGTAAAGAATAACTGGAACAATTTTGGTCGATTAATCGAGAAAATCAAAATATGTTCTATTTCAGTTTATATTTTACAAAAAAAAGTTTAAATTTTGTCGTTTTTTTAAGATTTATATTTTTATAAAATATAAAGCAATGTACCAGTTACCATTTTAATTTACATATTATAGTTGTTTAATAGGGCTATAACTTTTTTATGTGCCACCACGATATGCACAATACTTTGCTGGTAAACAACTATTTGTATTTTGAAGAAAAAAAAAAACATTCGGCACCGAGACCAATGTCAAAAATAGCACATTTTAAGATATTTTTAAAATATCTTAACTATAAAAAAAAATTGTACATCAAAAGGTCAGATTTCCAGAAATTGTTCGAAAATTTTAAATATCTAAATATATTAATCGCAAAACTATTATAATATAATATATATATTTTAGCACAATATAATAATTATATTGTGCTAAAATTTGTTTGCATGATTCGAATTGTAGCTATTTACGTCACATTTTTTTGCTGTTACAGCTCGGATTAGGTCTTTCACCATTTTCTTTCATTCGAATCTATATACAACTTAATCGCATAAATTAAAGAGTATCAATTTGAAATAAACAAAAAATAAAAAATCGAACAAAAATCTGGGGGATTATGTAATTCGATTCGAAAATTTTTGTTCGAATTCGGAAATCTTAAAACTCTTGTAAGATGATATCTGTATTTAAAAGTCCAACTTTTTTTTACTTTACGCATTTACTAAAACATTGTCTACACGTTTTAAAAAGTACTTTTTATCACATTATTTTCAATGTGAAAATCCTGTTCGAATTGAATTTCTTTTCGAATCCAATTACATAATAACCCCCCTGTCTTCCAAAATTCAACGCATTTGCTGCGGCAATATTTTAACGATGGCGAAAAAATAATATAATTTTTCTTTATGTTTTTCCAAGGCATATGTTGATGTGCCATATTATTCTTGATATTTGCCAAAAATTCTAAAAGCTATATCCCTAATGTTTTCGCAAAGTCGAACTTGTAAAAACAAAAGAAAATAAACTAAGGCACCTCAATTGTATATTAATTCAGAAGATCCTTTTTATTTTAACCTAACGCATATTTTTAATTTTAATAAAATATATTTTGGAACTTCTGATAATGTATTTATTTTGTGTTTTATTGTGTATTTTTAAGAAAAAATTAGTGAAATAAAATTATTCGAGTAATTTTAAAATCCTGCTCGAATAATCGAGTAAGTTAAAAACCTCAAAATCGAGTTACTCGAATAAAACCAAACTCAAGTAATTTAAATACTCATTCCTGTAGCGACGAACGTCTTGTAAAAACCAGTGCTTATTTTTTCGGCATTTTAAAAAGATTTTTTAATAAAAAGAAATATTTTTTTCTTTCAAATATAATTAAAATTAGTATTTTCTACATTATATTTAAAATGCAGTCAAAATGCCAAATGGTACTCCAGCTTTAACATTTTTATGCATTGGAGATATAATGAAATTATCTAATTATTAATTGCAAACTATGAGCGTAATAAATATAAACTAAACGAGAATTTTTAAAAATAACTAACAAAGTAACTTTTTTTTGGTAATTATTTATTAAAATACCAACATAACTGCTTCAAACAACTGTTAATAGTTGCTTTGTATTATTTTATAGAAAAACAACTTTAATTTAATTTAAAAACAACTACTACTGATTACTACACAAACAACTGTCATGTAGTAACTGTAAAACTTTTTTAACGTATTAAATACTGCATGTGTACCGTATGCGTAATACCGTCAGCTTTTTATTGGTTTGACCTATACGCCAAAAAGTTAAATTTAAGAAAAACGATAAAAAAGGTTTACACAAATTTTTCTTAAAATCTACATGATAAATATTTGTTTTTGTTTTTCCCCATTAATTACACAAAACTATAAACTTTTATACTTTTTTATTAATGAAATCAAGTTATTAAGCTTTTACGAAAAATAAATATTCTTGTTTTGTGCTCCACCTCAACTTTTTTTTCTATGCTGCACGACCATTCATTTCGACGTTTAACAGCAGTTCTCTTTTTTGTTTTAATTTTACTTTCGTTGATTTGGTCATGCAGTCCAACAATAACAATAATTAAATACATTTTTAAACTTTTGAATGCAGTATGTCAATTGCGGCAAAACAATAATCAAGTATTTTTTGTAAATTTTTGTGTACAAAATTTACTCCATAAGCTAAAAAGTGGTGGTCTATGCATCAAACCAATGTTGAACGTTAAAATTTCGGATATAATTGTGCGCCCCGGTAGGCTAGTTGGTAGCGTGCTGGCTTATCAGTGCGGGGGTCGTGGATTCGATTCCCACCAGAGGCACTGGTCTGTTTTCGCTACAACGCGCCGAAGGCCATATTAGCTAGTGCTCGGTTAGGGTAATAGTATATAATTTGTAATTATATGATTATTAATTAATAATAATTCTGAATATCTCAGATATAATATAGGATATTGAGAAATCTGGTTTGGGAATTAGAAAGAAGTTATTTGCAATATATATAATCTATTTCTAACTCAATTTTTTTTTAAATGGTCACTGGGTCAAACCAATAGTAAGTACGCTGACGGCATGTCGTTGATTCAACTTATATAAACTAGGGCGATTCTCACACTATTAATATGGTTTAGGCTATAACTCAGGACACTTTAAATAATTAAAAAAGCATATTTTGAGATTGGAGCTCCAGACCCCAAAAATGACCTTTGACCCTTCCATGAAAAAAACAATATGCATATCATTTTAATTAGTATATTTCAACCTAAAAGTAAGACTAACACGATTTTGTACCTTGTAGGCTATAACTCACGACACTTTAAAAAATTAAAAAAGCGTGCTTTGAGATTTGACCGCTAGACCCCCAAAAATGACCCTTCCATCATATGCATATAATTTTAAAGAGTATATTTCAACCTTAAATTAAGGCTAACCCAAATTTTGTACCTTGTATAGTTTAAAAGGCATAGTATCTTTGGTAACGATACTTTATTAAAATTTTTAGGTTTTTTGTAATTTTCATGATCTCATATTTCGGGTCCGGAATCTGAAATATATGCTTCGTAGATTTCTTGTCGAGCCTGACACTTATATTAAATTTCATTGAAATTGGAGAAGGTCGATCCAAATGGTGATTGAGTAGACATGTTTTATTAACTCCTTTGAACTGTTTTTCCACCTTGTTTTATAGTGTTGGCGGTATGAAACAAGACCCCAATGAAATAAGTCCCCAAACCAAAAATGAAATAAGGCCCCAAAAATTTCTAATAAAAAAAATTGGGGTCTTATTTCATTTTTTGGGGTTTTATTTCATTTTTTTTTTGGACTTTATTTCATAATGAAATAAGGCCCCAATATGAGAAATGAAATAAGTCCCCAAATAATATTTTTGGGGTGTTATTTCATTTTCTTAAAAAGCACAATTTTTAAGTAATATAAGAAAATAACCGTTATAATTACTGCATGAATTATCAAGTTATTAATGTAAATAGTTATTTGCTATTAGAAAGTGAGATCATACCGTGTAGTAATTTTGAAGTTTCTTTTATGTCGCACGCAGAAAAAAACTTTATTTCGCGAAGGCGTCTGCCGCGTTCTACGGAGGAAAAAACACCTAAGACCGGCCGAAGGCCGCCACCCAGAAGAATTTGTTTTTCAAATCAGATGTCGAATCCGTTGAAATCTTATATTTTTAAGACATCAAGTAATTTGTAAAAACAAGTTTTTCTGTGTGGCGGCCTTCGGCCGCTCTCAGGGGTTTTTTCCTCCGTAGAACGCGGCAGGCGGCTTCGCGAAATAAAGTTTTTTCTGCGTACGATTATACGATTTATAAATTTAGTTTTATTTTGTGATATACTACTAAAAAATATTAAAAAAAACTGTATTGATATACTAAATATTATTAAGCTTTTTATTTTAAAAAGGCTGAAAAAAAAATTGCGCAATTTTTTTTTCAGCATTTTTACTATGTATTATTTAGGAATAAAGAAATATTTCAAAGTAATATATAATTTTGTTTTTTTTTTTTATTGGGGCCTTATTTCATTTTCAAAATGGGGCTTTACTGCATTACGAAATAAAGCCCCAAAAACTGGGGCGTTACTTCATTTTGTTTTGGGGTGTCGTTTCATTTGGTTGGGGGTTTATTTCATTTTTTTTTTTGGGTATTGTCTCATAATGAAATAAAGCCCCAAAAAATGGGGCCTTATTTCATTGGTGTGTTGTTTCATACCGCCAATAGTGTTGGCCAAATTTCTGAAATTCAGTACATTAGGTCGAACGACGTAAGTAATATATTTAAAATTGTTTTTGTTTGTTTTTTTTTTTTTTTTATTAATAGTTTCCTTTATTCAATAATTACTATTTATTACACAATTTAAGATGTAGTATAGTAGATCTAAATATTTTTTTCTATAATTAAAATTTAATTGAAAGTTTTGATAATTTTATTATTTATTGCTGAAAACATAATTTTATAAGGATTTTGTTTTGTTGAAACAAATAATATTCGTATTAATAAAAAAAAAAGAAAAAAAAAAAGTAAACGAAATTAAATCAACATATATATACATATATATATATATATATACATATATGCATATATAAAATAAAAGTATAATTCTTTCAGGCAAAGTTTAAATTTTTAATAGTGTAAACTTTTGAAAAAATAACTTAAGTTATGTTAAAAATTGTCAGCTTTTTAGATCTCCTAAATAAAAGCTCCCAAAAGGTTTTTTTTTCTATCCATATGTTGCTTGAAAAGTTATTTTGTGTCAAAAGTCACAGAAATATTATTATTATTTTTTTAATTTTAATTGTTTGTGATACCAAATAACGTATTTATTTTATAATTTTCATTTAACAGCTCGTTAAATGATTAATGTTAAAAATAAATATCAAGCATAAATAATAAATATGTAATTTAATCATAAGCGAATTAATTTAAAAAATATAAAATACAAATAATGGATGAGAATAATTAAGTAAACTTTTTTTTTTTAATTTTTTGTTGGATATTTTTTTTTTTTTTTTTTTTTTGTTATTAACTTCAATTCAAAAATTAAAATAATTACTTACAAACTATAAAACTACAACTAGGATTATTTAGTTGAATTCTTCTTTATAAACTTGAATTGTGTTTAATGAAATTTCAAAAGGTTTTCTTGACGTTGTTATTAATTCCGTTTAAAAAAGTCTTGTTGTGGGCATTTTTTTCTTCAAAAACAAGCACAAAAAAGCATAAAACTAGAAAGAGAAAAAAACGGTTAGAATTGAATTTTTATGAATCCTAATTTGATTTTTGTTCTGTCACAAAAAGTTGATAATTTAATTTTTGTTTTAAATAAAATTTATATTTATATGTAAATTCCAAAATTTGAGTAAAATTTAAATTCTATAAAGAAAAATTCTTTATAACTGAGAATTACTCGAAACATTTTCTTTCAAAATGGTGGTAAGAAAATGAGTAAAATGAAATGTCAAAATTATAGTGATATACAGAGAGGGATAGATAGATATACAGTGGTGGTCAAAACATTTGGAACTGAGATCGCATTTGTTGTTTTCATTGATTTATTGGGTCACATGCATAAAACGTGAGCTTGAGCTCGGACTCGATTTTTTGAGTAAAAGGTACTTGTCGTATGCATAATAAAATTTGATGCATTTGCTTTTACTCACTGCTCACGTTTGATCTCGTCTTGCTCAGTTTGAACTAAGTTCGATGAGCTTGTGCTCATTTTCATATGCATAAAAAACAAGCTTTTGCTTTCTTTCGTGAGCTCTTGCTCGAATTTTGTTGAGCATGCCTTATAGTTGACTCGCGTACACTAAAAAGGAATCATGGCTGAATATTTTGTGCCACAAAGAAATACAAAATCTTATCAACAGCGTAAAACAAATTTAGCAAGTGAGGATAAAAAATTATACAGGTTTGTATTCTTAATTATTAATTTTTTTTTATATAATTAATAATAAAATGATAAATACATAGGTTTGATGATAGTAGCATCTGCAGGTTGGCTAATTATTTTTTTGAGGAGTCAGAAGAAACACGTGGTGGTGCCCTCAGCTACATTGATAAAATTCGACTCTATTTAAGATTTTGTGCAGATCCTGGATTCCAAAATGGTATAGCCACAGATATTGGAGTCCATCAATCAACTGTGTCGCGAACTATTGCGGAAGTTGTGAAACTTATATCTGCCAAAGCAAGCGCCTGTTTTATTCATGTCTATTTTATTTTTTATGCGACATTTCATGTTAGCTATTTTCTTTATTACATTTTTTCCCGTTAATTCAATGCCAAATTTTTGCTTCATTTCTGTTACACATGTTTCTATTGTTTGTTTTTTTTTTTATTTTTAATGCTTGGTAATTGACTTTTTTCTAGTAAATATTTATTTTGTTTTATTTTTTCCACTAAAAATTTAGAAATGTCGTCAGTTTCTATTTTATTATTATTATTTGATTGTACTTCTACTTCACTTTCACTTGACGACATGTTTGCAATTAGACGTTTGATCTCCCTTTGCTCAAGTAATTGCAATTGGTTTGAACTCATTTTTATGCATACGAAATTGAGTAAAAGCTGTTGCTGTTTGCTCGAACTCGACTTACGAGCAATTGCTCACCTGACTCAACTCAGCGCTTTTACTCGTTTTTATGCATGAGACCCATTATCTTCAAATCACACTTAGTTAATAAAATTTATTTTTTACATATTCTTTATACATAGTTTTATGTTAAACAAAAAAAAAATTAATTCCGTTAAATTAAAACAACAAAAAAAAATTAATAATAATAGATGTATTCAAAATGCAGGTGTTCAAAACATTTGCAACTCTCATTATTCTTACTCTTAACGAAACAATTTATACTAACAAATTATATCCTAGATAACGGTAATCGCATTCCTTTTTAATATGAGATTAAGGCCGTTACATTTTTTAAACAAATTTATTATAATTATTGTTCTTTAATAGTTGTAATAAAATAAAATAAAATGAAAAATTTTATTGGAAAAAAGAGATATTTCTATAAGTGCAAAGTGGAAACTATTTTTGGCAGTGTGCAGATCTATACAAAGCTATGGAGCACAAATATAGCTTGCACCTTCAATACATTTTTAAAACTATTTTTGAGTATGATCACAAAAGGCTGCCGTACATTCTGTCTAAAAAAGTAATAGCTAAAAACATCTTTTGGTATGCTGATCTTAAAAACAACATACTACAGCACAACATTGACAACAACGGTATAGAACAAAATAAAATAGTTTGGAGCAATGCCTGTATTAACTTAATTCAAAAATGAAGGTCAGGCTAAAACAAGAGCACATGGCAAACGCACAGGCAAGTGAGAATATGATCTACAAATATTTGGACTACTCCAAGGGGTTAACATATTGTATCGGAGGGTTTAAACAAGATCAAATATCTATAATAATGAAGTCAAGGGTGGACTTTTATGGTTGAACGAAAGTCAATTTCGGGATGAAAACACGAGAATTTGCTCTCTGTGCAATTTAAGAGAAGAGGAAACCATTTATCACTTTTTGGGCAGATGCCCAGTGTTTAAAGTTTTTCGTAATAAATACTTTTATACTCAAATTTTGACACATGATAATGTTATTAAAGTGCTGAATGGAGGTGAGGATACTACTTGGCAAAACCTTTATCACTATGTTAAAGAATCACTCAAATATAAGAGTTTTTTAATATCTGAATTTAATTACTAGAAACAGAATTTAATTTAATTACCAGCAAATGTAATTACTAGAAAATGTAAATTATATCAAGCAATTTTCCAGCTGACGGTTTAAAACCAAGCTGTATTTTATTTATTATTATTAACTTTATAATTAAGCAAATATTTGTTAAAAATTTAAAGAAATAATAAATAAAAAATCTATCTATATATCTAGTTGTAATAAGATGTTGGAAGCATAAACATCGTAAGAATAATTTTTGTAAAATGGTAGGAAATAAATACAATTCTTATTTTAAATCAAAAGTTTTAAATGATTTTCAAAATGGACTTTCCCAAAAAGAAATTTCTATAAAGTACTCCGTTCCAAAATCAACGATTTGCTACATTGTTAATAGTGGTAACATCCACACAACTCACAACAACTGGAAGACCCCGTATTACAACTGTAAGAGAAGATCGGAAAATCAAGAATTTTTTTACGAAATATCTCAAAGCAGTTCCCAGAGAAGCAAAAAACCGAAAAGCTCGGCTTGACTTTGCACGCACCCATTTGAACTGGACTCAACAGCAATGGACAAATGTATTGTGGTCAGATGAGTGTAAATTCAACCTCCGCGGATCAGATGAAAGAGTCAATGTTCGAAGACCACGAGGCGAAAAGTTTAATCCCAGATACACAACCGCCACAGTGAAGCACGGAGGTGGAAACATTATGGTGTGGGGGTGTTTTTCAGGAAATGGGATTGGGCCAATTCACCGCATTACTAGCACAATGACGGCCACAATCTATAGAGATCTTTTGAGTTAAGTTATACTTCCGTATGCTGAATGGGAAATGTCACTCTCATGGACCTTCCATCACGACAACGACCCAAAACACACGGCGGGGGTTGTAAAAGTTTGGCTGCAGGAAAATGAAATTAATATCATGTCGTGGAAATCTCAATCTCCCGATCTCAACCCGATTGAGAACATGTGGATGATTGTAAAACGAAATATCGGCAATAAAGTATTCCGAAATGGTGATGAACTTTTCGTCAAGTTGGAGAAGCAGTGGAATGAAATTTCTGACGATTATATTAAAAAGCTCATTGCCTCAATGCCTAAGAGGTGTTCAGAAGTTATAAAAAATAATGGCTACGCTACAAAATACTGAGCGTTAAAACTATTGTTTGTATTTCCTGTAATTTACTGTTGCAAATGTTTTGAACACTGTACTATCGACTTATTTTGTTAAAATTACCTTTTTTTTATTTTTAAGAAGTTATGATAATTTTTTTGTATTTGTAAAATATGCTATAACTGAATTTAATAAAAAAAAAACTGATACCACAAATCTTTTTGATCAAAAAAAAATTATAATTACCTAAACCATGATTTAAGTTGCAAATGTTTTGAACACCACTGTACATCCAAATGTGCCATATAATTTATATAGAGATTTTTATGTCTATCTCACTCCGCAAATCACAAACCCATACGGTTTAAGATTCCTTTTTTTGTGATATGTCCATTGGTAGGTAAGCTGTGATTTTCTTGTAAGGAAAAGTTCCAAAAATCTATTAGAAAAACTCAAACTCGAAAAATAAAACAATCCTTAATATTTCGGTCGTGCTGATTTTAATGGCGTACCTTATTACCTTGTAAGCTTCATCAAAGTTTTTTTATGCACAAAATTTAAAAAGTAAAATATTTTAGATTAGTTTTTTATGGTAAACCAACATGAGAAATTTCAAAAATTTTCGCCACTTTGAGGCAAAATATTTTCAAACCTTTTTTTTGTATGATATGTTATTCATATTTTTGTATATGTTAGCCGATGTTTAAGCATGCTAAACCTATCCGAGTTAATCGCTATAAAAAAACACTTTTTGTCAGAACTTGAACACCGACCTAGTGGGGGTGTAGGCCTAGGTGAGGACATACAAAACCCGTTTTCAAAAATTTTAAAACACCCTCAAAGTTTTGAGTTATTTTCAAAAAACTGGTTTAGGGTAGGTCGTAGCACTTTAGTACCTCTAACTCACACATTTTTTGACCGATTTCAAAATTTTAAACTGTTTTGGAAAGGCAAAGAATTAAGCTTTCATGAAATGTATTCATAAAATATATATTCCAAGAAATTAGGTAAGTGCTTATCAAAAGTTTCTCATTTTTTTTTTATTTTTTTTTCCTAATTTTTCAAATTCAACAAGAGTTATTTTCATTTTTTTTTATGAAAATCTACATTTTAAAGACAATAGAAAAAAAACGAGATATTATTTGTTTAAAATCAGTTTATATTTGCAAAAATTACTAAACTTTTTCTAAAGTAAAAATTTTGGGATTGCAGACTTTTCTTTTGGTAAACCACTAGACTTACAAACGTAAATTAGAAACTGTACAAATAGCTTAACCTCAGTTAACATGAATAGTTAAAAACAGGTGTTAATGAAAAGTTGAATAACTTTTACAATTTTCATCCGATTTGAAAAATTAAAACCTAACCACGTGCTTGATTACTAAGAAGACAAGAATGGAGCAAAATTGATTATTAATAGGTTGTTGTTAAAGTTCTGCCTATTATGGAGGCTCTAGCTTTTCTAAAATTTTCGGGTTCTGATGAGATCTTTAGCCAGATCGAAATACTAGTATCAACCTAGCTAATAAGTTTGATTTGCTTTATTTTTGTAAATATACAGAGGTTGAAAGCTCGTTATAAATTGAAAAAAAAACCATGTTTTGTTAAGAACTAAATTTGCTTTATAAGTTGGTATAAATTTTTATAAGCTTTCATTTTAAAATAAGCAATGAAAAGCTACTAAAATCAAAAAAGTTTATAACTTTCGTTTTTTTTGGTAGATATTCTTAACAAAAACAATACTTATAACTTACAAATGTATCAAAAAATGTACGTCATTTAAAAGCGTAATCAGTTTTCTTTCCAAACCCGTTAAAAAATTTTAAATCGGACAAAAACTGACTGAGTTACAAGTCGATAAGTTGACGAACATCACTGAAAACCGTTTTTTTAGAATAACTTCTGAATTTGAGGGTGTTTCTAAAATTTTTTGACACAATTTGTAATGTACTCAACAAGACCTATAACCCACGCTAGGTCGTTTTCCAAGATTTTTTTCACTGTAGCACCGTGTCATTAATCGAAAACGATGCAAACACTATGTCGATTTTAGGTTTAACCCATTTTATATTAAGCACAGATTCCGTGTGAATTTTTTTTTTTGCTGAACTTGGTAGGAAGATGGGTTGGTTTTTTAGTAAACTGTATAGCCCAGTCGCGCCGCACTCTAGTGATGGTATAATTAATTAAAATTGAAAATTCGCAGCTTGGCTACTCGAATTGCTCAAATTTATATGCCCCCTTTGCTGGTAAAGAGGAAATAGTTAATTTTTGATACTAAAAAGAACAACGGATAAATTTTCCGCATATTTTCATTTTTACAATAACGGAAACATCTTGATGGGATCAGTATTTGTTTTGCAAAAAGTACATGTACGAAAAATTTTTTCAATTTTGAAATATTTTTTTTATATGTCTTTATCGAAACCAGCAAATCAATTTTATTACGCCAGTCTTATTTATATTTTTATTATGCTATAAAAAAAAGGACAAAACTAATTTATTTTAAGTCTACGTATAGCAACCCTGAAATTGCAAATTTTGAAATTTTTTAAACTACGTTTATAGACAAGACTTCAAATTTCCACATGCTTTAATTTGTGTCGTAATAAAGACTGCCGTGCCTTTAAAGAGATTTTGGTTAAAATTGTTTAAAGCTAAATAAAAACATTAAAATTACAGTTTTTGTTAGGATTTAATTAAAGTTACAGCAATTTCAATTAACTCTGTGCCAACGTTGGCAAATTACTACGGCCAAGCGTATATGGTGTTATCATTTCGATGATATGCCAGTAAAGTTAATGTTAAAAATCCGACACATTACCAGTACATGTACAACCGAATCCAACGCAGGGCCGTTTGTATATTTCTACCTGGGTATGAGCAAAAAAAAAAAAACATAAATGAAAAAAATCTTTTAAGTTTCATGTAATTTTTTTCATCTTTCGACTTTTAAATATCCATCAATTGTTTAGGTGAAGACACTTTTCAACGTGAATTTTGCATGTCAGAGTTTTTAGGTTTAGCCTACCTAACCCTGGCCATCGTTTCTTTCAATTCAAAAAATTTTGAGAAATAAGAGACATTGCAGTCAGTTTCAATAGATGTCGAACATTTTGAAAAAGTTCATATAAGACATATTTTGATTTAAATGCTTATTTTAAGCGTTTTTTTTAGAATCTTTCCTGCATATTTTAAGCGCATATTTTCCTTTCTTACAGCCATACCTAAACAAGGGCGGCAAGCGTTTTCTAGCTGTCAAAAGTTCTCATGCCCATACAATTTGCATGTAGCATCCCGAAATAACGCGGCGGCAACTCTTTGCAATTGGAAAATCCGATTTTGACAGAGCGTTTCATAGTGAAGTTAGTTGCAAAAGACAACAAATGTAAACCAGGGATGGCAAAGTTGATACTATAGTACTTTTTTTGATACTATTCGATGTTCCAAAGTACTCCCGCGACTCATTTGATGCTATTGAACGATTTAAAGTTTTTAATTCATTTTATTTTTTAAATTTTTATTAATATATAAATTTTATTAATATATTGCTCGCAACTTCATAAATAAAGATGTGTTAGATAATTGCACACCGTTACAAATTAATATCCACGATAACCATATTCCGCTAAACGACGTTTTTTGTGGTACGAAAGTGGATTTGTATATAAATACAAATCAGATTGAATTCGGCACTGTAAATCATATAAAAGAAAATTCCAAAAAATGTTATATTAAATTTTGTGAGGATTTGAAGACCAGAGTAAATTTTGATAATGAAATTTTAATTTGGTTCAGTAAGCTTTCGCCTGAAAACGTTGTTTGCGGAAGAACCAATAGTATCGTGAAATTTTGGATAAAAAATTTTCCAAACGAAGAAAATAATTTTGACGCCATTAATATCCAATACAGAGCGTTGGCAGATTGGCAAGAAGTAAAACTTTCTAGAAAGGAAAATATATGTAGTTTCTGGTCGAAAGTATCTAAAATAAAAAATGAGTTAAACAAATATTTGTTTCCCGATATTTTAAGAATTGCTGCAGGTATTTTATCCATACCACATTCTTCTGCAAACGTTGAGGGAATTTTTCCATACCAAAATCTGATTAAAACCAAAGGCAGAAACAGACTTCATGTTCCAACAGTATCAAATCTAATACAAACAAAAGATTTATTAAATGCAACAAGTTATTATCAACGAATTTATAAAATTCTTTTTTAGCTGTATTGATTAATTTAATTTGGATCTCATTTGGAGTTCTTTGTTCCTGTACATTAATTTAAAAAATATACTTTTTTTAAAGTAAAACTTTATTTTTTTATAAATTCATATAAACATAAATTTATGTTCAATAACATTTAATGTTATTTTAATGCATTTTGTATGAATTTTAAGAAAAATAAAATAAAAAATAATTTTAGTACTCTGAGAGTCGAAAAAGTACTATTTGAAAATGTTATTTGTACCGAAACGAAATTCTCATTTCTCATCCCTGATATAAACAAAAAAATAAGACAGAAAAAAATATATTTGTTATTTATGTATATATATTATATTATTATTTATATATATTTGTTATTATACAAAACACAAAACATAAATCAGAAACACCAATATTGTAATGTACTTTATTGTCAAAATAATCAGGGTTGTTATATTTTTTATTTTGATAACCCTGTTTTTATCGATTTGACGTAGCGTTGCCGCTCTTGTTTAGGGATGACATTTCAGCGTTAACGCTAGGCGGTAAAAAACGTTCCGCTTGCCGCTCTTGTTTAGATATGGCTGTTAGTTGCATAAAATTCCTTGCCCTAGTGATGATAAATTGTGCAAAAATAGTAAAATAAAGCAATCACTGAGAAAAACCGCGGTTTAACTTATTAATGCTGCACATTTATTAACCAAATTTGATGCCCGAATGTTACAGACGATTCGAGCATCATGATCCATTTCGCAGTAGATCAAAATATTTGGCTAAAGTGCAGTTTACGGGGTTTTGGAAATCAAAAAAAAAAAATACATGGTCCTCTCCAGAATGAAAAAAGAAAATTTTTTTCTATCTTCGGTTAAGGGGGCTGACGCCCCTGGGGCCCTCTAGGGCCAAAAAACCGGTATTCGTAGTAACATATAAGTGGGGGTACTCTAATGAAAGGAAATTTCATCTGGATTTCAAAAATGATTTTTTTTTGGATCCATGATACGAAGCGCCCTCTACAATCGTTTTATGGCGCCTGGCCCCCCTGGGTTAAAAAAACGGAAACGGGTTTTTTGGAAAACTTTGCTTAGCAAGGCACTTCCTACGCATACCGGGGCGAAGCCTCAGCGAAGCCGAGAATTGGACTGATGGGAGTAAAAAACCCCTAAGCCCGGCCGAAGGCCGGTTACGCAGAAAAACTTTGCTTAGTAAAGCCACTTCCTACGCATCCCGGGGCGAAGCCTCAGCGAAGCCGAGAATTGGACTGATGGGAGTAAAAAAACCCCTAAGCCCGGCCGTAGGCCGGTTACGCAGAAAAACTTTGCTAAGCAAAGCCACTTCCTACGCATCCCGGGGCGAAGCCTCAGCGAAGCCGAGAATTGGACTGATGGGAGTAAAAAAACCCCTAAGCCCGGAATTGGTGTTATCGGTTCAAAAATAAAAATCATTTTTGAAATCGTGAGACAATTTCTTTTTATTTGAGTACCGTTTTTGTTTAATTTTATTTTTGACTTTTTTTCGTATATTACTATTGGTCGAATAATGGCTCTAATTTGGAATAGGTGTTATGGATCCGAAAAAAAATATCATTTTTGAAATCGTGAGACAATTTCCTTTAATTTGAGTACCCATACGACCCTGTTACTATGGCCCCCTGTTTTTTGCCTCCCACGGGCCTCCCGGGGCCGAGCCCCTCCCAAAAATAATTTCGGTTTTTTTTTTTTTTTATTCTGGAGGGGGTCATGTATTTTTTTTTTTTGATTTCCAAAACCCCGTAAACTGCACTTTTGCCAAATATTTTTGTGCATAAGCAAAAATATAAATCTGAACAATTATTTCGTGTAAAACAGAAAAATGTGCTGTTCGTTGGAAAACGTGAAATGTGCCTAAAATTTATATGGCAGCATAACGAAAATTTAAATGCAACATACCAAAATTCAGCAAAAAATACACATATTTGATACCCGGAATGTTGCTGAAGGTTTATTATTATTTACCATAACACAACTAAGATAAAATATTTTATTTTAAAAGTTGTATGTATAAAAACTGCGTTAACCCTCTAACGGGTAAGGCTGCCTCAGTCTATAAAATTTACCATAAATACGTCAAATAATCGTTTTATACTTGGAAATTAATATATTCCGATAGAAAACTAAATTTGCTAACTATTTTGCAATGAAATTTTTCGTGTGCCGTCCAGGGTTTGGAAGCGAGAAAGCTTCAAAATCAAAATTTCGTAAAATTTCAAAAAATAATTATTTTTGAAAAAACATAGTTTTCAAAAATCTAAAAACCCAATTTAAGTTGACTAATAAAATATAATAAAATATAAGTGAGATTAAAGCTTTATCTATAATAATAATTCCTTACTTTGGTCCAAGGACTCACAGGATTTTATCAGGATTCCTCTAAAGGACATCATCTTAACTTATAAAGTAATAAACGGATTTTTATGAAATTTGGCAGAAGGAAGACATTAAGTATTAATAGTAAATTGTTGAAGTTTGAACAATATAAATTTAAGTTTCGATACTTTTTCGCCTAATTTCGCTTTTTCCAACAAGCGAAAATCGAGATATCTTCTTAAATAGGAGCAGAAAAAAAAATAGTTTTTGGAGTGTGGTTATTTATATATTGGTAAGAGTGTGGTGTTCTTGACAGTCCTTTATTAAATAGAAAGATCTTAAAGATAATACAATTCATGTGTGTATGATAATGTAATTAACAGTGTTGTATTTGTTACAGGGTTGATTAATAATACTTGATTAGTAACAGTGTTATAAATGACTGTAATCATTAAATATATAAATTCATTATTATAACATCTCCCTTTTCTTATTATAATTGTTCCAGATATCTTTGTGGTGGTTTACTAACCCTACCACACTTAGTAACCTTTTCATAAACATTTTCATTTAGATTCTGATTAACATTTTCACTTAAATTTTGAATATCATTTTCATTAGTACTTTCATTACTATTCTCACTGCAATTCTCATTCATATTCTCATTAACACAATCTAAGTTTTTTCTTATATGCTGTCTGTTCCTCCTATACGCTGACCCAACTTGATCCTGTACAATATAAGATCTGGGCTCCTTACAACTCTCCAATACTGTACCTGGGTACCACACCGAAGTTGGTGTTTTCCTAAACATAATTCTTTCACCTGCTTTAACCGGCCTAAGATTTTTCGTTGCCCTGTTATAATATTCTAACATTTTGCCATTATTCTTATCTATTTGTTCCTTAATTTTCCCCGTATCAACAAGTTTCTGTTTCAAATTTTCCGAAAGACATGGTAATTTGGTTCTAAGAACCCTACCCATTAGTATTTCAGACGGACTTGGAAAGCTTCCCTTACGAGTTGTTCTATATTGTAATAACGCTGTGTAAGGGTCGGATGAGTCATCCTGGCACTTGTACAACATCTTCTTGATCGTCTGTATTGTACGCTCCGCCAAACCATTGGACCTGGGCAGATATGGGCTTGACGTTACATGTTGTGTACCCCATTTCTCACAAAAAGTTGAAAATTCCTTCGAATTAAAAGGCGGACCATTATCAGATACAAAAATAGCCGGTATCCCATGGCGGGCATAAATAGACTTCAGTTTAGTTATGACCTGGTTAGCATTATAACCTGAACTTAATACTTCAATCTCCACAAATTTGGAGTAGTAGTCAACTACCAACAAATACATTGATTTGTTGAATTCAAACAGGTCACCACCAACTTTGTACCATGGAATTGGAGAAACCTCATGTGGTAACAATTCCTCCTTTGAATTAGAATTCTGATACTTTCCACAAATTTCGCAATTAGACACCATTATGTTTATATCATTATTAATGTTAGGCCAATAGATTGACTCCCTAGCCAAATTTTGACAACGTTGTATTCCCATGTGACCCTCATGTAAATACGACAACATTTCACGCCTGAGACATTTCGGTATTAAAATTCGATTATTCATTAGTAAAATACCATTAAATTCAGATATTTCGTTCCTCACTGAAAAATATGGCTGTAAATCCCGATCTACCTTTTCTTTGGTATCTGGCCACCCGTTTCTGACACATGAAAATAACATACTAAATAACTCATCCGTTTTGGTTGAATCTCTGATCCTTTCGACAGTAACGTCTGGTAAACTATTTTGGGAAATAATAAAATTGCAGTGTAAATCAATTTCCCGGTCTAAATCCAACAATACATTTTCCTCGAGAGGGGCTCTCGAAAGAGCATCGGCTATATAAAGATATTTACCAGGTTTATAATTTACCTTTATATTGTATGTCAATAAACGTAACATAAATCTCTGTAAACGGGCTGGTATCTTATAAAGGGGCTTTCCAAATAAAGATACCAAAGGTTTATGGTCTGTTTCCACTGTCACCTGTAAACCATATACATATTGGTGAAAACGGGTGCAACCAAACAAAATCGCAAATAGCTCCTTCTCAATTTGAGCATAATTAGATTGGCAATCAGTTAAAGAAGCCGAAGCATAGGCAATTGGATTATTGCCGTGCATAATTGTGGCCCCAACGGCAAATTTTGATGCATCCACGGACATCCTAATTTCCTTTCCCGGGTCAAAATAAACCAGAACCGGTGAATTAGTTATCTCCTTCTTCAAATTCAAAAATTCCTTATCCTGTTCAAAATTCCATTGCCATAGAGCATCCTTCCTTAGAAGTTCCCTTAAGTTTCTAGTTTTAGCCGACAAATTTTCTATAAACGCCCCTAAATAATTCACCATGCCCAAAAACCTCTGAAGATCTGACACATTTTTGGGCGTTGGCAAATCTAAAATGGCCCTGATTTTCTCCGTATCGGGTCTAATACCCTTACCATCAAAAATATGTCCTATAAATTTTATCTCCGTTTTCAAAATCTTCGATTTTGATTTGTTAAATTTCAAACCAACATTTTTTGCCCTTTCCATGACCTTCAATAGAATCTCATTATGTTTCTCCACGTTTTCAGCATGTATCAAAAAATCATCCATATAAATGATAAGTCCCTCTATATCACCGAATAGTCTTACCATTTCCGAGTGAAATATTTCCGGCGCGGCGTTAATACCAAATGGTAAACGCAAAAATCTATACCGACCCATTGGGGTATTAAAAGTACATAACTTCGATGATGCCTTATCCAAGGGAATCATCCAAAATCCGGACTTAGCATCAAGGCTACTAAAAAATTTCGAATTTGTTAACTGTGATCTACACTCATCAATATTAGGAAAACTATACCTGGGTCTAACAATAACTTTATTCAAATTCCTAGGGTCAAGGCACAACCGAAGGGTACCATTGGGCTTGGTGACCAAAACTATCGAGTTGACCCACTCAGTAGGTTCGCTTTCCCTTACTATCACCTCTAACTCCTCCATTCTCTTCAATTCCCTCTTCAAAGGTTCAAAAAGTCCTATTGGGACGCGACGTGGCGCTTCTACTATAGGCTCACTATTCTCAATTATCCTCAAACTACATTCCTTTTTCAACCTACCCAGACCATTAAAACATTCATCGTACTTTTCCAAAACTGATTCTATATTTACAGACTTAATCATTTTAACAAGATTTAATTTGGCAGCTAAATCGAGCCCTATGACGTTTTTACAATTCATCTTCAACACATAAAATTTAGTAAAATGTTTAATATTGTTATAATTAATGTTTAAATTAGCCCAACCTATTACTGGGAGCTTTTCTCCACTAAATGTTAGTATATTAGTATTATTTTGTTCATATAGCTTACATATATTTAAATTATTAAATGTTTTTTCAGATAAAAGATTGGCTTGCGCGCCAGTATCCACTTGAAATTTAACATCCTTCTTGTTGATTGATGCTTCGATGATCCATTCTTTTGGAGAATTAGAGTCCTCGTGGCTTATGGTTCCAATAAACAAATTTTCTTCTCCCTCTTCACCATCTTCATCATTTTCTACGGCTTTGACGTACCTGTTGCTATAATTGTTGTTGTTGTTGTAGTTACCGTTGTTGTAGCCTTTTGCAAAACACATTTTTGCGAAGTGGTTAAATTTACCACATACATGACATTTTTGACCTTCAGCCGGACATCTAAATTTATGACTTTGACCGCATTTGTTGCATTTAGGCTTTTGTGGTTGATTACTTGATTCAAATTGTTTTTTGTTAATATAGTTACCACTATTGTTGTTGTTTCTTAAATTTTGTGATTTTTTTAAAGCCCCAACAGTGACGATGTTGTTATGAACCACGTGCTCAATTGCTGTTGCGTTTTCCTTAGCTGCCTCCATGCTTTTTGCGATTTGCAGCGCCTTTTCCCACGTGATTTCTCCTTCACTTAAAAGTTTTTCTTTTATTTTTAAAAAATTGCTTGATAAACCACATATGAAGATGTCTTTTATAAGACTTTCACGGATATCTCCGAAATCGCATGATAAACTTAAATTTTGCAGAGTTGTAGCGTACTCTGTAATTGTTTCATCAGCACCTTGTCTTTTTGAAAAAAAAATGTGGCGCTCCATGGCGGTATTCACTTTTGGTACAAAATGCTTTTCCAATTTTTCCAAGAGCACTTTGTACTGGATCGTATCAATGTCTATATCGAAAGAGTTTACAACATGTAGTGCCTTACTACCCATGTGGTGTAGCAGCAGTGCTACTTTCCGTGCATCAGGTTGAGTTTCCAGAGCAGATGCTCTCAACAAGATTTAAAAATTTCGGATCCAATTTTTCCATTCGATACATAGATTGGAACTTCCAATATTGAGTGATTCCATTGATGTTGAAATAGCCATTGTCTCCTTAATGTCCACAGTTTGGGTTAATGGTGGCGCCATGACTGCACAAGGATTTTTTTTTATATTAACAAAAGCAAAATCTTTTGTTTAATTTCTATAAGTGTTTATTTAAAATTTTTTGACTTAACGTCTTCACTTCTTTTTTTTTTTTTTTTTAACCTCAAATTTTGTCTTACTTCTCGCTGTTCTTTGATTTTAACCTGACACCATGTGGTGTTCTTGACAGTCCTTTATTAAATAGAAAGATCTTAAAGATAATACAATTCATGTGTGTATGATAATGTAATTAACAGTGTTGTATTTGTTACAGGGTTGATTAATAATACTTGATTAGTAACAGTGTTATAAATGACTGTAATCATTAAATATATAAATTCATTATTATAACAAAGAGAAATAATTTTTGTTCAAAACTTCTCTTTTATATGCTTTAGTTTTCAAAATGCATCGTTGCCTAATTAGGCAACGATAAACAATTTTGTTGAAGAACTTATTATTTGTTTTTCGAGTGGAGCACATAGTATGAATTTTGTTGCAAAACATCGTTTGTCAGTTAAAGGGTTAAAACATGGAAAAATTTTAATGCAATTTTGTTAAAAATGTGGCACGTAAGTGAAAAAACTGAGTACGCCAATAAATCAGAGTGGTCGAAATATTTAGGATCAATGATCGGCAGTCTTGTTTTCGATTTTAGATGTCAATTTACTAACGCTGGTTAATTTAAGGTTTAATAACTATTTTTAAAACACTGCGAGATGCTCAAGTTTTGTCCTAAAACAGCGACTTACAACTACTTTTGTTTCACGGACCCCTTAAGACACTTCTACTAGTTCACGGACTCCAAACTTTCTTTTTCTTTCATATATTAAAAAAAAAATCCAAAAGTAACGAAACATACAAAAATGTAATTTTTTATTTTAAAAATAAAAATATTCAAAAAAAATCATATACAGTAAAACTTGATTAACTGTATCATATACAGTAAAACTTGATTAACATTCGGCATTATTATGAGTGTCGTTCTCGTATTTCAACAGTTGCCGTAGTCGTTGTCGGTTTCAATATTTTTTGGTATCATTTCGACAACGACATTTTTGTAATTGATTTTTAAAAACCATTTTAAATGTTAATGTCGGCATTAAAAAATTTAAATACAAATTATTGTTGTTTGTGAAATATATTTTAAAAAAAGAAAATAAGATGTTAAGTGTTGCTGCATTTTAATCTTCTAAAGATGAAGATTAAGAGACTACGGCTGAGTTAAATGCCATTCGAAGACAATTACGCCAATAGTCGAACATATTAACCATGCCGAACTTCTCTTAAGTAAATATTAAATAAATATATTAGTTATTTTGTTTAAGATTTGTTAGATAATTTCGTTTAAATAAGGAGGCCTTTAAATATGTCCTGGAAAGAATTACGAATAAATTAAAAGAACACGTAAGATCCACAAGTTTGTCAAATATTTTAAAATTTGCAGCAACAGTGCGGCTAATCGCCGAGGGTAGTTATCAAAATTGTACTGACAAAGACTACAACATCTGCATGTGCCAACCATCAGTTAGCATTGTTTTCCGAGAGTGCATAGATGTAATGTATGATGTACTTTGCACAGAATGGATTTATTTTCCAACGAAGGAAAGTAAAAAGTATGAAATCAAGGAATATTTTTACAACAAAACTGGGTTTACTGGTGTTAGGGGCTGAATATATGGAACCCACATAAATATTATATCACCACAAAAAGAACAATTCAAATTTTTTTATTTTTAAATTTTTTCCATTTTTTTCATTTTGTCGTGAACAAAAACTTTAACGACGATTTTTTTAAAATTTGACATTTAAATACGCCACTGGTGGTACCGAAAATTGTAATAGAATTTTAGATTTTTAAAAACGCCTTATTTACGAGACGCCATCGACACTCATAATAAGGCCGATTAACTCCGAGGGATTAGAAAAATTAATTCGTTATAATCAAGATTATTATTTACTGGAGTAAAATTTCTTTAACATTTTTTTATTGTCCACAAAATATTAAAAATTTTTAAAAACCTTTTTTAAAAAGGTGTTGTAAAATTCTTTAATTTGATTTCATAAACAGATAGTTTTCGATACATTTGAGATTGAATTACTGTGCGTTCGGTTTAAAATTTATTTAATTAAATTCTAAGAAATTTTTGGAAAATTTTGTTAATTTCATATTTAAAATGGAAAATAACATGAAAATTTGTTCAGTTCATCTTAACCGAGGGTTCCATCTTAACAGATTAGAGTAGATATTTTTTTTAGTGTTTTTCTTAGGAGTTTTTGAAAAAAGTTCATTTTGATGAAATTTAAATTTTTAGACATTTGCTTTATCTAATTTTTTTGCGTTCATTAGATTTTCAGAATTAATCTTAAAGATGTTAAAAGTCCTAAGTCCTCAGAATTTGATTTTTTGTAAAAGTTTTTTTTTAACCATAGACAATTTTACGTCATAATTCAAAATTAAAACTTACATTTTATACAATTTGAGTTTAGCTTATGTTGATTTTAATCTTTTTACTATATTTGCTTAATGCTTTTTCTGTCTCTTTCCGTGTATTTGCCTACAACTTCTTCAAATATGCTGCACACTTAACGGCACTGCTAACCTGTCCCGTGTTGACAATATTTAATTTCTTGTGTTTAGAGCGGAATTTTTTCACGTAGGCTTCAATTAGTTTCTTGATCTTTAATGGATCAATTTCACCCGATTTACTGTGACAAATCTAAAAACATCCAATGCAAAAATATTTGCGATTATCGTGGGTTCATTAAGAAAAATTGTAATTTTAAAATTGTAATTTTTTACCTTGGGCACAGCACGTCGCATAATTTCTTTATAATCATCCTTGGTGATTTGTTTTTTATTGAAACGTGGTTTCAATATCAATTTAACTTCTTCCACAACACGCTCTTGGCGGTTCAGCTTACGCAAGAACTATTTGAGAAACACAAAATTTTGAGTTTTTGATGCAAAAAAAAAAAAAAAAAAACTGCATTTAAAACCTACCTTATCTTTGACATGTAATTCGACAGCGGAATTTGGTACATCATCATAGACTTTAATAGCATCATCATTATTGGATTTTCCAACTGTAAGTTCAAAGAAATATGTTTATGTTATAAATTAAATATATTTGAATTATTTGCTTTGAAAATGGAGTAAGTATTTTTTAAAGTATAGAACAAAGATATATAAAAAATTAGATCTGATGTGTTTTTGAGTAACAAATAGAACATACATAAATATTTAATATATGATTATAGTAGTTTTTATAATACAGACTATTTAACCCTCTAACGCCTGACGATGACATTTGTCATCTATATATATAAAATAGAATGTGTGTTTGTTTATTTGTTTGTTTGTTTGTTTGTTTGTATGTATGTATTTTATAGGAGACCAGACCACTGGACCGATCTTCCTGAAATTTTCACAGTATGTAACTGGAACTCCGGAATGGTCAATAGGATACTTTTTTTTTGGCCATGCCCACTTTTACGCCCACTTTTTCATTATTTGAAATTGTATACACATGATGCTTTAGCCTTGGGATAGAAAGCTAAAATTTTCACCATGTGTTCTTTGGAACATGACAAAATTTCCTGTACTTTTACTTTTTAAAATTTTGCCCAGGAACGTGGTAAAAGGGGGGATAAAAGTGGGAAAAAGTCTCCCCATTAGCGGCCTCACCGAACCCTTTACGATAGATAGCTGAAATTTTCACCATATGTTCATTCGGATATAACCCAACTTTCTGCAGTTTTACTTTTTGGAATTTTGCTCAGGAACGTGGTAAAAAAGGGGATAATAGGGGAAAAAGTCTCCCCCTCAGTGGCCTGACCATACCACTGGACCGATCTTTCTGAAATTTTCACAGTATGTAACTGGAACTCCGGAATGCTCAATAGGATACTTTTTTTTTTGGCCACGCCCACTTTTACGCCCACTATTTCATTATTTGAAATTGTATAATTATTTTATTAACCGATTTTATTAAAATTTGACTCATAGATAGTGGGCGGTCTGGAAGGAACTATAGGCTATATGAAATTTTTATATGATGGGCGTGGCACTTTTACGCCCACTTTTTCACTATTTTCGATATGGCTTTACCGATGCAATTGATATTTGGTACCCAGAAAGAGATGTCACAGATAAGCACTTTAAGTTATATCAAATTTAGATATTGTGGGCGTGGCACTTTTACGCCCACATCTTCACTATCATCTATATGGCTGAACAGATTTTATTGAAATTTGGTTCACAGATATTGGGATGACTCATAAGCACTATTTGCTATAACAGATTAAGACTTGGTGGGCGTGGCAGTTTTACGCCCACTTTTTGTTATCTTTTATATGGCTTAAAGGATTTTATTAAATTTTGGTACACAGATAGTGTGAAAACTGAAAAGTAATATGTGCTGTATTTGATTTCGATATGGTGGGCGTGGCACATTTACGCCCACTTTTTCGCTATATTCGATATTACGCCCATCACGCAAACGACTGAACGGATTTTATTGAAATTTGGTACATAGAGAGTGAAAAAAAAATTACGATATGGTGGGCGTGGCTATTTTATGCCCACTTTTTCTGTATTTTATAAACGGCCGAACCGATTTTATTTAAATTTGGCATGTAGATAGTGCAAGCTCCGGAAGGAAATATATTCTATAAAAAAATTCGATATGGTGGGCGTGGCCCTTTTATGCCCACTTTTTCCGTATCTTATAAAAGGCTAAGCCGATTTTATTGAAATTTGGGGCATAGATAATCTGTCTACTGACAGCCATTATAGGCTATATTAGAATTCGATACGTTTTCCGTATCTTCTAAACGACACAACCGATTTCATTGGAATTGTATGCATAGTTATTGCGACCACTAATAGCCACTATAGACTATATTACACTTCGATACAATGGGTGCGGCACTTTTACGCCTCCTTTTTCCGTATCTTCATAACGGCTGAACCAATTTTGTTCAAATTTGGTGCGTAGATAATGAGACTACTGATATTTCGATATTATTAACGTGGCTCTCTTATGCCTACTTTTTCAATATCTCCTCACTATCTATATGTGTAATGGGACCAATGTTAGCCAAAACAGGGTAAATAGGATTTCCATATGATGTTCGTTTAATTTGTATGGTCACTTTTTCAGTATCTCCTTAATGGTATACCGATTTTATTGAAATTTGGTAGAAATGATATACACTTTATTGGATTTTTATATTATCTGCGTCGCACATTTTAAGTATCTCTAATCGGCTTAATCGATTTCATTGATATTTGGTACACATATAATGCGAGTTCTTAAATTAACTATAGGCTTTACAAGATGTAAAATAGATGATCATCATATATTTGCATCCATTTATTAGTGGCTGATTTGAAAAACAAAGGGGGCTCTAAACCGTGGCTCATTTATCTACACATATTTCTAATACCTCAAATAAGGCTGCTACAAATATAGAATTGAGGAAAATATAGCAAAAATTCTGAAGAAAAAAATGCTTACTTTTTAATAAAGGAAGAAATTTAATGAAAATATTTTTTTTTATCATATTCATGAAATTTAATAAAATATTGCACATAACCATTATATCTGTCTATGAAAACAATTTTTAAATTTGTTTTTTTACCTAATGAACAAAATTTATTTAAAACATTTTTAATAAATGGTCAAACAAAATTATTAACGAAATAACTACAGCTTAAACTTGATAATCAAGACCCTTATCTGGATTACCATCATCCCAAAAACTAGGTCTAAGGCACGCTAACAACGTAGCGGGCTGCGCCCGCTAGTCGTTTATAAAAATGAACCCAAATGCTTCGAATGAGTGTTTTATACTTAGAAATTGATATAGTTCGATATAAAAGTGAATTAGCTAAAAGTTTTGTGAAGAAACTGTTCGTATTCAGTGCACTGTTAA
The DNA here is from genome assembly GCA_021234595.1 of Delia radicum. Taxonomy (NCBI): domain Eukaryota; kingdom Metazoa; phylum Arthropoda; class Insecta; order Diptera; family Anthomyiidae; genus Delia; species Delia radicum. The sequence goes on along the minus strand of CM037851.1, from coordinate 73,536,740 downwards.
AACGCGAGAAAGCTTTAAAGTTCAAATTTTGTAAAAATTCAAAAAATAATTATTTTTTAATTAACTGAAATTTCCAACAACTAAAACACTTATTTAAGTTGATTTAAAACTCTTGAAAATTAAGTATAAGCAAGATTGAAGTATTACCTTTAATAATCAGTCCTTATTTTTCTTCAAGGACGAACAGGATTTTATCACGATATCTATAAAGGACATTGTCTTAACTTATAAAGTAATGGACGGATCGTTTTGAAATTTAGTATAGAGAAGACAATCAGTAATAGTAGCAAAAGTCTAAAGTTTGAACAAAAAATATTGAAGTTAAGATACTTTTTCGCCCTATTTCGCATTTTGCAAAAAGCGAAAATCGCCATATCTTCTTAAAAAGAAGCACAAAAAAGTTTATTTTTGGATTGTGGTTATGTCTTGGTAAGAGCAATAATTTTTGGTACAAACTTTTGTTTTACTTGCATTAGTTTTCGAGATAAAATTTTTAATTAACTTATTTTTGCTCATATCGCCTAAAGTAGTCAGCGAAAAACATTTTTTTAAGAGAAATTATTATTTTTTTTGAGAGACGAATACATGGTATGAATTTCATTGCAAAACAAAATTCCGACATTAGAGGGTTAAATTAAGAACTTATTTAATACATCCTACAATTATAAAAAGTTTGCGTATGAAAAATAAAACTTACTAAACGTATTTCTGGAACATTTGTAGTTTTTGAAATAGAATATGTAAAAATAAGACATACAAAATACAGTAGATTGGCCCACGCTTATATGGAAAATTCTTTCGATTCTTTCTCCACAAGTATATTTTTTATAAAAATATGCGTGTATACCGAAAATTGTTTCAATCGAAAGTGACTATAAAATGCGACTTTTAAATTTTGTCCCTTATATTACGTGCTATTGCTACTAGTTTTACAACGTTATTGTAGGCCACCAAGGGGCAGGCCTCCAAGGGGGACTTTTACCATTTTGACCCTCCCCGTAAAAATTTCCAAAAATCGGCTCTACACAGATGCTAAAATCAAAAAGGTGAGACTCTCCCTTTCTGCCCCTTTTCGGCGGAATTTCCAAAAATTCCGTCAATACAGATGTCTACTCCTGATAAGGAACCCACATACCTAATTTTAAGTTTCTAGCTCCGGCAGCTTGGCAAGGCTGCCAAGGCGTGACTTTTTCAATCTTTAAGCCCTACTTTTCGTAATATAGAACATACATACCAAATTTAAAGTGCCTCGCTTTAGTGGTTTGTCCTGGCGGCCTAGGTACGACGCTAATACCTATTTCTACCACGTTCCTGGACAGAAATTCAAAACGTATAATATACGTAAAGCTAGTTCATTTTCGAAAAAACATATATTTTAACAAAATAATTAATATCACTTAAACATGTAGTGATCACAAACGTAGACGTTGAGCGGTTATTTTCTATTTTCAAAAAATGTTTGGGAACAAATTGAATAAATTTTATATTTGAAATTATAGGTCAAGACAGACTTATAAAAGTTATAAAAAAAATATTTATTTAAGTTTACTTTAATTTCACAAAGACAATGACTGAATTAAAACTATGTTTTTTTTTGTTTTTAATAAAACTAAAATGGAAAATATTATTTTAATTTTTTTTTTTTTTTTTCAGTGCATATTTTATGATTTTTCATGCATATTAAAGGCCCCAAAAACATATATTTGTAGTGCATGAAGTTTCTGTCCCTGGTAATTAGTTATGTTTGGTCTTTGATCAAAAAATCAACACTCACCAGCTCGGAGAGCCGCTGACCGATCCCATTGAAATTTTATATCTTGTCCAGCAAAAAAGCGCTTCTGAACGGCATTATTTAATTAAGAAGCGCTTCTAAAGCAAAGGCATGATTTTTGTTCGCGATGTCCCACTTGGTATGTCTCTTTTAAGCAAGTGAAAAACGCTTGTTTTATGTGCTCTTAGAAGCAATAAAATCATGCAGTCTTAGGCAATAAGAAGCATTTTTTTTTGTATGTTGACAACATTAATGCTTCATAGAAGGCAATTTGGGAAGCAGAACAGAATGCCTTCAATAATTGGTTTATTGTATGCAAGGCGGTGAAGCGCTATTTTGGAAGCATATATATGTAGTTACTGCTTACCAAATCCAGGTTATTTTTTGCTGGGATATGTCCATGCCTCAAGAAACACATATTTAAGTTTCAGACTTTGAGCCCAAATGGTTTGGGATGGACGATAAGAGAGCTAAGCACCTCACCGTAAAATATTTTAAAATCCCATCCTTAGTGGATGCTTACATTTTAAATTTAAAGATCCTACACTCAAAAAAAATAAGTTAGTAAAACATTTTGTAAATCAGGTACAATTTTGCAAATGTTTAGCTAAAATTGTGTTTTAAACTAAAATTTTAGTTATACTTAGTCAGCACTTAACTGTTTTGAACTAATGTTTTACTTATATTTTACAAATTTATTTTGCTAAAAAATTGTGCTGAATAGCACATCAATAGTGTGAACGATAACCAGATTAAAAGTTATACGCAGAATGAATTAGATTTTAAGATGTAGTAGTGACGAGGAAAATTATACTCAAAAGTACAACTCTAGTAAGACACATAAAAAAAATCAACCATGGAAGATTATTGTATCTGTTTTTCATACATAAAACAAAATTGGGGATTGAAACAACTTAAATTTTGCGTTTTCGCCGGCTTGTGAAAGTAATTGTCTATTAATTAAATAGAAGACAAAATAAAGTATTTAAATTTTAAAAAGATTAAATGTGTATTTGTAGTCAAATTGAGTGGTCAAGTTAATAACAAATATACAACAGGTAGACAGAATAAAATTTTTATGTTTCCTTTTTCTTATTGCAAAAAAACGGGTTGTATATGTTACATTTTGTTATTTTTTCGTTTCGTTTCTATAATTCTCTGCGGCATTAGTGTTCCTTTAAAAGATAGCATCATTGAGAGAACCATTGCTGTAAGTAGTTGAATGATAATTTTGTTTATGATATATATAATTATTTCTATATATTTGCAGATATTACATTAATTTATGACGTCAATTTGGGAGTATGAAAATTTTTATATTATGTAACGTACTGTAAATTATTTTAAAAAGAATCACAAAAATATGTTTTATGATTTTCAGCAAAATAAAATAACTAAAGTAAAAATTTTCTACAAATTTTTTGAGTTTTTCTCAGTCTACTAACATTCAGCAAAAATTTTATTAATGTTTAGCAAGGTTTTTTTAATTTCTAATCCACTAAGTTTTAGCAAAACTTTAGCTGAATCTACTAATTTTGTTGCTAAAAATCAGCTCGATTTTGCTGACATTAGCATTTTTTTTGCCAGCACCCTCCTGACTAAAATTTTGCTGACTCAGCAACATTTTTGCTGACTTTACTAACTTTTTTATTTGAGTGTACAAGGTTACTACACAGTGGTGAATCCGCAGATTTTAATGAAACTTGGATATGTTGTAAAGAACAAACAATTATTAGACACGTATTGGGTAAAAAACTACCCAGTTTGAAGTTTTTTTAAATATATTTCTTAAATAATTTATTAATATTTCGGCAAATTTTGTATCAAATAAAAGGTATTTTAATAACGCAAAACAAAACATATCCTAACTTTTTAGTTGTTATTTTAATTTTTCGAATACCACATTTGTACACTCAGAAAAGTTCTAAAGTTACTACAGGATAGTTATTTGTGTAGTAATATAGTTGTAGTAATTTTAACTGCAATTGCAGTTGTGTTACTTAGAAAATTTTTTTTCAGGGTTATTTTTTTAAACAACCTAACAAAATGACTGTATTTCGGTAGCAGTTATATTATTCAGTAGTTTGTGCTTTTTAACATATGTAGTGTATCTCTCGATACACACGCACAATTGTTTAAGAAAAACAAAAACGTGTGTTCAACTATTTTCTAGTAAAGGAATATGAGAAAAATATTTGTTTCTTATTGTTAATCAAGAAAAGAAAACTGCAGAAGACGCGTCGCAAGTGAAAACCCCTCTGCTGTAATTTGTGTTAAATAAATAAAATATAAAGTTTAGTTTTGTAAAAGAAAATAAATAAATTTACTTAAATATTGTATTTCTTTTCTTTTATCTCTTTAACAATTGTATCTTAATTCAATCTGATGAAAAAAAATTAAGTACCACAGACATCTGGCAAGAATGATTTGGACAAATATCATGAAACGTAAATAATTAAAGTGATATATTGTGTAAAAATAGTTTCTCAACAGTGTAGTTTATGAAAATAAAATCAAGTTAAAAATATTTACAAAAATTTGTTTTTTTTATTAATGCATTTTTTTAAATGCAGCTTATGTTGTTTTAACTACATTTGCAGTTGTTTTTACTACATTAGACAGTTAATTTTGTACGGTAAATATAACTTCACATTGCACTTGATTTAAAAGCAAATGTAGTGTACACCTTTTCAATTGCAAATGCAGTTATTTTAACAGTCATTTACAGTTGATTCTACCTACATAATTTTCCGAGTGTATAACCATATAAGGAATTAACCCTCTAACCGGCCTAAGCTTTTTTGGACTGAAATTTATATCACTTGTTCGGCAAGAGAAATAAAGAATATTTTGTTCTAGCGAAATTTTTTTCGTCGCCTATTTTAGGCGATATGGGTCAAAATAGGTTCAGAGGCTATCTCATAAACTAAGCTATTAAATTTAAAAAGTTAAGGCATAAATTATTCCTCTTACAAAGATATAACAACAGTCCAAAAATTAGCCCTTTTGTGCTTTTAGATAAAAAGATATGGCGATTTTCGTTTTTCAAAAAACGCGAAATTGAGCGAAAACGCACCTTAACTTTAATATATATCGACGAAACTTTGAAGATTTGATAGTGTTACCAAATATAATATTTCTGCCAAATTTCATAAAAATCCGTCTACTCGTTTTCAAGTTAAGATGATGTCCTTTATAGGTATCCTTTTACAATCCTGTATGTCCTTGGACCAAACTTAGAGCATTTTCCAAAAGTTTAAGCTTCAATCTTCCTTTGTGTGGAATATGAATGGTTTTATGTTAACAGAAATGTGTTTTAAGGACTTTTCAAAATTATGGTTATTTCAAAATATTTATTTTTTGAAATTACCGAAAACTTTAACTATAACGCTTTCTCGCTTCCAAACCGTGACATGTACACAAAACATAACTTCGCAAAATATGTGGCTTACTTCGTTCTCTATCGATATAGCTTACATTTTTATAATAAAACACTTTGTAGACGAACTTATGGCCAATTGAAAATACCCCGTCTAGAGACGGTCTTGCCGGTTAGAGGGTTAATATTCATATACAGTGGGGAGCACTTTTGAGTACATGTAAATACTTTTTACACCTAAAGATTCAGGCCGAAAATGTTTCGACACTAGAACTAAATTGTACTTTTCTAAAGGTACAAGGTACGCTGAATCCAAATCTGACCTTAGATTCACTCTCCGACATCAGGCGTTCGAGCTATATCAACGAGAAAAGTGTATTTTTTGATCAAAATGCTCCGATTTTTGACATTCCTGGAAATACATTTTTCATAATACTTGGAACGTCACCTGAACAAACTACTCTTACCATTTTTTTTCAGTTTTTATTTTTATGTTATTTTATGGATGGTAAACTATTCGATGAGGGTATATGTAAGAGTAACCCCTTATATCGTTATCCTAAATGCCGGATAACGGTATTTAGGGATAACGATAGTTAATGGAAAGGGTTTTAAATCGATAACGGTATTTTATCGGTATTGACTGTCATTCCTGATTTGTTTTCTTCAAGCTATTGAATATTCGTATATCATATATACGTATATATACATGTGGCAGAAATGATTTGGAAAAATAGAGTGAAAAGTGAATATTTAAAGTGATATTTTATGTGCACACAGAAAAAGGATTGGTTGGAATTCGGTCCAAACCATTCAAATTTATTTGATATGACGTTATTTTATTTGGGACTACCAATAATCGATTAATAAAGCAAAACACTACTGAAAATTAAAAAGAGGAAAAAAGGAACAAAAAAAAAACCATTTATCCAATTATTGGTATTTCCAATCAACTTTTCAAATAAAATTCGGTTGTGTACGGTAGAAGCAACCATTTATTTTACAAGAGAATTGGTAACATCTATAAAATTTTTAAAAAATTGTCGATAATCAAAAGTGGTTACTGCAACTACGGTATTCACAATCAAATATGTCACTAATTTAGAGGTTCAGTAGTACTAATCGAATTGTTTTTAGAAGCAACTAATGATTGGTAATGGTAAACGAATTTGAGACAATTTTTGTTTTCTAAAATTCAAATTCAAATTTATCACTTAACATTTATAAGTGTTTGTGGTGTAGTGGGTTGAGAGTTTGCCTTGTACTCCAAACTTCCAAATCTCGGAAAAGACAAACACAAAACGTTTTTTTAATTAAAATAAAATATTCAAATGTTTAAATAACAAATAAGGCAATGAAAATTACAAGTGATTGTAGTGCAATCAGTAGGACAGAGTACTATTAGTCTGAAGGCCACGGTTCAATACCAGAAAAATCAAAAAGTTTTTTAATTTCAATAAAATTTTGTGAAACGTAATAATATTTATTTAGAATGTAATATTGGGTTAGGCAACTTAATATTAGCTTGAACGACTAAAAATATAATTTAACATTACGATAGTTGTCGTAAACGCCAGAATTCGATTGGCAACAAATTCGGTGGCCACAACTAAGACTGTTTTCTGGGTGTGTATTTATTAAATAATAAAATCAGATTAAGAATATTTTCCAAAAAGGTTTTTTTTTTTTTTATTAATATTGTTTATAAATGCTGGTAATGTTGTTTACACTGCATTTATAGTTATTTTTACTACATTCAGCAGTTAAAAATAACTACATATTGCAGTTGATTTAAATGCAGAGTAGTGTAAACCTTTTCAATGCAGTGCAAACCTTTTCAACTGCAAATGTAGTTATTTTAACTGCTATTTGCAGTTGATTCTATCTACATAATTTTTTAGTGTACGCTGAATTAGGAAACCACACACAAAATTTCAGGTTTCTTGCTTTAGTGGTTTGGCCACGCCGCCAAGAAGGAAACTTTTCCGATTTTAGCCGCTCCCCCTATCAGTGCTGGGATCGTCGTATATAATTTGTAATTATATGATTACGCAGAAAGACGCGAAATTGACACACCAAAACCCCGGGACACGTCAACTTAATTTTGGGTCGTAGAATTCAGTGGAACACTCCGTTTTAAAAAATTAGGTCAAAATAAAGACATTTCCTTTTTAAGATTATATTTTAGGTAAAAGACATTGGCCCGTAATCATAGTCCCGCGTTAAAGACGGCTTTTTATAAAAGCGATTTTAAATTAAAATCCAGTTTTACCTATTTTGCTATTGTAGTAAAAAAAGTCAGATTTAAGTTGAACCAGCTTTAAATGGATGTCACATAAGAGTTTTTCACGGAAATTCCAATGTTTTTCAAAATTTTAGCGAATTTAAACTTTTAACACGAATGAATAGTGGTCATAAATGTTCTTCCAAAAGTATTACCTTTCCAAGCAAGAAAAATGTCAATATTCTTGTTCATAAAAATATTTTTCATTTAACAAAAAAAGGACTCATACCACTTTCAAAATAAACATTTTTGTCAAATCGTTAACTTTTAAAAATTCTCTCTTAAGGTACGTTCAGATTAGTAAAATATTTGACAAAAAACATGAAATATTTCTTTGCCGTAATCTGAACACAAAATATTTTTGTGTGTCAAACAGCAAATCAGCTGATTTTGGTCAAACACAATTATTTGCATTCAAATAAATATTTGACAAACTTATCTATAGTGTGAACACTAGCTATCAAATATTTTCTTCTGATTTAAGCAAATATTTGTTTGATCTTACAAAAAAATGTAAGAACAAACAATGGCAAATAAAAGGTGGTAAAATCGTCAATTATAAATTTTTTTAATAAATTTATTAATAAAAGGCTTTATAAAAAACTAAAATGTAAATAGATATTAAAAAAATTTAATCACTCACGGGGAACGATTGGAATCGGAGCACTGTACACAATTGTGTTGTCGTACGTGAAAATAAAAATGTAATCATTCCGATAACAGAATGGAACATTGGTCCAATATGGAACGATATGGAAACACTGTACACATTTGTGTTGTCGGTATAAGAATTGTTGTTAAGGTTTGCAAAAATTTTGTCCGTTTTGCGATATCATGCTTAGTTTTCGAGATACAAGCCATTTTACAAAATGGCGATATTTTAAAATGTCCAGTATCTCCAAAACTAAGCGAGATAGACCAAAACGGACAAAATATTTGCTCCATAGGAGTATTAACTTAAATAGGCTAGGTCCGAGAGAGATCCCGAGTGATCAATTTTAAAAAAAATGTTAGTTTTTCGATTAAATAAATCTATATTTTCTTACACTTTGATTAAATAAATATTTAATACAAATATATATTTTTTTTTTTTTTTTGACACTATTTGAGAGCAAATATGTAAACAAATATTTTGTTCAAATATTTGATTAATGTGAAGGTACCTTTAGCCTCATTTTTACAGTCTCCAGTTAGCTACTAACTGGGACTTTAACTGCCACTTTTGTTGTTGTGTCACATACACATTTTCAATTTAACTGTTTGTTAAATTTTACCTGGACATTCAGTAATCGTGCCTAAATATTTCTATGGCTTTGAAATTATTTAATTTATGTTTTATATAAAAAGATCGACTTGTTTTATGTCCAATTACATTCTTAAGGGATTTTTTTACGTTTTTTTTTTGTTTCATATTTCAATAGTTTGAACTTTTTTCTGTATGCTATCAAAATTTTGGTGAAAAAATCGCAGAAATAAAAAGGTTACAGCTTGTTAAACAAACTCCTTGCCCTATATTTTGCAGGAGCAATATTTACTTTAAATGTTTTTTTTTTCTCAAAGCAAGATATTGAAAATCTGGTGCCACTGTGTAGCATAACAGATGGACCGATTTTTAATCGGTTTTTATTTTTTTTGTAGAGGGTTAACAAATTAAGTAAATTTTTTTTGAAAAATATAAAACATTTACATTTTTTCCTCAGATGAGTACCGGATGGCACTCGCTTTTGCCTTTAAAAAAAGGGTCTATAATGAAATGAAATGGTTACCAGGGTTGCCATGGTGGTACGAATTCTAAATTATAATTTTTAGAATAATATTTAATATTGGGTTTTTTTTTTTGAATAAACCATTTGTTTATTTTTTTATAATTTCGAGTAAAAATAGTTATATCTAGTCATATCTGACTTTGGATGGTGTCACATTACGGCTTATATCATTATATAACTATATCTTATTTGATAAGTTCTCATATATAAACACATACAAATTGGTCCGAAAAATGGGTCATCTACATCTATCTAATTATATCAAATTACATATAATTCGATACAATTTATCCGAGATTTTTCCATATTCGGGACATTAAATTATATCTAATTAGATATTAATATATCGGATTTTATAAAATTTTGGCCGATAGTAAGTATGCTTTTTGTAACTTGAAGTTATGCTTAAAAGCATTTAAGTCGAACATTAAAATTTTTAAATATCAACAATTTTAAAGACATACATTTTTTTAAATGGAACATAACGAAATGTTAAAAAGTTATTTAGAAAAAATTAAGTTTTTTTGTACCCATTTTTTATTTGATATTATATAAAAGGAGTCACTTGAAAATGATTTCGTTATAACATTAATATAGGTATATGTGAAACCATAAGTTATAAAGTCTTAACTTGCATATTTATATTGAACTTCACCAAAATATGTATGAGAACTTTACCAAAATATGTATGAGAAAATTATAAGGAAAATATTTCCAGTATCAAGTTACATATAATTTAATAAGGCTTAGCATGAGATCATAAATAATCATATCGATCACTAACATATACATGTAAACATTTACATATACATGTATTTGGGTTATTATTATATGGCTTATATAGTGATATATGGAGTATGATTTGTCGACATGTAATAACATCAGTTACCATATAAAAAGTTCTCTCAATAAAAATTATCAGATGTATTTGCATATAATAATATAAGCCGCTGTGTGACTCCATTCAAAGTCAGATATGACTAAATCATATTATATATGACTAGATATAACTATATTTACCCAGGAAAGTTCAATATCAAATTAAGTAATCTGCAAGTTAAGACTATTACATATGGCTTCACATATACCCATATTAATTTTATAATTAAATGATTTGCAAGTGATTTCTTTTATATAACATCAAATAAAAAAATGTTTACATTTTATAAGACAATACTACTTAATTATATATTTTTGAAACAATAAATTTGTTCTTGATTATTTTTAAACATTTCGTTGTTTCATTTTAAAAAAAAAAATGGGTCTTTAAAATTTTTGATATCTTTCTATAAATTTTAGTTTTCAACTTAAATAATTTTAAACATAACTTCAAGTTACAAAAAGCATCCCAGGTAGAAAAATACAATCTTTAAAACGTTTTAAAAGCATTTTTCATGATGGTACAAGCGTTTTCAGAACATACCAAATTACAAATTTAAAGCGTTTTGAGAATGTGCAAAATGATAACCCAAATTTACGGTCTGAGGATGGTATTTTATAACGTTCTCAAAACATTGCAAAACAAAATTTTTGAAATGCTTTTCAATCGTTAAATAAGTATTTGCAGAACATTTTGGCTTACAGTTATTAAGCATTATGAAAACGACCCAAATGATAACCGCTTTGAGGGTTGTAATTTTGAACATTGTCAAAACGCTCGAAAGACAAATTATAAAGATCTTTATGAATTGTTCATAAATACCACAAATAATGAAACATGTAAAATATGATTAAACTAATATAAATAAAGTAACAAAACATTGTAATTTTAAATAGTTTAACTAGCGTTTTATTAAGTTTTGAAAAAGTCCTCTAAAATATTGCTTTATCTGTCCTCAAAATATAGTGCTTTATAAAAGATATACAAGGACTATACACTTTATAGAGTCGCTACATTATGGGCTGGCCATATTGAGTGATTTATTGAACTCGGTTCATGAAGAGAAAAGCATATAAAAAAATTGCTTAAGAAACCGAGTTCGCATATATATAGACCCCCTTATGACAGTGTTGTTTTTTAATCAGTAAAATATTTTGTAAAAAAAAAAAGTATTTCTAAAGTACTATTGGCAAATGTTAGAAAAACGCTTTAACGCAATGGTTTTACATTGGTTTCATTTTATAAACCGTTGTAAATTTTGTACGATAAGAACTTCTAAAGTACTTTTTACAAACGTTGGAAAAACGCTTTGAACCAATGTTTTTACAGTGTTTTTATTTCACAAATATTTGTAAGTTTTGTATAAAAAGTATTCCTAAAATACTTTGTCCGAACGTTCGAATAGCAATCCAAAATAATGTTCTTTAAATGCTTTTTTTTGTATTATTTGCAATTATCGCTTTGGAAACGCTTTTATTTTAGTACCATCAAAAACAAACGTTTTGAAAACTCTTCGTTTTTTGTACCATCCCAAATTTCTACCTGGGATACCTACTATCAGTAAAAATTTTATAAAATCCGATATATATATATTAGAGTTCGTTTTCAAATTTTTTTTTGATTTTAAATTCTGGATATTATCACTTTTTAGAAGGTTTTTGTATCAATAAAAATAATGGCGTATTTTTTTTTTAATTCCAACTCCTTCCCGTGCCTATAAGCGACTCAAATCGCGGATTTTGGGTCCCTTTTCTCATACAACAAAAACGGCTAAATATATATCAAATCCGACTTCAGTATTCGATTCTACGGGAAAACTTAGGCCCATAAGCTTTTTTTTAGTTTTTGGAATGCAAAATGCATAATTAGAGTGGTCCAAAAAAATAATTTTTAAAAAAAAAAAAATTAAAATATTTTTTTTTTGTTAATATACAATGAAAAAATACTTACATCTGAGAAAAATGGAGAAAAAATGGTCCAAAAATTTTAATTTTGTAGTTACCAGTTCAAAAGTTATTAAAGTTTAAAAATTTAATTTTTTAGTGAATACAAAATAATTTATTGGTTAATATAATAATTTATTGGATTTGAGTCGCCTATAGGCACGGGAAGGAGTTGGAATTAAAAAAAAAAAAACGCCATTATTTTTATTGATACAAAAACCTTCTAAAAAGTGATAATATCCAAAAATCTATTTTTCAAAATCAACTCTAATATGTATATCTAATTAGATATAATTTAATGTCCAGGATATGTACAAATCTCGGATAAAATTGTATCAAATTACGTCTAATTTGATATAATTAGATACATGTAGATGACCCATTTTTCGGACTAATTCGTACGTTTTTGTATATGGGAACTTATCAAATAATAGAATCCATATTAAAATTTTTACCCGGGATTCCTTAAATATTGTATTTTTTTTTTTTTTTTTTTTTATTTCTAAAGCTAGCAAATCCCTTAAGTTTATGTGTCCCGGGGTTTTTGTGTGTCATTTCAAAAGTTGAAATTTTACTTAGTATTATTAATAAATAAATAAAAAATAAATAATATGATTGCCTTCAAAATTCCTTACACCATAGCTAATGAGATGTGTGCGGTTACGGCGGCTTCAGCTTTAGTTACTCCTGGTCGTACGTAATAAATAATATTTACAATAAGAGTGAAATCGGTAGTGACCGACCGAGTATTCGGCTTCAGAGTTCGGCCAAATTTTGGACTGAAAGCGGCGTGGCCAAATCGTTAAAGCAAGGAAATTTGGTACGTGGGTTGCGTTCCTAAACCAGCGTAGACATCCGCCTAGACGAAATTTTTGGAAAACTTACAGAAGCAACTAGAAATATGAAATGTGGAATAATAATCTCGCGTAGCCATCCGCTTAGACAGGATTTTTGAAAACTCCTACGGGGAAGGGGGCGAAATTAAAAAAATAAAATAATTGTTTCCTACAGCGCTATTTTAGAAAATACTTATAATAACAGATTTTCTTAAAAACAAATACAATTAAAACTACTTTAAAATAATTTTTTTCTTGTGCCGCAAACTTTAAAAGCACTAACAATTATATTTTTTTCATTAAGCAATTCGAAGCAATCAAATATGAACTATCGCCTTAACGCAGTAATCAGTCAGTAATGCCAAAAAGTCATATTTTTAATCGATTTTCATGGTGCTTGTTATAAAAATGAAGAGTTTTACAGTAATTTTGAAAAAAAAATTAACAATAAAAAACGGAAAAACATGAAAGTACAAAAATTGCTCAATTTGCTACACTTTTCCGATACATTCCCCATTTTGTACCTAAAATATACTTAAAATGGCTCTAGAAGGTCCCACGTGTCAAGAATCATAAAAATATTTCATTTTTGAAATCCTGAGTAAATTTTCCTTTATTTGACTTCCCAGGTAAAAATGTTCATATATGGATCCATAAATGTTTAACGTATGTTTGTATACATAAACATGCAAACATGTACCTGCATGGAAACATAAATCTTCATACATGTTTCCATATATATCCATACATGCCCATTAACGAAATTTGAGGTAATATCTATATACATGATCATACATGTTCATTAGGGTGTCACGACAAAGGGTGCTTTTACGCATACGCGTGAGTAATAACACTCAAACGATGCATATTGAAGAGCTGAATACGAAAAATATAACGAACATTTTTTAGAGGGTACTTTTAGGATCCGATACGCGTTTTAAGACATTAAAAATTGTGTTTTATACAAAAAAAAGTTGTGTTACTTTTTGTCAAAATTAGGCTCTAAATTGTCGTTATGTAGAGCCAGTGACTGTCCGCGAAATTGTCAAATTTGTGCTGCCTTTTTCAAAATGTTAAATTTACGTCTATAATGAATATCTTTCCACTACATATCGCCTTCCCCATATAACCAACCAAAGTTTAGATTTAAATAATTTTTATTCTTTAAATAGATATGCAATTAAAATTTTATGTAAAACGCATTTCTTTAACGCATCCCCTACACGATCGATAAAAAAACTGAACAAGAAACAAAGTGCGCGTAAAAATACACGCACTTTGTTTCTTGTTCGTATCCTATCAAAGAAATGTGAAAATTCTTTGAAAAACTAACTATAGACGCAATTTTAATAATTAAAACAAATTGCAGCAAACGTTTGACAACTTCACTGACCGTCACTGTGTAGAGCATATTATGAGAAAAATATTTATAAATTTTTTTAGAACAGTTTTGGCAAACCGCATAATTTTAAAGTTTTAATAAAGTACCCGACGAAAAACGTTCAGATATAATCATATTAGGTACACTCAAAAAAATAAGTTAGTACAAAAGTTAGTAAAACGTCTTGTAAATCAGGTATACTATTTTTTAGCAAATTTTTTGCTAAAATCGTCTTCTCAGCTAAAATTTTTGTTATACTTATTCAGCACTTAACTGTTTTGAACTAATGTTTTACTAATATACTAATGTTTTACTAATTTATTTTGCAAAAAAAAATTGTGCTGATAAGCACATTAATAGTGTGGACGACAACCAGATTAAAAGATATGCGCATAATGAAGCAGATGTCGCGGCATTTTTTTTTTTTTTTTTGTAGTAGAGAAGAGGAAAATGATACTAAAGAGTACAACTCTAATAAGACAAATAAAAAAATCAACCATGGAATATTTTTGTATCTGTTTTTCATGCATAAAACAAAATTGAGGGTTAAACCAACTTTAATTTTGCGTTGTCACCGGCTTGTGAAAATAAGTGTCTTTTAATTAAATAAAAGACAAAATGTTAAAATGTTTATAGGTTAATAATCTATTGTGGTCAAATTGCAAACAAACATATACAGACATGTAGACAGAGTAAAGCGAAAGACAAAGACACACATCTTAGGTAGATTTTTATGGTTCCCTTTTCTTATTGCAAAAAAAAGGGTTGTTTTTTTCGTTTCGTTTGTTTTTGTTAATTTTTTCGTTTCGTTTCTATAATTATCTTGGGCAGTTGCGTCCTTTAAAAGATAGCATCATTTAGACAACCACTCATGTAGTTAATATGTTATATATATTTATTTCTATATATTTTCAGATATTAAATTAATTCATGTCATCAATGTGAGAAAATCAAAATTTTTATATTTCGTAATTATTGTAAATTAGTTTTAAAAGAATCACAAAAATATGTTTTATGATTTTCAGCAAATAAATTAACTAAATTACAATTTTTCTACAAATTTCTTGGGTCTACTAAAATTCAGCAAAAAAATTATTAATTTTTAACAAGGCTTTTTTATTTCTAATCCACTAAGTGTTAGCAAAACTTTTGCTGAGTCTACTAATTTTGTTGCTGAAAATCAGCGAGCTGATTTTGCTGTCATTAGCGATTTTTTTCAAGCACCCTCCTGACTAAAATTTTGCTGACTCAGCAAAATTTTTTGGTGACTTTACAAACTTTTTTTTTGAGTGTAGTTGTTCATGTTTTTTACCGAAAAATTTTAAACTCATTTATTATATACATATATTATAATTATAAACGTTGCTAATAAAATAAATAAATGTGAATTTATTTCACTAAATTTTACTATATACATTTATATATAATGATATGTTTTGTGATATATAATTATATAAAAAACTTATATATGATCATAAATGGTACAATATATGGTCGTATATAGATCTATATCTATTTATATACAAGATATACAAGATATTCTAATATATAACATACGATACAATAATATATGATGATATATTATGCTATAAAATAAATTTTACATAAACTAAGTATATGAAATGAACATATATCGTAATATATTGCCACACATATGTATAAGCACCCTATAAGGAATGAGGAGTCAATTGGCCTAAAAGTGACTGGTTAAAGAAGGACTTATCACATGACTGGTATAACTTAATACTGAAGTGGGTTAAGCAGTGTCAATTGCTCTAAAATTACTAATCCTGTGACTGGTAAAGGAAAGACATACCACTTAACCAAAATGCTTATAAGCGCGAAAAAGACAGTAGGCCAGAATTTTACCCATTGGAAGCTGTTTAGTTTTCGTTTATTTTATACGACATGGGCCTTTTGCGACAGTCTTGTGGTATGCCCATCTTTGGTTAGTCCTGTGGCATGCCACTATGTGGTTTAAAGGACAAATGGCCCCCTCCTATGACAAGCCAATGTTAAAGTTGCCAGTTGTTTACATAGGGTAGGGTTTAGCAGAGGACCGGTCTCTGGCACGAAGGGACCGATCCTGTGGCACACGAAGAACCGGTCCCATTCCCCATAGGGCATATATAATGATATCAAGTTGTATATGAGTATATAGAAAGGTTTTTTATCGGGATGTTATTTTTTTGTTTTTTATTTGTCAATTTTGCCTCTAACAATTACCTTAGTCAAAAAAACTTTAAACTTAAAAGGAAAAAGGAAAAAAGAAAAAAAAAATTATGATTGGAAATACCACCTTGACAATAACGTAAAGCATGGACACGAACCTCGTGAATCAGACGGAAAAATAAAAACTTCTTACTAAATAGTATTTTCTACTACTATCCGTCTGTTGACAAGGCGGCTTTTCGTAGAACAGAATCAGGACAGAAGGTTCTTTCGAATCCTTGCTCGAAAGCAGAATTCGACTTTCAGTTATTTTCTTAATTTTCGTGCATATTTTCATCCCTTACATATTTGTAATATATAGCGGTCCTTTATTATTGCTGATTAAATTGGCTAGTAAAAGTGCTTTGGGCAAATGTACATAGAAACTTTTTCATCGGGTACATAATAACTAAATATTTTCTCAAATTTTGTACAAAAACCCTTAAATAACACCTTAAAACTTTTTTCATATGTTGTTAACCTTACCCAGTTAGAAAAATACGACCGTGAAAGCTTTTTAAAACGACCATGTTTTACGGTGTGACGATGGCATTATATGGCGTTCTCAAATCGTTGCCCAAACAAAGTTTGAAATGCTTTTTTAATCGTCAATAAAACATTCTTATAGCATTCTTGTTTACAAATTTAGAGCGTAGTGAAAACGAACGAAATGATAAACATGATTTACAGTTTTAGAGTATTATTTTATAACGTTTTCAAAACGTTGGAAAAATTAATTTTAAAGTCATTTGCCCTAGTTTTAAATACATTTGTGCGAATAGTTTTTTAAAAAAATTTTTTATCTTGAATTATAATGAATCTAAATATTTCACAGAATAAATGTTAAAAATTTGTTATATTAATAGAACATTTTTGGTCTTCAAAGTTTAGTAACGTCATGATGCTTGTTAGGAAAAGACCTAACCACGTGCTTGATTACTAAGAAGACAAGAATGCAGCAAAATTGATTATTAATAGGTTTTTTGTCAAAGTTCTGCCTATTATGGAGGCTCTAACTTTTCTAAAACTTCGGGTTCTGATGAGATCTTTAGCCAGATCGAAATACTAGTATCAACCTAGCTAATATGTTTGATTTGCTTTATTTTTGTAAATATACGGAGGTTGAAAGCTCGTTATAAATTGAAAATAACATAAAAATAATCTCGATGTATATAAAAACAAAAAACTAATATAACTGTAAAAAATATTACTTGAGCCAGAGTACAAACTAAAATTTTTTATATAAATAGAACATTTTTGGTCTTCAAAGTTTAGTAACGTCATGATGCTTGTTAGGAAAAGACCTAACCACGTGCTTGATTACTAAGAAGACAAAAATGGAGCAAAATTGATTATTAATAGGTTTTTTGTTAAAGTTCTGCCTATTATGGAGGCTCTAACTTTTCTAAAACTTCGGGTTCTGATGAGATCTTTAGCCAGATCGAAATACTAGTATCAACCTAGCTAATATGTTTGATTTGCTTTATTTTTGTAAATATACGGAGGTTGAAAGCTCGTTATAAATTGAAAATAAAATGTTTATTTTGTTTCTCATTTTCTATTAAAATTTTGTAATATTGACAAACTTATTAATTGTATTAACAAACTTTAAAAAACTTAATTTTGCAATTATATTTTACTTCTTTTTTAACATGATTGAAAATAATCCATAAGCATTAATTTCTAATTAAATTAAATATTTAGACCTGCTAACTTATCTTACATTACAACTATGCAACTTACAACTATAGTTAAGTGCCATTTAATACTTCTTGTTCTGAAAGAAAAAAATAACAAATATTTTTCTCATTACAATCTCTACATACCCGATTGAAAAAAGTTATATAAACTATATCAAATTATATATAATTATATACGGAAATTGGTGTATATATATCCGAAAAATGGGTATATATAATTTTATATAATTATATTAAATTATATAAAATTAGGTATAATTAAATAAGGCAGATATAATATATAATTTTATATAGCACCATATAAACAAGTTTTATATCTAATTAAATATGATGTTACATATAATTATATATGTAATATATAATTATATATGTAATATATACCCAGGTAGAAAAATACAATCTTTAAAACGTTTTAAAAGCATTTTTCATGATGGTACAAGCGTTTTCAGAACATACCAAATTACAAATTTAAAGCGTTTTGAGAATGTGCAAAATGATAACCCAAATTTACGGTCTGAGGATGGTATTTTATAACGTTCTCAAAACATTGCAAAACAAAATTTTTGAAATGCTTTTTCAATCGTTAAATAAGTATTTGCAGAACATTTTGGCTTACAGTTATTAAGCGTTATGAAAACGACCCAAATGATAACCGCTTTGAGGGTTGTAATTTTGAACATTGTCAAAACGCTCGAAAGACAAATTTGATTGAAAATAGATTGTTTTGAGCAGTTTCTGTACTTAGCAGTCGCCAACCAGCGGCTTGTCTGTGTCAAAATGTTGGATGGTGTTTCAGTTTCAAACTGATGTAATAAAAAATCTGTAGAAAATAAATGTTGTAAAAAAATACTTTTTTCACAAGTTATGTACTTATTACCCTTTAATTCTTCATATACTTGGGTTGAACTGAAATTTTCTTTGCCTACACCCTTATTTGGTTTTCCGCATCCACTAAACTGTTGTTGCAACTCGTTTGACATTATAACAGAGAGAACAGCTGTAATCGCAAAAAAAAAGTATTTCTAAAGTACTATTGGCAAATGTTAGAAAAACGCTTTAACGCAATGGTTTTACATTGGTTTTATTTTATAAACCGTTGTAAATTTTGTACTATAAGCACTTCTAAAGTACTTTTTACAAACGTTGGAAAAACGCTTTGAACCAATGTTTTTACAGTGTTTTTATTTCACAAATATTTGTAAGTTTTGTATAAAAAGTATTCCTAAAATACTTTGTCCGAACGTTCGAATAGCAATCCAAAATAATGTTTTTTAAATGCTTTTTTTTCGTATTATTTGCAATTATCGCTTTGGAAACGCTTTTATTTTAGTACCATCAAAAACAAACGTTTTGGAAACTCTTCGTTTTTTGTACCATCCCAAATTTCTACCTGGGTAATTATATATACATTTTTTTACTCGGGCAACGAAACTTTTGAGTCCTATTTCCAAAAACAACTTTTTTTGTTAAAACATACTATTTTTGGTATGTTTTGTCTTAAATCGCGTGTCGGAACCTAAAAGCTATTACTCATTTTTTTAACAGGACACCCTAATGTTCATGTGAGGATCATACAATTTCGGCAATGCTCATGTGTGTAGATGTATGGAAGCATGCAGGGAGATTTATGTATCCATGTAGGGTAGGGCGGGTCGATTTAAAAATCGCTCAACGTTCAAGGAAAATCGTATTCTAGGGATCAAAATAAGAAACTTTGCCGAAGGAACCATACCTCTAAAACGAATTCTGCTGTGCCGACTTTTGACCCGTAGGGTCAAATTTTGAAAAAGCCCACTTCGATATTTCAAAAAGCAGGAGGAATCTCTCCAAAATTATGGAAGCTACTCTTTTTCGGGAGACGCGCTAGCAGATTAATGCATAAATTATCATACTAGGTGACCGTTAAGGGGTAAAAATTTAAGTTGAAAGAGTGCCTTTTTAGTCGTGTTTTTATAGCAAAATGTACAAATCTCGGGATAGAGATATTTCAGAAAGTATGAGTCTTTCCAAGATTAGGGTCTCTATTTCTTCTCCGGAAGACGCTCTAGCAGATGAATGTATAAATTATATTCGATTGGGTTGGATTCGATTGGGGTACTCTAAATGGGACAGTGGGATTTTTCAAAATTTGACCCTACTAATCAAAAGTCGGGACATTTTCCTTGAACGTTGAGCGATTTTTTTGCCTCCATACAAATCGACCCGGCCTAATGTAGGGACATGCATGCATGTTTATGAGCACGTATAAACATACATTAAACCTTTATCGATTAATATGTGCCAATTTTTAACCAAGTTTCTACACTTATCTGTTACTATGTGTACCGGGTTTTTGGCACTGGAGACTCCCTTAACCTACGACTATATATTTTTTTTCCAGAGGAGGTCATATTTTTTATTTTTTTGAGGAACGCCCGACATCTGCCGATTCCTTTAAAAATAATGGCCAATGCCAGTATAAAAATAGGATCTAAAATGGGAAAACCTTCCACCTTATCAGCCTGCCCAAATGGTCAAGAAATTTCATATTTAGGTTTCTCCCTTGATGGCCTGCCTTTACCGTTTTGCCTGGAAACATGAACTTTTCAAAAGGAACTGTTTGGAATTTTGGACAGGAACTGTCAAAACTCCTAAAGTTGGTTTCATCATTACGGTAAAACGCGAAGCAGGAGAATCATACAGACAGATCTCCCAACAGACGAACATAAGTATCAATTCCGAAAGCACCATAACATCGCAACAGATTTACACACATATATGATATGATTTGAACCAGAGGAAACCATGTGACCGCGTGGTCCTAGTTGCACTTGACTTGTCAAAAGCATTTGACACAGTAACCACACCACCCTCTTCAGAAATATTAACAGATCAGATCTCCAAATCAACACTAAGAGGTAAATCGTAAACTATACGTCAGTCATATGTGGAATTTAGGAATAAAATGTCGAAACCCCGAAGAGTCCCACAGAATTTAGTTCTCCCCATAACTTCCACCTTTCTAAACTCCCGACACCACCAAATGGAGTGTAAATAATATAAATCCGACTACGGTTATTGCAAGGGGCCCAGAAGTGGTCGGTCTGGTGAACTCGTGTAATTATACTCTGACAATTTTTTTCTCAGCCAGGAACATGTATGTAGCTATCTCCAGCCAAATTATTGGCGACTATCTTTATCAATTTGGCGAAAAAGTGAACCTGAAATACAACTGTGAAACGTCCTAAAATACTCTAAGTAACATTCGACAGTCTTTTCGCCCTCAGCGAATGTCACTGCTCCGTGCAATAAATTGCGAAGTAACAACAAGGTCCCCATTTCGCTGGCCGGTAACGCTTAGGACAAGTACAAAGGAACCATTTATCCATTAGCATCCTGCACAAAAAACCTCGGCTAGGAATGTGACATTTAAAATATGTATCCCTGGATTATTGGCTAACTCACTGAGAAGATACTTTAGGGAATTTAAAATTAAAAAGTGGTAAAAATGGTGTTAATAAGGGAAAAGTTCTTCTTTGGTGTAGACATTATTTTTTGCGATTTATACAAGAGGGGCAAAAATCTGAAATTCAAAATATACGTTGCCTTGCTTATAGTTTAATTTTTTTGTAAAAAAAAAGTGGTAAAAATGGGTGTTTAAAGGGAGAATGCTAACTGTAAAATATTTAATGACAACCTGAAAATAAACTTAATAATTTTCTAAGAATATTCCTGAAATATTTTATGTTTTTCGATAACCGAGTTGGACCATTTTAAAAAAAGATATCCTTTTTAGTTTTTCAAGATATTTTTTTTTGTTCCAAGAAATTTTATACTAAAGGAAATTTCTTTTGAAGAAGCATCTAAAAAAAATATACACTTTCTTTAAAATGGTCCAAATCACTAACGGTTGTTGCAATAAATTAAATATTTTGGGAATCCTCATAAAAATTGTCAAAGTTTATTTTTAGGGGGCCACTAAAAAATTCTTCCTTATATATTCCGATATCGCACATAAAACGACTGGCAACAGAGTATCGGGCTGTTGGGTGATATTTAAATAAATTGATTACAATAAATATTAAAAGTTTGACTTACCGGTTTCGAGTTCACACCTGAAATAATATTTCTGAAGTCAATATACAAACAAGAATAGATCAACTATTACTAAGAATTATATACAATTTTAAATCAATTAAATTTCAATTTGTAATTATTAGTTCAAGCTTGAGAATGATTTTTTCACTCGCGTTCGCGTAAGATCTTCGTAAGGGGTTTTTAAATTTAAATGAATATTCAACATGTTAAACATTTTACTCATAAACAAACAATTTTACAATTTTTAAACTTTAAAGGCGATTCAGTTGTTAATTTAGTTATTTTCTATATTTCTTATTGTTTTAAATTTACACTTTTTTGATAATTTAAATTGAACTATTTCGTTTTATATTAAAAAAATCAAATTATTTTTAAGCATGAAGCGGAATTTCTTGTTTGCATATTTACCATAATATATATGAATTACTTAATACGAAAATACTTCCCATAATATAATGTATATATGAAATTAGACAAAATAATATATATAATGATAAAATTATACCTCTATTACCCAAAACACATCAGAGATTATCATGATTTTAGAAAACCCACCTTTAAGTTTAGATTTTCGCGATACACCTGGTATTCCACCACCCCTATGCTTTTTAGACGGTGTATACGAAGGCAAACGCACATTACCAGCAGGCGACGAACTGCCAAACAGATTATCAAATACTTCGGCTGGTTTACCACGTTTAGAACGTCGTTTAGTACCACCACTTGCTTCTGGCGGAGGTTCAAATAGATCATCATACTCCGCAGAACCCGGAGAATAGGGACTTTCAATATCGTTCATATTAAATGAATCATCGGCATTATTGGATGTACCAGCGACTGCGCCGCCATTGCGCACATTAACACCACTACTACTACTGCCTCCTACACTACCACCAATTTTCGGTAGAGCTGGTAATTTCTTAGACATAGCTGATGGTGGTGTGGGACTAGATATACTGGGTATATGTTGCATATTACCCGTAGATATTAAAAGATTTGAAAGTACGGTAATGCTGTTGGCTTCGTCGTTACCTTTATCGCGGAATGAATCGTCATTACTGTTCAGATGTTGCGAATCATTTAATTTATTTGTTAAATCTTGATTATTATTAGACGCCGATTTGGAGTTTATCAACGCCATTACTAAGTCAACGGGATTGAGAGATGCGCCCTGCGCTATATTACCTCCTAAGCCCGGTATTAGTTCCCTACGCTGTTGTTGTTCATTGTCAATGTGCTTTTGTGTGGCTACTTGATCACCACTACTCTCACCGCAAATAGAGTTCTGTGAAACATCCAATTGCGAGGGAGGAGGAGTGGGTGAGCGAGATGATATTGAGGGAGATTTTGTAGGTTCAAATGGATCATAAGCATCTGGCGAACACGGTCCAGATTCGGGTGGTGTATTAGGTCCAATCTTTTGGCTACTTTGTACATGCATTGTATCCATATCAGAACGGTGATTTTCTTGTTGTTGCTGTTGTTGCCTTTCGTCTAATTCTCCATCAGAAGCCATATCATCCTCGTCTTCGTGTAAAGGATTACGCACTTTACTCTGTTTCTTTGTTTGTAAATTGAATTTGACAAGAGGTGGTTCTGGAGGGGTTTTAGGACCAGTTTGTGTTAAGTCATATGATTCTTCACGTATAGTATCTAAACGTTCTGGTGTTGACTGATCACCACGTTGTCCACCACTCGCTCCTCCACCACTTCTTTGGTTGCGATGTGTTGTATTTTCAGCATCCGTATCCCTAGGGCAAGACGATTCACTCCTACGACGATCGCGTCTATGTTCGCGCGGTTGTTCACGTTCGTTCGCTTCTTCACTGTCAGTAAGTACAATAATATCGGTTGGCTCTTGTTCCACTTGAAAGGGTGAACGTTCCAAATCGATAATGGCCACTGGTTTTGTATCAATCTTTTTACGTTTATCCTTTCGCCTCTTTATGGCAATACTACTGTTGGTTGCCCGATCTACAGAAGTTCTTCTGTTTGATGACATCAAGTCTTCGCGGTTCGGCGGTAGTGTTACGATTGTTTGTTGAGCGTGTTGTTGACTTAATGTCGTTTCTTTATTGAAACTTACACTAACTAGAATATTATTACCAGATGCAAAAACTTCTTTAGAAGGAGCGGGTTCTGGTGTTTCCGTGCGTCGCTTACGTTTCTTGTCTTTACGACCATCGCGTCGTTTTTCACTTTTCTTCTTCTTTTTTCCACGCTTATTCTTATCTTTCCTACTAGATCGCGAAACACTGCGCACATTGCCCGAACGGAAAAGACCCAGTAGAGGTGATTGCATTGGTGGTGTCCAGGACACATTTTTATCTGGCGGATAATCAAAATTATCTGCGATTGCCTGTGCTGGTGGTGGACTGGGTGATGGGGACCATCCGTGATCTTCGAGAAGGGGTGACTTTGCCCTAGGCGAACGACGGCGTTTCTTTTTAGGGGGTTTTTCAATGTCAAAGGGATCGGGTTGTCGTGATATTCTTCGATTTGGAGAAGGGCTCACACTAGCCATTCTTCTTTTTGACTTCTTCTTACGGGAATCTTTAGCTTTTTTCTTTTTACCCCCCTTTGGACGAGGAGTCTTTGAGCGACTACGGCTAATACGCGGTGTATAACGTGGCGATAATGAAAGTGATCGCGAACGTTGTCCTCTTATAAGATTTCTTGGTTGAGAGCCACCTCTTAGGTGACGTGTTACCTTGCGGCCATTCATTCGATGTTCTGCAACGGGAGATAAAGAACGAGATCTCATAACACGTAGAGGACTGCGACTGGAACGTTGTTGTCGGAAAGGTGGCGTCCTTCTACCATCGGAAGCCGAACGCCTTCTTGCCGGACTGAAGCGTCGAGGATAGGCTGGTGACAAAGAACGTCTACGACTGTAAGAAGGTGATGGTGATAGACTTATACTTAAACGTCTGTTGCGTGATCGAGAACGTGAAATTGGTGATCTTTCTTGTTGTGGTGGACGTCGTCCTCGACTTAAGGAACGACTATTTCTTCTGCTTCTAGATGTATCACGACCATAACGATCCTTGGCCACTACTTTTGATGGTGAAGAATGATGACCAACCACATTTCTTACGTCATAACGAGGCAATTCTCGTCTTTTAAGTCTATTATTGTGGTGGTTAAATTGATTGTTTCTATTGAAACGTCCGCCATCCCTATGGTTGCTAGCCCAACGTCCCTGATTTTCTTTGTTATTGGAACGACTTCGCGACCTACCACCACGACCGCGATAACGGGGTGAGCGAGAGCGAGAACGTGACCTTCCTCCTCTTGATCGATATGATGCGGCTGATCGTGAACGAGAACGCGATCGCGAAACCGGAGATCTAGATCTTCGTCTTTTGTCAGTCCGTCTACTTTTTGTCCCCGGTTGTTTTTGGTCTCCACGGTAGTTTCGTATTTTTTGTTTGTTACCAATCTTTTTAAACGTTTCAACTTTACCGCCACCACGTCTATCACTACCCCGTTTATCGTTGCTGCCTTTTTGATTTCTTTTACGATCTTTACTGTTGCGAACAATATCATCTTCTTCTTCGGATATAAGTTCAGTATCCATGTCTTGAATATTTTCAACTGTTGGGTTCTTATCATCTTTTTTATTACCCTTCGCAGAAGATGATTTTGTATTTTTATTAGCCGAAGAAACTGCATCAGTGTTTTCTTCTATACCCACTGTAGCCGCCTCAGTTTCAGGTTCTTCGGGATCATTATTTTCATCTAAACAGGGTGTATAAGAACGATCTTGTTCAGGCTCATTTTCATTTTCTTCGTCTTTGTCTTCACCGGCCTTTGAAGTATTCTTGTCTTCTTCAGTGTTCTTTTTATCATTGTCCTTAGGACGATCTATATCTAATTCTTCCCAATAACTGTCATCATATAATTCAAGAACACCTTTACGATTGGCAGCAGCAGTTTCACTTTCGGGTATACGTATCTCCGATGTAGCTGGACTAGGTGAGCGTACAATGTTTGATTGCTGTTTATCATCGCTGGTATCTTTTGCATCAGTTGCTGTATCAACTTTACTGCTAGTTTGTGATGCATTATCTTCTTCTGGATCATATTTATCCGAATTTGTTAATTTTTTATCGAGATCTTTTTTAGATTTTTTATTTTTATCGTCGTCATCATCATCATCATTATCATTACCATAATCATCGCCATCATCTTTTGTGGCAGTTTTATTTTCATTGGTAGAATTTTTATCGTCATCTTCATCATTTTCTTCTGTTGGATTTTCTGGTTCATATAATTCAGCTGATTCTACATTTTCAGATAAATTTGGTTCTGGTGGCATTGGTATTTCATCATCATCATCTAACTGTACTAAATCTTCATTTTCATCGTCTTCCTGAGAAGTGATATTTTGTGTATAGGAAAAAGAAAATGATATTCTTGGTTAGTATACCATTTTTGTGGTGTGTTTTGTGGGTTTTTTGTGTGTCTACATTCAAAACTAAATTAAAAGGAAACCTGCGTGTTTAGTCAAACCAAAACTATACGACAATGGGAACAAATGGAAATTATTATTTTCTTTAACAAAAAAAAACTGATGAAAAACTATTAAACTATGATTATTTACTAACTAAACTAAAACTTGAGATAACACAAATATTCCTCAACTTTTACAAAAAGTTAAAAATAATTGGTCGCATGTCTAACGGTCGAATGTGACGGACAGCTCTCTAACCCGCCTCAGATCTTAATAAAGTTTGGTTATGATAAAGAGGAGACAAATCTAAGCTCGATGCCCAACTTATATTTTGTTTTTTGGGATGCTTTTATTTTATTTTTTTTATTAATTAACAACATGGCATGACATCAAAAAAAATAATAAAGTCCTGACTATCGGTTCTATATATTTCGGATATACTGATTTCAATGAATTACTTTATTTTACGATGCATGTTACGGTTTTCGCAAAATGACTTTAAGTTTTTACGTATCTTCATGATGTTTTTTATATACAAAAACTTGCAAATGAAGTAAATCTGATTTCTTTATGTTGAAATCTAATTATAAGACCAGTGATAATATTTATGGTAAATATTTGATTCTTTTTTCTTATTTTTTCCGTTTTCGCGAATTCTATAGCTAAATAATTAACCGATGCAATCAAATGTTCACGCAGTGGAAAGAGCCATGGAAGAGAAAAAAAAAATATTTTATCAAAGCGTTTTTAGTGTAAAATTCGCGATTTGTCACATGGCCAGCATAGCATTCCAGGATGACCCTCAAGGTTCAGCTTTTAGTATGATATGTAAATAACTTTCAAAAGTATGTTTCCAAATTTTCAGCCAAAAATATTTAAATTTGCAAGTTTTCCTAACAAAATCCTCCTTGGTACATATTTTATTAGAAAAACTCTTTCTTTTTTTGCACATATACTTTCCAAAGCTATTCCACATATTATTCTTATAGGCTGAATTATTAGGGTGGTCTTTTGTTGTATGGGCGAAAAATAAAAATGAGATTTTGGACTGTACCACCCCCACCCACCCCACCCCCCCCCCCCCCCCCCCACCCATTAAAATATTTGTTAGGGTGTCAAAATACGCCACGCAAAAAATTAGAGTTCTAGCATAACGGGAAGATGTCCCGCATCGCCCTTGAAAATTTGGCCCCTTGGAAAAATGGTCATAATTTAAAATAAAAATCAAATTATGAAAATGAATTTATTCAAGTTCAAGGCCATACTCTATATTTCTTTATTAGGATATTGTCCTAACAAATAATCTATAGAGTTTTTTGTTTTCAATTTATTAAAAAAAAAAAAAAATCAAATTTTTTTTTTCTTCAAAATTAAAAAAAATATAAAATAATTTTTGTGTTGGGTTTAATCATAACTACCCAGATAAAAAAATATTACTTTCCCTAACTTACCCTAATTTTGTGTCAAAAAAAAATTAATAAATATTTTGGAGGTACCTCAAAGTGATTTTTTTGCATTTTTGAAAATTTTATTCAACAAAAATCAAAAACCTAGTGTTTGCTGTCAAGTATTTTATTAAACACATCTCAAGTATTAAATAGGACAAGTACTGTGGATATCCGTTGGCAAATTATTTTTTTAGAGCATTTTGATTCTCGGGGATTTCAAGGTTTTTTTTTTATTTTTATACATACATTTTTACTTTAAAACAAAGTTTTAATAATATTTCATCAATATTATTGTATATGCTCTTTTATATGATTGTAATAACTTTATTATAAAATACTATTTTTTCTGTTGATAGTTAACAAATGTTAGCCTGGGGTCAAATATGACCCACGTAAGAAAAATGTAGCTTTATGGCAAAATTTATAAATAAAATAAAAAAAGGAATAATTCAATTTATTGTTATTCTAAAAAATTTTCGTTAACCGTTTCTAGTCTTCGAGTAGGTCAATTTAGTAAAAATTAGAACTTAAAACTTTTCCATAATAAAAATTTTGAGGGAAAAAAAATTTACACTATTAAATTAAAAATACGTTTTTCGAAAATACTCCTGAATATGTACAAAAAAATCAATTTTAATATGAATACAAATATCTTAATTTATACTAAATAATTAATTTTAGTTAATTTTAAAATGTAAATAAATTACAAATAGAAACATAAACAAAAATTAATTTTATGTCATCTTTGTGATTTTTGACTCTTTAAAATACGAGGGTCAATTGTGACCCCATGAATACACAGGTTAACTATGAACACGAAAAATTATACTTTATAATAAAGATATTACACTTATATAAAATAGCATACACAATAACATTGATGAAATATTACAAAAATCTTTTTAAAAAAAAAAGTCTATACAAATTTAAAAAAAAACGTTGAAATCCGCTAGAATCAAAATGCTCTAACAAAAATTTTTGCCAACGGATATCCGTAATACTTATGTTATTTAACATTTGACAGCAAGAACTAGTTTTTTGGTTTTTATTGAATAAAGTTTTCAAAAATGTAAAAAAGTAACTTTTAGGTACACCCCAAATATATGTGCATTTTTTTGACTCGCAAGTTAGAATAAGTTAGCGATTTTCTGGGAAGGTAGTATTTTTTATCTAAGTAGTTGTTATTGAACCCAACACAAAAATTATATTACATTTTTAAATTTAGACAATTTTTTTTTTATACAGTAGAAACTCGATTCTTGCACGTAATGAAAACCGGTCTCGGTGCAAGTTTCGAGGTTGTCGCAAGTACCGAGTATTAATTTCCCATACAAAATAAAAGGCACATACATCTGTTTAGAATCTAAGTTTAATATTTCAATTCGTATAACAGTAGATACATATTTTATGTGGAATTAAAGAAATTTAAAATTTTTGTTTGTTTTGTACAAAGTTGCTTGTTCAGTACTACACTGCTTCTTAGTCTCTGGAGCATCATAATATCGTCTAATGAAGCACAGTTTTTCTCCGCCCATTCTAAGCAAATATTGAACGCTGATATATATACATAATACAAAAATGTTGCAAGTATCGAGTTCAAAATGTTCGGATGTCGCAAGTACTGAGTGCGTAATGAAAAATATTCCTATGTTGCAAGAATCGAGGTGTGCAAGTATCAAGTATGTGCAAGAATCGAGTTACTACTGTATTTGGTAAATTTTTCTAAGGAGGCCTGATATTCAAGGGTGATGCGGGACACATTCCCGTTATACTAGCACTCTGGTGAATTTTTGTATCCAAACAAATATTTTAAGAGGGGACAGCCCCAAAAATCGCAAGTTGAAAAATAAGGACCACCCTACTGAACTATACGAACCCGCACTGATAAGCTAGCACGCTACCAACTAGCATACCGGGGCGCACATTATTTTATTTATTTATTATTTTAGAAAGAACTATATTTTAAAATATCTAAAGACAAATTGAGTATTAAATGAAAGTTTTTTGAAGACACACTGGTATATAAAGTATGTCTGATAACTTCCAAAATCTTTTGATATTCGAAAAAATATATTTTCAATGATAATAAATTAGGCGTAATTGTAAGGAATTATGTATTTAACTTAATCGAGAAGATGTCTAAGCTTTTTCCGATATTCCGAATCGTTCGGCTTTACAGCGACTTTTCCCGAAGGTCTTTTTATACAATATGGGTGTACAATTTTTTTTGTTTTATTGAATACAAGTAAATTAAATTTTCCTAAATATCAGAAATGTTTTATACAACAACTATTAATGTTTTTGACCCCACTTTTTAACCT
This sequence comes from Delia radicum, assembly GCA_021234595.1. NCBI lineage: Eukaryota > Metazoa > Arthropoda > Insecta > Diptera > Anthomyiidae > Delia > Delia radicum. The sequence goes on along the minus strand of CM037851.1, from coordinate 73,506,287 downwards.
CCCAGCAAAAAATACGAGCTTACCCAGAATCAGTTCTGGAAGGCGTTATTTAATAACCGAGCGCTTCCAAAGCAAATCCAGAAGGCATGATTTTTGTTCGCGATGTCCCACTTGGTATGTATCTTTAAAGCCGCTGAAAAACGCTTATTTCATGTGCTCTAAGAAACAATAAATCCATGCCTTCGTAGGAAATGCAGAGCGCTTTTTTTTGTGTATTGACAACATTAATGCTTCATTGTAAATGCCTTCCCTAATTGCTTTATTGTATGCAAGGTGGTTAAGCGCTTTTTTGGAAGCATACAAATGTAGTTACTGTAGTTACTGTTTTCTTATAAAAAACAAAAAATTTTAAAATCCTACAAATATCTTTATTCACTTTGAAAATTTTCCGTTTATAAAATTAAGAAAATTAGAAAAAACTTCAGTTAAATATGTAATATTTTTCTATCAGACGCTTAGAGGTTGGTCAACTTTTTATTTCACCTCAAAAACTTTTTTCACCACAAATTTTTAATTTCAATTTTTTTACCTAAAAACCACAACAAATTTTTTTTACATCCACAAAAGTTTTTCACCTTAAAATTCTTTTTTTCACCTGTATTCCCATTTAATTTTGTTAAATCATTTCTAACATATACCCGGTGGAGGGTATAACAAAATTGGGTTGAACAGAACTTAATGGTTTCATTGTTTGAATTACATTCGAAAATTTTTGAAATTTTATTTTTAAATTAAATTTGAGTTTTTCGTATTTAATTGGTATTTTTTTTTTTTTTTAAATTGCATTTTTTTTTTTTTTTAAATAATAAATTAAAATTTATATTTTTTGAATAGCAAACGCAATTTTTGAAATTAAAATTTGGTTACATTTGGTATTTTATGAAATTGATGTGTTTTTTTTTTAATTAACAAGTTTAAATGGTGTAGACTCACAACAAATAATATTTTGTATTAAACCCATGAATATTTGCTGAAATATTTGAATATCAAATTGAAATTTAACAAAAAATTTATATATTAGCGGTATTCATTTTTGGTAGTAAACAACACTTGTAGATCTGGTTAATGGTGTACGTTTGATAAATTTATCAGAATTTGCCAGAATCAACAATAAAATGTATTGCACTAAAATTTACCACGCTGTGGCGAAATTCCACACAAAAAACTGTGGTAAACACGCGGGATAAATTTATCAGCAAAAAAATTAACCGCTGACTGTTCTGCCGTCAAAAAAATGGATTTTGTGTTAACTATTGGAAAAACTTAAAAATTAATAAAAATATCGAAAAAAAAACCAGTTTAAAACGAAAGCATTTTGCAGTAATAAATTTGTGATTTTTTTCTTTTTCTATAAATTTAGACATTTTTCTCAAATTAAAATAATTATTGAAACATATGTGGCGAACAACAAAAATCAGCTGATTTATAAATTTACCATACATTTAAAAAAGACACTTACGCCTTGTTGTGAACAAATCGTAGAAAATATAACACGAAGTAAATATAACACCAAGAATGAAAACCGCTATTGTTTTACGTGAAAAAGTGGGTTTTTATATTTAAAAAAAAAATATAAATTTTGATCCAAACATTAATTAATTTTAGTTTTTTTAACCTAGATTCATAGAATGCCCTTCCAAAAATGTTTATCTTTAACCCTTCACTGCATGAGATTTATATTCAGATGTTTTTTTTTACAACAACTCATTTAATTGTCAAAATGTCGATTTTTTGCAAATATTTCAGGAAATATTCAATGGGGGGTTTTTTTTTTTAATTAATACAAAATATTTTTCGTCGAAGTGTCTACAACATTTTCAATTTTAAATGAGATTGCAACTTTCAATTTGAAATTAAGAAAACTCTATATGAAATTCAGATTTTCTATTTAAAACTGGGAAATTTTCAAATGAAAATGAGATTTTTTTATTTGAAATTGAGAAAAATTTATGTTTCAAATTAAAAAAAAATCTAGATTTTGCACTGGTAATTAAGAAAAATACAATTGAAATTGAGAATTTTCGTGTGAAAATGAGACTTTCTGTTTGTACCTAATTGAAATTTTGCATTTGAAATAGAGAAATTTCATAAAATTCCATAGATCTAACCTCTATTCTATGAGACATATGGTTTTAAAACTTTGAAACCAACCAAAATGAGATTTTTAATTTATTTCAAACAAATTTATTTCAAACAAATTTAAAACGTTTCAACAATATAAATTTATAGGCGATCTTTGTTTTGATATTAACCATCTAAGGCTGCCTCAAAGCATCCTTCATAAAATTGATCACAAATGAGTCTAATGAGTTCGAATGTTCCGGATTTTTATAAAATTTAGCCGAAAGAAGACATTAAGTATTAGTACCAAGGCGTTAAAGTTTGCACAATATATATTGAGGTTTAGATTCTTTTTCGCCTAATTTAGCTTTATCCAAAAAATGCGAAAATCGCCATATCTTCTTAAATAAAAGCACAAATATTATGTTTGCGTTAGCTTTCAAAATACACTCTAAACAATATTGGCTTATATCACCTTAAGTAGGCAACGATAAAATTTGGGAAAAATAACTTATTATTTATTTTTTGAGACTAGCACATGGTATGAATTTCATTGGAAACCAGTGTTGGCCCGTTATTAGGTAAAAATTACTTAAATATTAGTTGTTCCAATGTTTTTCATAATTCCTGTTTGTTTTAATTTCTTGGTTTTTTATATTCTGTTTTTTTTTTTCTTTAATCTCTCCATATTTTTCATCCTTAATTTTTTCTATTTCTTAAAATTTTTTTAAATAAAACTGGCTCAAGTTTATTTGGAATTTTCTCAACTGCACTTCAAATTTCCTGAATTTCATTTAGAAATTTCTCAATTTCATTTAGAATTTTACAACTACAAATACAGTCTCAATTTCAATGTCAATTGGAAAAACTCTAGTTTAGAATTTCTCAATTTCAAACACAAAATCTCATTTTAATTTGAAATTTTCTAAATATCAAACAAACAAATTCAATTTTCTTAAGTTAGTTTTGTTTACAGGAAGAAGAAAAGAACATTTTTTTTGGAATTTTTTTCAATTTTATTTGGAAATTCTCAACTACAACAACAATTAAAAAATATTATAAACCGATGGGTCAAAAACTGAAGCTTCCACCGCATTTGCTATTGTTAATGACCACTTAAGAACCTGTATCAACAGCCATTTTTTACACATTAAACAAATATAAAAATATTCGAGGAAAATTTATGAAATGTTCAGACTCAAAATCTGCTTTGCCGGCTATTCTTAATGTTAAAAATAAAAATACAACAATCTCCAAAATAAGAGATATTTTAATAAAAATTTCACACTAAATTAAAAATTATATGATGGTAATGTAGGTAATACTCTAGCGGATGAAGCAGCTAAATATGCAATACCCAATAAAAAAAAGACATATCCATAATTATCCCATCATACCTGTCAAAAATGATTACTGACGATTGGAACAATTACCAACATCCCTACAAACAATTCAACCCAAATACATCTAAACCAATCTATCCCCCCATCTCTAACTGCAGAATCATAAAGCATGCCCAACTCACCTTAATAGGTAGAGTTTGTTTAACGGATCTCTAAAAACCCATTGACATAGAACACAATAAAGCAGTGCAAAAGACACTAAAACTTTGTAATATATACCACCTAGTATAATTAAAGTTCTTTTTTAAACCAATTTAGGTCAAAAACCATTGTCGTTAGTGCCTAAGTAAAATCCATATTTACTTTCATAATTTATTAATTTATTAAATTCGATTTCAAAGACCTAAACATTTTTATCATTTTAAGTTCAATGAAAATCTAAAAGTAGAAATAACTCGAAAACTAACAGCGCAATTTAATTTTTGTTCAGATTTGTGCTTAACGTGCCAAAGTTATGTGAAAAACATGTATTGCAATTGTCAAATAGTGTAATTTTTCCTTTCCCCCTGCCACTTTACAAAATTTGCCAGACTTTTCATCCCACTAAAAGTGAGGATCAGCAAATAAATTGTATATTCTTTGATAACCAGAGAAAATTAATCCACAAATATATTTTTAGCTCCGGTAGAAATAAAAAAAAAATAGAAATCGTAAATTACGATGCTCTTCACAACCGACTCAAGTTTATAAACAGGATTTATACCTAAGCCCAAAAGTCGGCTTGTTATACCTTAATTCAACAAAATTTTCAGTTTAAACAAATTTGCTGTAAATTCAATGTTAAATATAATTCTGTAACAAAAACAGAATGTAAAAAACAAAAAATAATAATTTACTCCATTTTCAAAATTAATAATTAAAAAAGAAACAAAAAAGAAATAAAACTCATTCATACCTTAGCCGCATTGGCTGTATTTGCTGCATTAGCTGGATAAAACTCGGTTGATTTAGCCACTTGTTGGGATTCATGTGAATAAATAGCAAAATTTGGACAATTTGAATCGTCATCATCATTGCCATAATCGGAATTAAGTTGAAATAGTGAATTATTGACCGGTACTGGTATAACCACAGATGGTGGAGCCGGTGGTGGTGGTACACTCATAAGAACGGGTATTTGACTACCAGTGGGTGGATGTTGGACATTTAAATGTGGTGGTGGTATTGTCATAGGTGGTGGTAAGCCGCCAAATAAAGAATTATCAGTCATGGGAGGAGGCTGCTGAAGATTTTGCTGTAACAGTGGTAGGGGTTGTTGATTCAGTAGCAATTGTGGTGGAGGTAAACATGTGTTTTGGGGTGGCATGAGTCCAAAACGATTGTTAGGAATAAGTTGCTGTTGGTTTAAATCATTGCGATTATTGTTGTTGGTGAAGGGCAAAGAATGACGCTGTTGAATGTTACCGATATTGCGTTGTTGATTGAAATTTCTTTGTTGAAATGGTGAAATGTTATTTTGTAGCTGTTGTTGCTGCTGCTGTTGTTGCTGTTGTTGTTGTTGTTGCTGTTGTTGTTGTTGTTGTTGTTGCTGCTGTTGTTGTTGTTGTTGTTGTGGTGATGGTGGTGGTCCATTATAGTTAGGATTGTTACTAAAATTAAAATTTCCACGTCCAACCATGTTAAAATTTGATCCCGCACTTCCACCAAAATTCCCACCGCCGACGCCAACATTGCCACCGGTAGAATTACGATATTGATTACCGCCTCCACCTCCACCGCGATAACTGTTTTGATTAGTATTGGAACGATTATTGTAACCACCTGTACCACCACCTCCGCCTCTATTAAAGTTGGGATTTCCACCGCCTCGTGAGTACATTGGAGCCTGGTTTATGTCACTAGAACTGGGACCATTTTCTGTACGTTCTTCTGTTGGATTTTTATTATCATCTCCACCAATCGTCTTAGTTGGCGTCTTAGTTGGCGTCGTATTAATATTTGCTCTTTCATTAGAATTTGGTAAATTTAATGTACCATCCGAATTAATGTGAACACTTTCCATATTACGTGTGGCACTATGCCAACGATCTTGCATGTCCATAATACTTGAGAGTATGTCGGTATTTGCATTATTTTGATCTACTACGGGTTCTGCAATTCCCCGATTTGGCTGTAAACGACCAAGTAGCAAACCCTTGCGGTTTCTTTGTGAACCGTAATTTGAAATGCGTACCGAAGTTTGAACGGCTGTTCCATGACCAGTATCAATATGAATTTCACTTTCAATATTTCCATCATCATTATCACTATCCGAGAAATATTCTAAATCGTTAGGTCCTCCAAATAGCGATAATCCAGCATGGGATCTAGATAGATGAGATGTGTATTTGGGATCTTGTTTAACACCCATTTGTTCGGCTAAACGTTTGCTAGCTGTCATGCGTTCTCCTCTTGCAGAAGTAGTTTTTTTTCCTTTTCTGGAGGAAGCTCGGGCCTTACGTCGGCGCCTTCGTATAACTTTTTTAGTAGTTTTAATAGCGAATTTTTCATCAAAATTATTTAAATCATATTCCACAACATAAGTGCGTTGACGAGCACGTCGTCTCCTTCTACGTTTGCGAGGTTTACGCACTGGAGCACTACTATTTCGATTAGCTGTAGAACGTCGTGTAGTTGTTGTCGTTGTGCTAGTCGACGTGCGTGGACGTCCTCGTTGAGCTGTGGTTGTTGTAGTTGTAGTAGTTTCTAATCTTGCAACACTGGCTCTGGTTCGCCTTAGGATAGCTGCTCGTATACGTTCATTTTGACGTGTTCTCAAAATTCTTGGCTGCTGTGGAACTTCACGTACCCGTAAACGACTTTCTGGTATACCCATATCTCTTATATCTTCATATAACATATTTAGATCTTCTTCATCATCTCCAACCTCGTCTTCATCTTCGGAATCTACACAGTTATCGCAAAACCACGATCCTTCAGGTATTTCCGAAAGTGGTGGCGACAAACAATCCATATGATAACCTTGATCGCAATGATCACACAACAACATAACATCTTCACGATCTGATCGTTGGCATACCTCACAGTTTGTTACATCCTCTATATCGACTATATCTTCATCATCCAACACCAGTTCTTTTTGTGCATTCGGATCAACATTGATCTCGCGAACAATTTTCCTATTTTCGAACGATTCGCGCACGATTATACGTTGAAATTCGATACGATCAATAGGACACGTTTGTACGTTTTTTGACCATGCTTCAATACAATTTGCACAAAAGATATGTTCACATGTTGATGGTGAACCGATTTCTTGTCGACGAAATGTTAATAAACAAATTGGACATTTTTCGAGTAATTCGTTACTGCTACTGTCTGATGTAAACCCCGGCTCATCATGTTGCTGTTGTGCATCATTTTTTGCTGCTGTATTATTTGACGGACTTTTCGGTTCACGTTCATCATCCGACATGATGTATTTTTTACCGCGCGATTTTTTACGAGTTATCTGCAAAATAAAAAAAAAAAACAATTTCTTTAGTATTGATTAAAGTTGTGTTGAAGTTATATCTAAAGTACATAATAATAATTATAATAAATTTACCGCATATTAAATTAGCCGCATATGTTGCGACAAAAAAGAAATCCTAATAGCTTACTTTACACAAGATTTATATTTAAGTAAAAATAATGGAACTTCGATATTTGATACTTTATATAGTATACAATTATGTCTTTTATTTGCGCCATTACATTTTAATTTTGGACTCTTTATTCAAAAGTTATGATAAATTTTGTTAAAAATTTATAATACCAGTTAAGAGCTTAATTATAGCTTTATTTTGGTCTTTACATATACCCGTTAGCTCATAAAACCCATTAAGTTAACTTTGAATATTTATCAAATTTAGCTTAAGAGTAAAAAAATCCAACACAAGTTTTTTTTTATTTTTGGCGGCATACATTATTTTGCGAAATATAAAAGTTTAATGGTAGTGTATTTTTTTCTTTACCCTTTAACCGACACGCCTGTTTCCAGGCGATCTATATAAAATTGCCCAGGCAGAAATTAGAGATGGTACAAAAAAATTAATTGCTGTCAAAGCGTTTGCTTCCGATGTAACCAAAACAAAATATTTTCAGAGCGTTAGTTGACAATAGTATGAAAACAAAAGCATTACAATTGCAATATTTATTGACACGCATGTGAAAATCGATGTGCATGTTAAACTTTAACTGCGTACTCAGATTTTCGTTATCATATCCTATGTCCGTTTAAAATGAAATTTTTTAACAATCCCAGTTTATATACAATCACTTGTTGTTTAATATAATATTATATGTATGTAGTTTTATATAGCTTAATATGGATATATGTATGTGATAACGTATAATTTTATCTGGAATTTGGTTTTTAAAAAAATTTGAATATGGTCCAATACATATTATTATCTAAATATAAATAATATATATATATATCGATTGTTATTACCGTGGTTGTGGAATATATTACTCATATGGTATATATAAATTAGCACGATTTCGTATATAATTTGATATTGCTTAATACAATGTTATGTCATTTCATCTCAATATTTTATCATTCTTTGATTAAAACTATCATGTTTATTAAAAAAAATTTTAAAATGTATAGTAATGTTTTTACTGACGATATAAAGTTAGTCTATTATAAGTAACAAATGTTATTTTTACATTGAAACTAAAATTTTAAATAATATTTTCATTTGTAGTTTTTCTATTTAAAATCTTAGCAGAAAGTAAATAATAGGGATTTTCACGATGTTTATGAATCGTGAGCGCACTTAAAAAGTCGATTGAATTTTTGCTTGATCAGCTGTTTTCCTTACAATAAATGTCAAAAGTAAAAACACATTGCTCTAGAAGTTTTTTTACCATTAAATAATAAAAATGCCAAGAAAAAGCGAAAAAGAAAAAATAATTAACTTTTTAATACAAAACGCAATTAATGATGTTGAATTTGCGGAACTAGAAGGTAATTTTAATAAATAATAATGAACAATTTAATAAAAATACACTGTTGCAGATTTGGATGACGACTTAGTTGGAGATATTTTAGACGAGGTAATAGAAAAAGTCCTTATAGCTTTGTCTTGGCGTCGGGGAATTGTATATTCTGTTCCAAAGTCTATGGACTGATCCCAAAACGTTTTAACCACATTAGATGACAACAGGTTTATGGAAATGCTAAGAGTAAACCGAAATGAATTTGAAAGACTCGTTTTACTAATATCAGATGATCCTGTGTTCAATAACCCGCATTCTTCAAAACAGTTTCCAGTGTCTTTCCAATTGGCTATAGTTGTGGGTTTCTAAGAAATATATAAATAAAATTTTAATAAAAACATTCATTAAACTGGTGATTTTTTTAAACTTACCTCAACCTCCTGTTTCTGCCGTAAATATTCTAAGATGTCTTTTATTTCATTATCTGACTCTCTCTAGTTTTTTCTTTTGTTCCTTTTGTAAATTTTCGTCATTAGAACTTTTAGCACTCATTTTACTTAAATTAATTTTATTAATTAGAATTATTTTAGTTGTTGTGCTAATAAAAATCACAAACAAATTTGGTTTGTAGGTTTTCTTATTTTATAAATTGTAATATGGCGGTCGATATGTCAAAAACAGCTGATTTGCTTTATTTGCAACTGAGTAAATATGCACACTGATATTCGCTATTGGTTTTTTTTAGTGCAAATTAAGAAAAATTATGCAAATTGCAAGTACGTAGATTTTGTTGTTGTGTTGAGGAAATCAGAGTTTATTTGCACTCATTTGCATCGTTTGCACCGTTTGCACTAGAGATCGTGAAAACCCCTAATATTCGCACTATCATTTAAAAATTTAAAAAGAAATTATTAATTGATTTACAACTTCTTTCATTACAAATGAAAATTTTCAACATTAATTGAAAATGTTCTGCATATCAAATAGAACACTATAGTTTATTTTGAATTTTATTAATTTCATCGGAAATGATAAATAAATACAACAAACTTGTATGTATCTTGAAAAGTATAATAAATTTTATGTTTAAGATAGTTTTACCATATTTACAAGTTATATGCGAGTTTTTATGAGAAGACCTAATATTAATGTTTTTAAAATTGAAAGAAACCATACGATATTTATATTTAAAATAATATATAGACCATATTATATCCTACACTGAGAGAATTATCTGCATGATATCAATGAATTTTTGAATTAGATTTATAATTTTCATTTAATTAAGGCAGTTTTTCATAAAATTTAATGAAAAATTTCATATTATTTATTAAAAACTTCATACAGTTCATTAAAATTAGGAAGCTTTTTCATAAAGTGTAAGAAATTTTTCATTCACATTGTGAATTATGAATCATTAGTTTAGTAAAAAAAAATCATTAAAACTCATTCAAGGAATTATCTCTGTATATTATATTAAATTAGATATAATCGTATAGAAAACCGTATACTAAACAGTAGGGCAGGTCGATTTAAAAATCGCTCAACGTTCAAGGAAAATCGTATTCTAGGGATCAAAATAAGAAATTTTGCCGAAGGAACCATACCTCTAAAACGAATTCTGATGTCCCGACTTTTGAACCGTAGGGTGAAATTTTGAAAAATCCTTATTTGACCGATATAGAGTTCCCCAATCGAATCCAACCCAATCGTATATATTTATACTCTATTTCTTCCGGAGAATAAATAGAGACCCTAATCTTGGAAAGACTCCTCCTACTTTCTGAAATATCTCTATCCCGAGATTTGTACATTTTGCTAAAAAAAAACACGGCTAAAAACTAATTTAAGCTAACTTAAATGTTAACCCCTAGAATGATGATTTATGCATTAATCTGCTAGTGCGTCTCCCGGAGAAGAAGTATCTCCCATAATCTTGAATAGATTCCTCCTACTTTCTGAAATATCAAAGTGGGCTTTTTCAAAAGTCGGGACATCAGAATTCGTTTCTTATGTTGATCCCTAGAATACGATTTTCCTTGAACGTTGAACGATTTTTTTGCCTCCATACAAATCGACCCGGCCTACTAAACAGTATCACCTTCAATGATATTTAGTTGGGTTTAGGGTTACTTATTTGCAGATAATCATATCAAATACTGTTACATTCGAAAAATTTAAATTTTTATATAAGGATGCTTTTTGAGGTTATGAAAGTTTTGTTTGCCCCATAAAATTTAAATTCCTTAAAATTTCTTGATGCCTTGTCGATTTTAGTATTAAGCTCATTAAAATTTTGTATTTGATGTATGTTTTGGCGGAATCCATACATGCTTTATTTGTCACAAAGCGAAATGTGTTTGGAAAAACCTGCCTCTGTACTAGTTGGGAACAAAAAAAATCTATTGTTTTGTACTTCATCAGTTATGTCCGTCATGAAGATTTCACTCTAAATACCTAAATATGTTCTAAAGCCTAATTTTTTATAAAAAAAATGCGAACAAAGATTAAATTTAGCAAATTTTTTAAAAAGCTCATAAAATTTTAACGTTTAGAAATTTTTAAGTGCCTTTTTGACTCGGAGGTGCAGTATACTAGGATACTCAGTTCACGCAATACGGTAGCCAATTTAATATATATAATTGTGAATGTCAGACGCAAAAAATATACATTTTCAAAAAATTTACGCGAATTCTTTTTAAGTTTGTGGTATACCTTAAACTTTATAAAATTATTCAAACTGATCTCAAAATTCAATTCTAATAAACGACGCAAAAACAATATGTGAAAAACTGCAAAAGTTTAAAATTCGAAAAATGTTGGCTTCACTTGTAAATCACCTTAAAACTTTTCACCAAATAGCGATATGAAAAATTCTTTTTTAGTGAATAAATCTCCCAGGTCTAGTGACTCCATTTTATATTGGTTTGGATCTGCATAAAATAACTGTTAACGCCATGCAGTAATTTTGGTAGGTTGTTTAAAGAATCAACCCTCAAAAACGTTAAAAACTATTTTTATAAGTAAAACAATTGCAGTTGAAATAACTACAAACGCATTACTACACAAATAACTGTCATGTAGTACCTGTAGAACTTTTTTGAGTGTAGACATCCGATTAAACGGGATTTTTTTCATATTCTAGACATTTTTGAACCTAGGTTCCAAACTTCGCACAATTATGATACAATTATGCAATGAACCATATTATATTTCCAACAAAAAATGCTAGAAATTTGAATTATTTATCACACTCGAATTAGAGATTTTATATATTTTTTTAATGTTGTTTTTCTAAATCACAACAACAAGCTTTAAACTATAACGTTAAATGAAAAGTTGTTGTTGTACAATAATCTAAAAAAATAATATTGATAGTTTTTAATTCAAATCTGTTGCATGCAAGTGCCCCTATTTTAATTCACACCACTGTATATGGTTATCCATATTCGTTCATTTTGGTACAGAAAAAATATTGAATTTTTAGTATTTATATCGGCAAAAAACCAAAATTTTTAATTTTTGGAGTACTGTAATATTCGTATTGCCGATGTTTTGCCAACGTCGACTTTTAAAGAAGACCGTAAAAGTAGAAGTTCAGTCGTTCTATCAATGTATGCATTGCCGTTTACAACGTTTTGCCAACGTTCTGCCGATTGCATTTTTCTGTTTGGATTTAGAATGCTAGGAAATAAAAAAAGTTAGTTTAAAAAATATTTTTCAAAACCATGAAAAAACACAATTTTACAATTTGTTTAAAAAAATCAGTGCATTAAATCACAGTTAGTAAACATTAACCCTAAAATACCGATAACGATTCAATACAATTTCAAGGAACTATTTTTAACCTTTTTTTTTTTAAAAAAGAGAAGCAACACTCAGGAAATTCTTCCTATTAATTAATATGTTGTTTTCTTTGGAAAGGGGATAACGGAGAGATGAAAGGTGGTGAAAGATGAAGGGCTTCAAACATGGCAACACTGTAATTGCGCGAGATGATGTCTTAGAACAGTTGTTGCTCGGCACCTGATGTAGAGTTGGCGAATTTATTGAAGCTTTTTGTTTCATAGCCCTGATTGATTATTTTACTTCGGTGGGGTTAAGTGCTATGGGAACACCGAAGGGAGATGATAAGTCTTAGAACAGTTGTTGCTCGGCACCTGATGTAGAGTTGGCGAATTTATTGAAGCTTTTTGTTTCATAGCCCTGATTGATTATTTTACTTCGGTGGGGTTAAGTGCTATGGGAACACCGAAGGTGGGCGCAACGATACATATAAGTGATAGAAAACTCATACATATTATTTTTCTAAATTGATGTTGTCGTCACCGGGAATCGCACCCGATACATATAAGTGATAGAAAACTCATACATATTATTTTTCTAAATTTATGTTGTCGTCACCGGGAATCGAACCCGGGACCATCTGTGTAACAGTCCAACGCGCTAACCATTACACCACAACGCCCCACATAATTGTCAATTTTGTTAAAGAACATTAAAAAATGAGAATTTGTTGATCTCATGTCATCCGACTTTCTTCATATTGTGAACAGGAGACTCTATGGATCAATGCATTCCAATTTATAGATCTTTTAAATTTTAAAAACTTGCGATTTCATTCACGTTTTTGATTTTCAAAAACTTTGAAAACTAGTTAACTTTGATTACCTACATTTTCTAAACTGGCTAATTCAAAAATGCTTCTACTTCTAGTTTTAAAATTTATTATTTTTTTTTTTAGTTTTTTTACAACACAGTATAGATTATAAATTATTATTTTTGTAGAGAGCCTAGAGCGCGATCTCCTATTTGGCGTATTTAATACTTGATACTTTCATTCATGCTTTGGACGACATTCATGTCAATTTTTTTACACTGCTTTTAATTTTTTTCTTTAATTCTTCAATGCATTTGGCTTCCCAAGAATAAATTCAAGTTATCAGAATAAAATCCAGAATAAATGCTTCCGTTGTTCCAAGCAAAAGAAAAGTATTTTTCATCATCCTAAATTATTTGATAATTTTTTTCATGAAGTTTTGCTCAGTTGTCTGCATTTTTTTGGTATTTCTGCCAATTGTTTTTTTACTATATTTGGGTACTGTCTGCCTTCGGTAGTGTTTCACGTTTATTTAAAGTAAGTTTTTGCGAATTGTTTCCTTGGAAACGCAAAATTGTCTGGCAAACTTACAATTTGATGCCCCAATTTGATTAACCACCGATTTTTTCAATTTAACAAGCGGAATTTTTTCGGACGTCCTTTCTTTTTTACACCGGTTGATGCCACTCTATTTTCAAACTGTTTTCCTTCTTAACAACAGGGACCTCCGTTTCCTCATGTAGATGTTGAATTGGGGAACATCTTTATGAATCCAGTTATAGTCCTTAAGGCTGAGTTTTGACACGTTTGTAGTTTTCACCACTGGGTTTCACTAGTTCTGAGCGACCACACTGGAGCAGCATAGTTTACCACTGGCTGGTAAATTGTTTTGTAGGTTGCCAATTGCAGTGGTGTGCGCGGGGGACATAAAAAAACTCTTGAATGTGACCCCAAAAATCTAAGGGTGATTCAGTGTCGGAATTCTTACGCCATCGACTACTTCATACAGTTCCAGCCTAATTTCTTTCGTCCAATTGATAAATAGTGTCGCTCACTGTCTCTGAGCGACCACACTGGCGCAGCATAGTTTACCAGTGACCAGTCAATTGTTTTGTATGTTGCAAATTGCAGGGTTGTTCAGTGTAGGAATTCTTACGCTATCGACTAATACATACACTTTCAGCCTTACTTCTTTCGTCCAAGTGATAAATAGTGTCGTCGAGGATTTTGCAGGAGACAACTGCATATTCCTTCCAGTGAAGAAGTTGGTAAGATCTTGTAGATAACTGTTCATCCTTCCGCATATGCTATAACACCGTTTCCAATATCGTACAGTCGTCGGTATAAGTTATCAATTCCACCCCTTCCGGTGGTGCTGAGAGTTTCGGAAGGTATAAATTAAACACGATCTGGGAGAGGACTTCACCCTGGGGGACTCCTTGTTTAATGCTACGGGGCTTTGACTTCTTGTTTCAAAACTCCACGAACGACTGGCGGCCACACAGATATTTGACCACCACCTCTTCGTGCCGTTTGGGAGACTGGAATCGGCAAAGCCTCTGAAGAGGGTTGTGTTCAAACGATGGCTTGTTTGTGGTTAATAAACGTGCGGCGATCAGAGAGGATAAATTCAGAGGATTTGTCGAGGGTAAAATTTATGGGGAGGTGGTCTGAGGTCAACTATATTATCCATCGCCGGGAAGCATAATTTATCAGACCTGCTCTCGAAATTGTAATATATGGCGAGCTAGTGGTTCCTCCAATAATTCTGTTGGGGCCATCCTCATTTTGTGTGCTGAATGTGGAGTCATCGACCTTTTCCGCCAGAGGTATTCCTCTCTGGTCTTCCTCCAAATTTTAGTGCCAGAGTTCATGGTGGGCATTGAAATCACCCATCACCATGCGTTATATCAGGGTGATAAACTGCGAGGCAGCTGGCCACTGGCGAAATGTACACATTGTACAGTTCTATCTCGGCAGCTCCAGACCTTACTGGTATACCCTGGTGTTCTAAGTGTAGGCCACGTATATTCGGGATAGGTGAGATAGATCTGTACTGCCTGGTGTTGAAAATAATTAATTTTAATTTTTTTTGGCTTATGTCGAATTTTTTCAGTGAAATTTTATACCAAACGAAAGTGCTTTTGGAATCACATTAACTGGTATACGAAACATGTTCGAAAACATTCAAGTATTTTTGTTATTAAAAAATGTGTTTTAAAGTTTTAATAAAATAAGTAAAAGTATTAATAAAATACTACTTACTATTCAAAAAAAATGCCGTTTTGTTAAAAAATTATAGTCGAATTGTGTGAGCTTTTTCCGGCGCATTCGTAATTGTTCGTCTTTTATGTCACTTTTTCCGAATAGCTTTTTAACCTATATTTTAAATATTTTAAATAAATTGTAATTAATTTTTCTGATATGCCTCCCATAAGCATTTTCTTTTTTTGATATTGCTGTCCACTTATATCGAAAGTTTTAAATAGACTTGAGACCTTTTTTTTTTGAAAATTTTTATAGTTTTTTTAATTGGTATTACTCCGCGAAGTCTCTATGACTATCCTCTACATAAAAGTTCCGTCCGGGAACCTGTGAAAAATCCGCATATACATATACATAAATTTTGTCGTCCGTAATAAAACATTCGAATTTTTAAATAAAAATAATTTTTAGTAGCTTTGCTCGTTTTTCGGCTTTGCAAAAACTTACTCCAAATGAACGTTAAACACTACCAGAGGAACACAGTACCCAAATACAAGGTGGAGCAAAAATAACCTTCCGATGTTTTTTGGCTGTAATTTAAAAAAAAAAATCAAAAACTTTGATTCTTCTTGTGGATTATTTTTATTTGGTATTTTAATTATTTTTACATCAAGTCGAGAATATGATGTCATGTAAATGGCCGCCGCCACAGTTGATTGTCATTTGAGCCCTTTTTATGGCATTTTCCATCACTTTGGCCAAAACTTCCGGCGATAGGTCCTCACATTCTTGACGGATATTGTCTTTAAGAGCTGCAAGAGTTTGAGGCTTGTTGACATAAACCCGTGACTTCAAAAAGCCCCACAAAAAGAAGTCTGGAGCGGTCAAATCAGGCGATCTTGCTGGCCAGTGCAAATCGCCAAAACGGGAGATTAGGCGCCCGGGAAATGCATCCTTCAGCATATCGGTTGTGGCACGTGCAGTGTGTGCCGTTGCACCGTCCTGTTGGAACCACATGTTTTCCAATCCCAATTCATCAAGTTGCGGCAAAAAGAACTCGTTGATCATTGCTCTGTAGCGCTCACCATTCACAGTAACCGTTTGGCCCGCGACGTCTTCGAAGAAAAAAGGTCCGATGACTCCTCCAGCGAAAACAGCACACCATACAGTGACTTTGAGCGGGTGTAATGGCTCTTCGTGGGTTACACGCGGATTTTCAGTGCCCCAGAAGCGTAAATTTTGCTTATTTACGTGACCGCTAAGATGGAAATGGGCCTCATCACTCATGATTATTTTTGATGAAAAATCATCTTCCTCTTGGTGGTGATTAAGGATGGCTTGAGCGTATGTTACACGCGATTGGCGGTCAGCAGCTAACAGCTGATGCACCGTCTGGACTTTGTACGGAAACATCTTAAAATCTTGTACCAAAATTGGCTGTAAAGACCGTCGACTGATACCCATTTGCGTGGCACGTCGTCTGGTCGATGTCGACGGCGCTTCGATGACATCCTCGGCTACAGCAGCAATATTCTCTGCAGAACGGCTACTCCGGGGTCTGCCACGCCTGGCAGCATCTCGTGTTGTGCCAGTCTCTTCGAGGCGAGCGGCTAAACGTCGCAGTGTTTCACCAGTAGGCGTTGGACGGCCAGGAAATCTGCGACGAAATTCACGTTGTGCCAAAGTCACCGACCGATTATTGGTCAAATAAATAGTCACCAATATTCCGCGTTCTGGAGCAGTGTAGCGTAACATTGTTTATTAACGTGTATTTCGCATGTGTTTACTACACAAATGTCAAAACAGAACTGACATTATTTATTTTATTTTATTTATTAATATCAATACAAAGAAAGCCCTCATGGCCAATTATTTATGTATTGTTAGTTAACTTACTATGTACATTGATAATACAACTTAAATTTAAATACTTATACAAATATTCTAATATTCGGTCTATAATTGGCCATTAGGGGCCAATCGCAAAATTTATAGCATATTCTGATAGGAGGATTACTTTTGCGCCACCTTGCATAATAAAAACAAACAATTGGCAGAAACAATAACAAAATGCAGACAACTGAGAAAAAACGTTATATTTTTTTATAACGTTTTTTAATTTTAGATGATTATAAATACTAAAGCTATGGCTGTAAACATTAATAAATGTTGACTAAAACTGGAAAAATTTATCAGAGATAGACACTAAAGACGAGACATTATTTTGGAAAAATTTAGAATGTGTTCGTGTTTTTAGAAGCAGGATAAAACAAATGCGCTGATGTAAGTGCTTACTGTTACATAATATTGAGAAGCAGCAAAAGCGACGAATAATTTTTGTATAAAAATAAACAAACAAATATTTTGAGCTTACTGTTTTCCCTAACAAGCATGCAGATTTTAAGCAGCTTACCCTAATCCCTTCTAAGAATGCATGTTGTAATGCAGAAAGTTTCATATCGTGGATTATAAACGATCTGTTACAATTTTCCCGAGTGATTTCTGATTGTGTTTGGTGTTTTCGAGTATGAAAGAAAAAATAATTAGTCATTGACCTGTTTCTGCAGAGCTTGCACGTAGAGCGGCAAATAAAAAAATAAAACAATTAATCAAAAATTTTAACAACAAAAAATAAATATCTGCAGAATTTGTCATTACTTTTCGGACTACCAGTAATGAGACCAGCTTACTATTTGCATTACTTTAATTCAAATAATAATGACTAGTTAATTTTCCTATTACTCCAATACAAAAAATAATTGGTTACCCATAAGTACTTATTTTCTCAACTCTAGTAAGTACTTATTTAACTACTTGTTTTTAGTTTTTTTAAGCTGGAAATTAATGACATTTGTTGCAAGCAAGTAATTTATGTTTTCATCTATCAAGTATAACATCCCGTGTGTACACATTTTATTTAAACAAAATTGTTCAATAAAAAAATATTTTTTTTATTAAATTCAGTTTTTTTGAAAATTTAGTTTTTAGATGTGACCAAGATTATTCAAGTTCAACCGTTCACCGTTTTTTGTTAAACAAAAAACGGTTCAATGTTTATTTATTAATTAAAAATGTTTTCATTTATAGTAATTAAATGTGCTAAAGTCCCAAAACTTATTTAACAAATTGTGAAAAGCAATCTAATGTAGGCGTGTCCCTATCCGGATTTCATTCCTGCCCAAGGAAATCTTCAGGGGACTTTGTTATTAGAATTTCTAGAGATATTTGTTATGTTAAATCACAAACTCAATGAGAATTTCTTGTCCTCGTCTAGGAGCGAGATTCAAAATTTAAAATATCAAAGAAAAAACAAAAACAACAACAAAAAATTGTCACAATTGGCTTTGTCATCTTCCAAATACTACTCTGTTTTTTTGACAGACCTAGCAATGTAGTGACGTTTATTCAAGTAAATCAACAATAGAAAATCATATGTTTTCTATTAGTGTCAGTTACATTTAAATTTGCACAAGCACCTGCATATTTGTTATTTAAATTTATTTTCATCGGGATAAACATTAATTGCATTTATAGTAATTAAATGTGCTAAAGTCCCAAAACTTATTTAACAAATTGTGAAAAGCAATTTTCATCCGCTAATTTAATACAGACTTTATCTACTGACAGGAGCTTACATGTTTCATTTCGCGTCACCGAAATTCTTCAAAGGAGCAATATAGAAGGGGTAGAAGATTTACCCAAATTATAATTTTTGGAGGAAAATGATCAACGTATTGTTTTATTTACTTGATGAGAAGTAAAAAACAAAATTGGAAGAATTGACCTAATTTAAATCAAAAATAAAACGCTAGAATGTCTATGGACCTAATGCAGTCTAATTTTTTTTTTTTTAGGAGAAGCAACACTCAGGAAATTCTTTCTATTAATTAATGTGTTGCTTTCTTTCGAAAGGGGCTAGTGGAGAGATGAAAGGTGGTGAAAGATGAAGGGCTTCAAACATGGCAACACTGTAATTACGCGAGATGATAAGTCTTAGAACAGTTGTTGCTCGCCACCTGATGTAGAGTTGTCGAATTTATTGAAGCTTTCTGTTTCATAGCCCTGATTCATTATTTTACTTCGGTGGGGTTAAGTGCTATGGGAACACCGAAGGTGAGTGTAGCGATACATATAAGTGATAGAAAACTCATACATATTATTTTTCTAAATTGATGTTGTCGTCACCGGGAATAGAACCCGGGACCATCCGTGTAACAGTCCAACGCGCTAACCATTACAACACAACGCCCACAATTGTTTATTAAATACACACTACCAACATAGCGTATTATGACTAGACATTCTAGCAAGTACACGAAAAATGGTTATTAGTTAAAAATGTTTTATTTTTGATTTGATTTAGTTTAATTCCTGAGTTGAAAGTTGACCCAGCTACAAATGGGTGTCACATATGTTTTCATATACTTTGTACTAACTTAAACAAATTTTATTGTATATTAATGCCTTGAAATTTTGCAATGACAAGTTCTGAAAAGGAAAAATTGTATTTTAATTATTTCTTTTTGGCGATGAATATATACAAGTTCTTTTTAGTAGCTGAAGAAGCCAAGTGAAGGAAGCCGAATTGGTATACCACTGATAAGGAATTCCTCTGGAAGTGTATCTTTTTGTATATTTCGTTTTTTTTTTTCAGTTAAATACTCAAGTTTTGAAAAATACCTTTCCTTGCCGATAGACAGCTGATTGTGTAGTTAAATTGGTTAATACAAACTTTAAATAGTTTTAAATTTAAAACAGACTTTAACGATTAAAGTATACTTTTACTTGTCTATAGTAGACCTTAAGAAAAGTACACTTTAGAACTAATAAAATATACTTTATTTTTGACTATGCTTACGGGCCATTGTGTTTTATAGGGGTTAAGTCAAGAACTTTCAATTTAAACGATAACACAGGTCAACTGCCAATTTGTTCCAGCAAAATTTGTAACTGATCTTACAATATATAATTTATTGGGGTTGATTCCGAATACGAAAATGATTTTTAAACATCACTTTGCGATATTCGGACATTTACCCAAAGAATCAGAAGGGCCATCCTTTTTTATGGGTACTACTCTAACTCTCGCCCAATCGTCAGGAAAGTCCGAGATAATCATAACGGAATTGTCTAAACGAAAAATACAGGAAGAAAGATTAGATTTAATTCCTTTCAATGCTGTGTATAATTCTCCCTGATCTACACAACGAAACGAAAAAGCATCATCAGAAGTACCCTCTGAAAAGTCCAAAGAATTGGGAACATCATTTATCTGACTTAAAACAAAATTATCATTAACCTCGTCTGGATTAGCAGAAGTGAAACGATTATTAGTTTCCAAACGACCATTTCCCCTCAAATAGCCCCACATTTGCATAGGATTACGATCACTAAACATACTTGAGTAGGCACGCCTCTTCGCTACTCTAATAACCCTCTTCGCAAGATTTCTGTGCTTACAATAAATAGACCAATTCTCTAAACTTCTATTTTGAAGAAAATATTTTAAGGATAATACTCTCTTGATATATATCTGCCTCTTTCAATTAGGATGCGTTTTGCTAATGCCTTGTTAATGCCTTATATAATTTATTGTGTTGAGATATGTTCTAGTACCACAGATGGTAAATTTAGTATGTTTACTAGGATTTTCAATAAAATTATTAGATATGTGTTTGGCCTAAGACTTCGGTCGCATGTCACTCAATATGTTTGTAAATTTCTTGGGTGCTCTTTTAGTAATTATGTAGGTATGAGGTTGTTGATATTCAATGCGATGGCAAATGATTTTCCAGACTATATAGTAAACAATTTTATTTATTATTGATCTCTTTTTCCAGTAGGGGGTCGAGGCGACTCTTGTCGCTTGAAAGGGGGGGGGTTTGAGAACCCTGGCATCGTACTTAACTGGACACTGTAATCTCAGATACCATCTGCACAAGAAGGGTCAATCGGACACGGATTTG
Organism: Delia radicum; assembly: GCA_021234595.1. Lineage (NCBI taxonomy): Eukaryota > Metazoa > Arthropoda > Insecta > Diptera > Anthomyiidae > Delia > Delia radicum. The sequence goes on along the minus strand of CM037851.1, from coordinate 73,485,123 downwards.
TGTAGGTTTTGCGAGATAGTGGCTGAGACCTCGGAGCATGTTCTCTGCGAATGTCCCAGGCTTTGTGATAGGAGACTTAGGTTTCTAGGTGATCGCTTCATTTCGCCTTCCGACATCGCGAACATTTTGCCTAATAGGATAATTGGCTTTATAGGTAGCTTGAATCTGTAGGTAACCTTAGGCAGCACAAAAGACCTACATTGGTCGCGGTCCATAGTGCCTTCTGATCTGATCTAATCTACTTATTATTTTATTATTATTTTATCCCATTCGGAAAGAGACCCTCAATTGGTATAGCCAGTACATCACTCGACTATGTTTGAGCGATCATTTCAGATTAGGCTTTCGAGAATATGTAATGATTTACCTATACACCTGAGAAGATTTACTTTTTCACCCCAGGTCTTTAGTCAGAAGCTGAAGGATTATGTGGCTGTTCATGATTTGTAATTTTTTGGGTTCCCTATCTCTATTAAATTTTTAAGTTTTTTTTTATTAATTATTATTTAATAATTATTATGTTCATTATAATGAACATGTAGTAAATGATTATTTTGTATTAATTAGCTTTTGTTATAAAGTAGCTTTTAATAATCATATATGGTCCCTAAGAGCTTTGATTATTTAAATTGAAAAAAATATATTCTATATTTATCACTAAAAAAAAAACAAAATTTTGACTTAATTTTGCTAAAATGACACAGAAATATTCAAACAAAGAATTTTTCTGTAGAGATTTAAATATCTGAATATTCTACGGATTACACTTAATACGTAAGTCGCATTCAAATGGAGTTAAACTTTGCCCTAATATTCTCTGTGTTTCTTATTTCAAAAAGATTCAAATAAAGAAAGTATAAGTTAAGCAAAAAAATTATGTATCAAAAATGGGCACAAGGACAAAACCTTTTGTGTTTGTATGTAAAAAATCATGTAAATACAAATAAATTGTTCTTAAAACAATCATAACCGTGTTTTGTATGGCTTGGTATAAGCTTGAATTCAGGGCTTGCAAACAAGTATTATTAGTGCGCTGTTAAACTTGAATCGAACTGTGATTCAAGGCTTGAATAAAAGTATATTTACACTATGTTCGATCACCCATTTTTCTGGAATATGCTAGTAAATTGCAGTATAAATAATGTATAAATCAAGGCTTGAAACTTGAAAATATAACTAGAATTACACTTGATTTAAGCTTCAATTCCAGTAAAATTGCTCGTTTCTAAAATGAGATATAAAGGGTTTTGCATTTCCCATCTTTTTGAAGCTGTAAGACAACTTTTGTGCAACGTTTTTATTATGACGATCGATTATTCGACCGGTTTTCGGTTTTTCCGAATAGTAGAAATTAAAAAAAAAAACCGGTAAAACCGGTTTTAATATTTTACTCAATTATGCTTAGAAATTGAAATTTATTTAATATATTTTAATAATTTCAGAGTATTTGAAAAATTGTTATTTTTAGGGAAAGCTTTTAGTAAGGTTAATAAATTTTTTTCAATGGTTTCCAAAAACAATAATCATTTTTAAAAATCATTTAAAACCCGTATTTATGAGCGCTCCAAAATTGTTGCTGAGAAACACCTTTTAAATTTGTTAAATAGCACTCATTATTGAAAACGACTTAAATAAAACATTTGTCTGAGAAAAAATATTGCATAAACAAAAATGGAAAGATGATGTTATTTATTAAAAAACGTAAAAAATAAAAAATTATTAAGAAAAAGAATAATTTTTAAGCGTATGTAAAATTTTAAAATCTTTTGTAAGAGTCATTGTTAAGGAGCTCTCCTGCATGAGCCATATTAAAAAAAAAAATATTTTTAAAATAAAATTTCATAACGTTTTACCAATAAATTTTTAAAATTTACTGTTTTTAATATATTGAGGCTAAAAAAGAACAGTTAAGAAAAACCCGGGTATTCGACAGCAAAAAACGTGTTTATTCGATATTAGAAAATTTAACTTTTTAGAAAATCCGAAACCGACAACGCACAAAAAACAGGTTTCAACCGGTTTTTAAAAACCGGATCGATCACCCCAGTTTTTATACACATCTTATCAGGGTATTGCGAATACATACGTATTGCGAATACCTACTTTTTTCAATTTTGAATGTACTCATACCACTTTTCAAATAAATTTTCAAAAAACATGTATTTGTTTAGTTTGATTATAAATTCCCAGGTAGAAATTAGAGGCGGTACAAAAACAACGCGCTGTTAAAGCGTTTGTTTTTGATGGTACAAAAATAAAAGCATTTTAAGAGCATTAGTTGCCAATGGTATGGAATAAAAGCATTACAAAAGCATTATTTTGGATTCGTTTTTGAACGTTCGAAAAAAGTACTTTGGGAGTACTCTTCTTACAAAATTTACAACGTTTTATGAAATAAAAACATTGATTTAAGGCGTTTTTATAACGTTTGCAAAAAGTGCTTTAGCAGAACTTTTTTTTTACAAAATATATTTCTTAATATTAAAAAAAACACTGTCAAAACATTGATTTAAAGCGTTTTAAGTGTTTGAAGAAAGTTCTTTACCAGCATTTGGTTTTTTTTTTGCAAAATCGTCTTAAAGGGTGAAAAACATTAGTTTTTGAATAAAACTTTTATATTGATTGTTAATTAAAAATCTCGTTTTAAATTTTTTATTTCTAAATTTCAAATGTAAATTATCAATTTCACCGGAGATTTTTCAATATAATTTTAAATGTTTAATTACTTTAGTTATTTAACAATATCAATTTCTTTAGTTATTTAACAATATCAATTTCAAACTAATTAATTGTATTTAACCTAATACAATTAATTAGTTTGTCAAAATGACAAAATATTAATAGAAAATGATAAACAAAAGAAACATTAATCCTGTGTAAAATTTAGATTTATTCTAATCCAAGATACAATATTTTTTTAAAAAACTATTTCCACAAATGTTTTTAAAACTATGGCAAATAACGAAGAATGTTGATGAAGGCCGTTGCGGGCTAGAAAGTTAACTCCATTCATGCAGGTGTCAAATAACTTTTTTCTAATTGTTTTTTCTGTTAATTAAAGTAAATTATCACAAATAAAATTATAATTTTTCTGTTAATATGAAAAATTGTTCATGATCTTGAACCGAACTAACCAACAACTCACATACAATTTATATAGATCAACAATAAAAATTCACTATTAACCACTCACAAGGTACAGTGCAAAAATTCGCTTAATATATATGCTAGACATATGTTGAAAAACGAATAAAATCTTCAATGTTTGATATTCCTTCACTTACAATGTAAAGGATAGAATATGATGACATTTGAAAATAACTGCCAGTCAAATTTCAACTTAATTAGTTGAACTGGCAACTGTGGTAATAATTAACAACTAAACATAGCTTTATAGAAAATAAGTTCGCAGTAAATTTCGTCATACTCAAAAACTAAGTTACGGCACATTTTTAACCTAACTAGTTGAGTTAAATAGATGATGTTTACAATTTAACACTTTAAGGCACGAAGAATGTTGATGAAGGCCGTTGCGGGCTAGAAAGTTAACTCCATTCATGCAGGTGTCAAATAACTTTTTTCTAATTGTTTTTTCTGTTAATTAAAGTAAATTATCACAAATAAAATTATAATTTTTCTGTTAATATGAAAAATTGTTCATGATCTTGAACCGAACTAACCAACAACTCACATACAATTTATATAGATCAACAATAAAAATTCACTATTATGGCAAATAACTTTAAAACTTGTTTTTCTTACGTTTTGATAACGTTATAAAATACCACCCTAAAACGGTAAATCATGGTTATAATTTATGTCGTTTTCACAACGTTCTTAATTTTCGTATCATCTTTTTTGATGGTTAAAAAAAAGCATTGCAAAGCTTGTTTGCAACTTTTTGAGAACGCCTCACACCGTAAAACATGTTTGTCATTTAGGTCGTTTTCAAAACGCTTTAAACCTAATTATCTGAGAACGCTGTGTCACGTTTGAAGTGCTTTTAAAACACTATTTTCTCTTAACCAGCAAAAGAACAGAAAAAATGTCTAACAATACAAAAATTTTTAATAGAGTGTGAAAACCATATTCAACATTTTTTGCAATTTTTCATAGAAATTCGATTTTTAAAAAAATATTCACCCTTTAAGTGCGTACAAAGCGTCAAAGATTCAATTTCAATTAATTATAGCTCCCCTAGAGGGCGGTATTAGTCTATAACATTTACTACCGCAACCTTTAAATTGGCACCAACAATTGTGATTTGCAAATACAAACACTTTTTGTTGATTTTTTTGTAATTTTGTAATTTTGAATTTTTTTTTTTTTTTTTTGTAAATTTGCCAACTAAAGGAGAGCATGAATGTCTTCTTTCTTAAATCTTGAATATTATAAAAACATTGGCAAAATTAAAGTATTTCATGAAAAAATATTTTTTTAAGCTAAATAGTCTGTTTTAAGCTATTTAAAGTATAAAAATCGTCACAGCACACAATACATTCAAAACATTCATGCGTCACTTAGTGACTACTGTTTTTTTCTGTGTATAAGTAATTAAGTTTTTTAGATAAAAAAACTAAATTTACGAAAGTTGTTATGAAGAAAGTTTTCATGTGAATTGCACGTTTTGGAAGCGAGAAAGAGTTAAAATTTTAAAAACTAAATACTTTTATAAGAACAAAATTTTCAAAAATTTGAGTTGGCTAGAAACTGAAACACAGAGTAATATCAAACCTTAAGCTTCTCAAAAATGCTTTAATTTGGGTCCAAGAACATACAGGACTCCAATATGATACTTTCGAAGGGCATCGTCTTAACTTAAAGACGTACAGACAGATTTTATTGAAATTTGGAAGAAAGAATTTCATTGGTATTAGTAACAATGCTTTTAAGTTTGAGCAATATATCGTTACCTAAAATCCAAAAGCCCGTAACTACACTTTTTAGTTTTTTTTTACATGAGAGACAAAAAAAAAACATTATAAATAAAAATTTACACAATTTATCCAAATTTTAGAATTATGCTTACGAAACAAAGACGGATTTGATTCTGAGAAAAAAATTCATGGAAAAGCTAGTTTTATAATACTGTAGTTACGTCCTTTTGTACTTGATTTTTCTGATACCAAAAGGAAGTACCTCCAATACAAAAATTTATGCAAAAAAGAAAAAATAATGCTTTTCGGCAGTAATTAAACAAGTTTTTAGTCAACTTATGTATTTGTATCCATATATTGTATTTTTTTTTAAACAAAACGAATTTTAACTATTTAAAAACTTTCGAAAAAATTTGACAAAATTAATTACAGTTGAACTTTTATAACTCGAACTTCTCTAACTCGAATTTTCTCTAACTGGAAATAATTACGTTGGCAGTAGCGTTAAGAGAATAAATAACATACAATTCTTCTTCCGTAACTCGAACTTCTACTACTCGAAGTTCTCCATAACTCGAACGAAATACATACATACGAATTCTATAACTCGAATTTTTTTGCTTGGTTTACTGGTTTATTGATTTTGCTTTGCTTTTTTGTTTTGGTTTGTTTATTTTGCTTTTTTTTTTGCTTGTTTAGCTGCTTTGTCTATTTTGCTTGCTTTTTTTCGGGGAAATCCCTTTTTGTACATCATGTGCTTCTTTTTGAATTCAAACATATCGACAAAGCCGTTCTCGATTGGTTTACAGCAGCTAGAAGTCAAAACATGCCTATATCAGGAGGAATAATAAAGTAAAAGGCAATGGAGTTCGCAAAACGTTTTGGTGATGATAATTTTACGGCGAGCACAGGTTGGCTTGATAAATGGAAGCAAAGGTAATGAGCAAAATGTTTAATTGATGAAATGTTCAATTATTTTTTTAATTTCAGACATGAAGTGGGCTAATTAATTTTTTTGAGTAATATTGATTAAAATTAAAACGTAATTGAAGCTGACTACGAAGCATGGTTAAAAGCAAACAAAATAACTTGTAATGCTAATCTTCAGGATTATATTGAAGTAGATAATGAGCTTTGCACAACTGACTTTCCGACAGAGGATGAGCATTAATATCCTGTATCAGAGGATTCAGTCTTGCGCGGATCGGAGAGTGATGGCGAGGGTTCGATGGAAGAAACTATTAGCCTTCCAGAAATGATATAGAAAATTCTTTCCGAACATTGAATTTATATTTAAATACGAATGACACTACTACAACTGATGAGCACTATAAGGCTTTAAACAAGTTAGAGTAATTTTTTACTGAAAATAACAAAAATAAAAAATAAATTTTCAGTCACTAACTTTAAAATATTTTACTTCATTGTAACTTGGTATGTAGTTTTCAGTTAGTACCTGTTTTAAATAAAAAATTCAAACTATAAACACATGCTTGCAATTGATTATTTTTTTCAAATTTTTTTCTGTAACTCGAAGTCTCCGTAAGTCGAAGTTTTTTTGGGATAATGATGATTCGAGTTATGGAAGTTCGACTGTAATTCATTTACAGAAAATAAAATTAAATAAAAAATTAATTTTTTTAAACAACCATTACATAAAATGCAAAAACCAGCACAACACGACTTTTTGGCTAGTGAATATTATTGAAATAGCAGTTATGGCATTTTGATTTTAGTTATTAAAATCGTTTTTTTTTTTGGACGTAAACGTTTAAAATTTTGTGTTAAGGTGTATTTTGTTAAACTACATCATAATCAATCAAAAAGTCAAGTTTGAATTTTTTTAGTTACGGCCTTTTGGATTTTAAGTGACGACATATTAAAGTCAAGGTACATTTTTTGTCAATTTCGCTGTTTTCGAAAAACGAAAATCTTCATATCTTCTTAAGCAAATGCAAAAAAAAATAATTTTTAGGTTGTAGTTATTTGTGGTTTAACCCATTATACCCTGTAGTTACCATATGGTACCACAAAACATGCATGTTACGTTTGGGGTGCCTGTGCTTAATGTAATGCAAATACCTTTATAAATGAACACGGGTTTTATAAAGTAGACTTGTAAATTTGCACTAAAATCATGTTGAGGACGGTAGCTCATTAATTATAAAAGCTACGTAACCTCAAATTTAGTCAGTTTTTGAAAATGCAAACAAGAGTGGCTTTTAAAAGTTAATTTATTAAAAATGGATATGTCAATTAAAAATATTGAAACAAAGTGTTATTCATTTGAAAATACAACTCCAATATTTCAAAATGACTGAATTGAAGTTTTGAAATTTATTTGTTGCTGTACTTTTTTTTAACGTCTTATTTTGATGTTACCGTTTTTATTGTTTTGTTGTAATCTGTTAGAAAAACAGAAATGTTTGATTAATGAGTAAAAAATTAAAAAAAAAATTGCAATTTTGTATGTTATCCAGAGAATTATCGATGAAAATTAACATATTTCAATTTGACAACAGATTTTCAAAATTGTTGTCTTAAATATTTTCTGTTTTGGCAAATTTCAAAAATGTTGTCACTTGTTTTCAAAATTTGTTGATTAGTCAAAGTTCTGTGTGGTTTGTCTCTCTTATAAAAAACCATATATTTTATTACACAAATTTCATTATATTGTTTAAATAACGTAACGAACTAGGTCCAAATTAGATAAGAATATTTGTAAGAAGAGCTGTTTACTACTTAGAGATTCAATACTGTATTTTGTGACAATGTTTTTTACTGATATGGCACTTTTTTGGATTTAAATCATCTTTTTCACCATACGATATCAGACTAAATTCATTTAGTTTTTAATTTTTAAACATAATTCACATTAATTTATCAATAAATGTTAATTTGATAATAGTATAATACGTTTTCGTGCAAAAATAAAAAATAGATTTTCTTTATGTACAAATCCCGTCCCCTAGCCCGACCATAGTTACCATATGGTAACAGGGTATTCTGAATGTCCTGAAGGCATTATCAAAAAAGGGAGTGCAGAGTGCAGTCATTACTAAAGCATATCGTCACTTAAAATCCAAAAGTACGTAACTAACTAAAAATTCCAAATTGACTTTTTGATTGATTACGTGTAGTTAACAAAATTCAAAAGGCCGTAACTGCAAATTTTCTCGAAATGCGTTTTGTTTACAATAAATAGAAAATCAGTATTTTTTATCTTAAACTTTTTTTTTTGCAAACATATTTGTATTGGAGTTTCGGTCTTTTTGTTTCAGAAAAATCAAGTACAAAAGGTCATAACTATGTATATTACTTAAACTACTATTTTTCCATGAAATTTTTCTCAGAATCAAATCCGTCTTTGTTTCTTAAGCATAATTCTAAAATTTGGATACTAAGCCTTATGTAGTTTTTTATTTATAATGTTTTTTGTCTCCCCTGTAAAAAAGTGAAGTTACGGGCTTTGGTGACGATATGTAAAATAATTCGGGTTAATAGTTTTCGCAATAGATTTCGAGATTCACTCTAAACCTATGTTGGACTATATTGCTCAGAGTAGGCAAAGAAAAACAATGTTGTAGAACAACATATTTTTTTTTTCGTGCCGTACACATGCTATAAATTTCATTGCAAAAACGCTTTGGCCAGTTTGAGGGTTAAGTCATTGAAAAATTTCTAACTAGATAGCACTGGGAAAACACTTTTTTCCAACTTTGTCGTAGTGGTCTCTGGCAGAACGTTTTTTGAAACGCTGGTAAAGCGTCTCTAACAAGTGTTATGCCAGTAATTTGGTATGTGATCGAAATCAAAATTTTGTATCTTAATATTTCGGAGCATTTCAGTTTTAAACAACATTAAATGTCATGAATTATCAGATTTTACTAAATTGATTGATAGGGGTTTCAGTCGATTTTGGGTTTTCTAATTTTCAGATTACTTACATGTAGATACACAGTAAGAAAGCCACTGTAGCAAGTGGCAACAAGTGTTTTCCCAATTCCAAAATGATAACATCATTAGACAAACGGTCCGTCTATTCAAAAAGTGTCGGACAAGCACCGGTGAAACAAATTTTCTAACGTTGGCAATATGTTGGCAAAACCAATTTAAAAAAAGTTAATTTATAATTTTTTTGGTCCAGCCGCGATTTGATCCTTGGTCGTCAGATTTGCAGCAGCCATCTCTAACCACTGAGCTACCGTGATATATAATACTTAATAGCTTAAAACGTTTTTGAATTAAAACCACTGGGTAACAGTTGGCTGCAAATATGTCTGTACAGGCACAAGGTTTGCTGGAAACTGTTTTTCCCAACGTTGGCATAGTGGTCTCAGCCAATTCTTTGCCAATGTTTTTTTTTTAGATCAAAGAAATTATTGTAATACCAATACTGACAAAATGCTTTTTGGAAACGCTGGTAAAGTGTCTTAAAAAAGTTATATGCCAGTAATTAGTTTACAATTCCTCGGTTAGCCAGTGCCTGATTTTGGGTATGGGCACGTGAGTAAATCTTGCGACAAACTAGATCACGATATAAAACTACCACTACAGTGTAGATTTCTTATTAGTAGTCTGCCAGTCTGATAAACTGTGTTCAAATCACGGTACAACCTAAACTATTCCTAGACGGTTTTTCACAGCCGGCCCATTTTTCTACCGATGTTATAATTTAAACACGTGGAATGAACCAACTTTTGTGACACGTAACAGAAAAGAGGTCTTAGATTTAACTTTTGGTGCAAGACCTGACAATTTAAAGGTGTTAGGTGGGAAAGTTTCAAGAGAGGTTAGTTAGCTTCTCTGAGCATAAGTACATAGATTTCTGGGTGGAATTTGACAAAATAGATGTGGTAGAACCTATTAGAAATCCTGGGAGAACAGATTGAACCAAATATAGTGATATTTTGAATAGGAAATCAGAGTTTGAAATGCTGATTTTCGATAACAGGGAATCTAAAGAGTCATTACTCGAAGTTATTGAAAGAAAAGAGTCTGCCTCTTTTAAGATGTCCAATTAGCAGACCGGGTGCCAAGAAAAATGAACCGAAACTACTAAGAAAGGAATCACGAAAGGCATTCAATAAAGCCAGTAAAGAGGGAACAAATGAGTTCTGGGAGAATTAAAGAACTCAACTGAAAATTTATTAAGAATTAAGGAAATCAAAGAGGGATAGTTTTGATAATCTTATTGAGGATTTATCCAACATAAAAGATACCATCCCAGCAAAAACATGGCAATGACAGGTAATTACCGTATAGATTACCAAGTAATGATAGTTGATTTCCTATTGCATTACTTTGAAATACAAAATAATGACTTACTGATAATGGGTTATATAATAATTATATGTAATCGAAAAATAACGAGTTACTGGTAATTGGTTATATAAGTATCGATTTCTTATATTTGATTCTAAGATTGTATTAATTTGTTTTAAAAATTTTTACAAGTAAATTTTAAAAGCTAGTTATTTTAAAATTGTTTTTCAAGATTTCTTTAAAAAAAAATAACGTAAAGATAACCACTTATTTTGTAACTTATTGGTAACCACGTATTCTATCATTGTGAGCAACCACTTATTCCTAATATAAAAATAATTACTTATTCTTTCACTATAAGTAAACAATCAGGTAACTCATTATTCTCACAAAAGTAATCAATAGTTTCAGACCAGAACCAAATGAAAATTTTATAGAAAAAGAAATTAAAATGTTTATTACGCAGCCTTTAAGTCCCAGAAATAAAACATTTATCAGCCCCACCAACTAGTGTAGCTAGCGAACAGCTTTTTAACGCTGCCTTAAATCTGTATTCTGATAGACGAAGCAATTCCCATGGTGTGAACATGGTGTGAATGCGGAAAAATTGCTTTTCTGTCATTACAATATCAAACTTTTTAATTTTAAATGTTAAAAGATTAAGTTTTTTTTTCTATATCAACTTAAAAATCGATCAACTATTTTTCTTTGACTATAAAATATACACTCAAAAAAATAAGTTAGTAGAAAAGTTAGTAAAACGTCTTGTAAATCAGGTATACTATTTTTTAGCAAATTTTTTTGCTAAAATCATGTTTTCAGGTAAAATTTTTGTTATACTTATTCAGCACAGGTAAAATTTTTGTTATACTTATTCAGCACTTAACTGTTTTATACTAATGCTTTACTAATATACTAATGTTTTGCTAATTAATTTTGCTAAAAAAATTGTGCTGATAACCAGATGTCGCGGCATGTCAAGATGTAGTAGAAAGAGGAAAATGATACTAAAAAGTACAACTCTAATAAGACATATAAAAAAATCAAGCATGGAAGACTTTTGTATCTGTTTTTCATACATAAAACAAAATTGAGGATTAAAACAACTTAAATTTTGCGTTGTCACCGGCTTGTGAAAATAATTGTCTATTAATAAAATAAAAGACAAAAGAAAATATTTAAATTTAATATGTATTTCTATAATAAATGTTAATAGATTAATAATCTAGTGTGGTCAAATTGCAAACAAGATTAGATTAGATTATATGGCACTATGCACCGCGACCAACTTAGGTCTTTTGTGCTGCCTAAAGTTACCCTAAAGATTCAAGCTACCTATAAAGCCAATAATCCTATTAGGCAAAATCTTCATAATGTCCGAAGGGGAGATAAAGCGATTGACAAGAAACTTGGCACGCCTTTCACATAGCCTCGGACATTCGCAAAGAACATGCTCTGAAGTCTCAGCTACCAGTTCGCAAAACCTACACTCATCCGTGTCCGAAAGACCCCTTTTGAGCAGGTGGTATCTGTCCAGATTGCAGTGTCCAGTCAGGTAAGACACCAGGGTTCTCAAGTCACCCCTTGCAAACAAACATGTACAGACATGTAGACAGAGTAAAGCAAAAGACAAAGACACACATCTTAGTATGGTACCTTTTTCTTATTGCAAAAAAAAGGGTTGTTTTTTTCGTTTCGTTTGTTTTTGTTTATTTTTTCTTTTCTATAATTATCTTCGGCAGTTGCGTCCTTAAAAGATAGCATCATTTAGACAACCATTGATGTAAGTAGTTGAAAGAAAATTTTTGTTATGTTATATATATTTATTTCTATATATTTTCAGATATTAAATTAATTCATGACATCAATGTGGGAAAATGAAAATTTTTATATTTCGTAATTATTGTAAATTATTTTTAAAAGAATCACAAAAATATGTTTTATGATTTTCAGCAAATATATTAACAAAATTAAAATTTTTTTACAATTTTTTTGCGTTTTTTTTCAGTCTACTAAAATTCAGCAAAAAATTTATTAATTTTTAAAAACGCTTTTTTATTTCTAATCTACTAAGTGTTAGCAAAACTTTTGCTGAATCTACTAATTTTGTTGCTAAAAATCAGCTCTCTGATTTTCAGTAAAAGATTTTGCTGACATTAGCAATTTTTTGCTGGCACCCTCCTGACTAAAATCTTGCTGACTCAGCAAAATTTTTTGCTGACTTTACAAACTTTTTTTGTACAACTATTTTCCAAATATGATGTTTTAAAAAAATATACCTATAAATTTTTATTTTTGTTTATGTTTAATAACTTGTTGGTTTAAATTTATTGATCTAAATAAACAATTTATATATTTTTTTTGAAACAAAAAGTTCGGCTTCGGCCGAACATTGATATTATGGCCGAAGTTCGGCTTCGTCTTCGGCCGAAAAAATATGAGTTCGGTCGGACACTAGCAATCAAGCGAGTAAATAGCCTGGTGACCAGAGAATCCCTTTGTGCTCTACTTACACGCTTAACTACCTTCTGTGTTCCAATAGCACTTAACCCCACCGAAGTAAAATAATGAATTAGGGCTATGAACCAAAAAGCTTTAATAAATTCGGCAACTCTACATCAGGTGGCGAGCAACATCTGTTCTAAGACTTATCATCTCGCGCAATTACAGTGTTGCCATGTTTGAAGCCCTTCATCTTTCACCACCTTTCATCTCTCCACTATCCCCTTTCCACAGAAAGCAACACATCAATTAATAGGAAGAATTTCCTGAGTGTTGCTTCTCTTTAAAAAAAAAAAAATAAATAAATAAATTACTCGGTAATGTCTGTTTTTGCTTGGTCAAGGCTGAGAAAAATGTTATCAAAGCAGGAATAATCGCTTAATAATATCAGTGATTCAGTTGGAAATTGGACTATCACTGCTGCTCTGTATAACTGAACAAATATTGTGCAAAGTAAAGGTAATACGAGGGCGGATCAATAAGTCCGTGACTTTTCGCACTTCCCTCGTAGTTATATGAAATACAACACTGCTTCCATCAAGTACTACCTGTTAATAGTCAAATTTTGAGCAAGTTCCGTCATTTATTTTGCGTTTAACAGCTGTTCAAAACATACAACCTCGTGGATTTTTTTTAAAATGGAAAAAAGTGAATTGCGAGTGCTCATTAAACATAATTGTTTGCGAAAAAAAAAACCGTCAATCAAACCAAGGAAAAGCTTGATAAATACTATGGGGACTCTGCACCATCGATTTCAATGGTAAAAAAGTGTTTTACTGACATTCGTTGTGGACGCACAAGTACAAATGACGCGTAACGTTCTGGACGGCCAATTGAGGTCAATACACCCGAAAATGTCGAAAAAATCCACGATATGGTGTTGGCCGATCAAAGAGTTAAAGTGCGTGAGATTGTTGATGCCATTGGCGTTTCATATGACAGTGTGGTTTCGATTTTAAATGATCAGTTGGGTTTAAGAAAGCTGTCTGCAAGATGGGTGCCGCATTTGCTCTCAATTGACCATAAACGTAATCGTGTGACAACTTCAAAGGATTGTTTGGAGTTGTTTAACCGCAATTCGAATGAGTTTTTACGGCGTTTTGTAACTGTGGATGAAACATGGATCCATTACAACACTCTGGAAACCAAGCAGCAGTCTAAACAATGGGTTTCTCCTGGTGAACCGGCTCCGAAGAAGGCCAAGGTAAGTTTGTCGGTAAGTTTGTTTGCCAACTTATTGGACCGATTTAACGAGGATTTAAAAAAAAGACTCATATGGCCAAGAAAAACGTTCTTTTTCATCAAGATAATACACATGTGCACGTGTGCAGTCTCAATGGCAAAATTACATGAATTGGGCTACGAATTGGTACCTCGTCCGCCATATTCTCCGGATTTAGCCCCCAGTGACTATTTATTTATTTATTTTTTATTTATTTCCAAACCTAAAGAAATGGCTCGGTGGAAAGATATTTAGCTCCAACGATGAAATTATTGATCAAACAAATGCCTATTTTATGGACCTCGAAAAATCCTATTTTTTGGAAGGGATATAAAAATTGGAAAAACGTTGGACTAAGTGTATTGCGCTAAAAGGAGATTATGTTGAAAAATATTTTTATTTTTTTTGCAAAAAAAAAAACTGTTTCATTCAAAAAGTCATGATCCGTATCGTATTTATACCAAAAGAGGATAAAATCCAGCACTTTATTGCGATGGACTATAGACCGAATGGTCAGTCTCTCTTCCTTTCTTCTAAAGATTCTAGAGAGAATACTGGATGAACTCATCAGGGGAAAAATCTTACAAGCTACTATATCGGGTTGCCAACATATCTATATTAAAGGAATCAGCCCTACATACTGTGCCTGACCATATTGAAAGATCTTTCTTTTAGGGACTACACGGTGGGTGCTTTCTTGGATATTGAAGGTGCTTTTAACAATGGGAAATCAAGTGCAATTAGGAAAGCACTGATTCGGATGGGAATTAATGACCAGATCATAACTTAGTTAATGGAAATGTTGACAATTATACATATATCGTCCTCAAGCTAAATGGAACGGATATCACTGTCGTGGCTTATGCTGAAGATATTGTTGTTATGTCTTCTGTTAAATTTCTTAATACCAACTGAATGCAGACTTAACGTTAGTACCACGAAAACTGAACTAGTGCTGTTCACCAGAAGGCGAGATAAACCTTTTAGCCTTCCGAAATTGAATGGTACTACTATTGCCCTATCTAAATGGGCAACATTTTTGGGGGTGATCTTCGATCATTGGCTGAACTGGATTAAGAACATTGTTGAACGGGTCAGGATATGCAGGCATATGCAGCTCTTTACTCGTGTCAGAAGCTTATAGGAGGGAAATGGTGTATAAAACTAAAGCGTATCACTGACTGTACGGTGTTAAGGCCTATGTTAATTTATGGTTGCCACGTTCGGTAACCAGTGTTGGAACGTGCTATTCATATTAGCAAACTGACTAGGGTAAATAGAACATCTTTATTAAGCTTAACAAGGACAATTGGGAAAACTTCCACTGCTGCATCAGAGGTGCTCCTAGGCATTACGCCACTTGATCTTTATGTCCGGAGACCGTGACAATAACACTGATCAGTTTACATCAGATATGATGTCTTAGAAACAGGCGTGTGCTTATATGGATCTTCTGTGTGATTCGGTGAACGGACTACATGATTCCGTACAACTTAATCGAGGGGAAGCCAGAAGTTGTATTTCATTCGATTGGGGAAGGGAAATGGGCAGGGTTAACTTTTCTCAGTTGAATGTTTACACGGACGGCTCGAAAACATCTACGGGTACGGGACTTGGATTCCACTTCATGGAACTTGGTATTGAGGAATCATATCGGCTGTTGGATAATTGCAGTATATTTCAGGCTGAAGTATTTGCGACAGCCGAGGCTGCAAGGCAGATATAATTGATGTCAATATTAAGATGCGATATCAGTTTTTTCATCGTTAGTCAAGCGGCAATAAGGGCTTTAATAGCGGAAATATCAGATCCAAGGTAGTCAGCCGCTGCCATAGAGAGCTAAAGGTTATAACTGAGCAGCATAATGTACTGGGTGCCTGGACATAAGGATATTTGGGGAAATGAGGAGGCAGAAAGACTTGCAAAGGCCGGTGCCAAGCTTACTAAGCAACCGGCAACTTTGGACGAGAAACTGGATAAAATCAGCAAAACTCTTCTGGACATGGATAGAAGACAGCTAAGGGATGTATGTAACTAACCTTACCACAGGTCACAACACCCTAGGTAAATATATGGTTCGAATTAGATTAAGTTCGGATGATACCTGTAGATGGTGCAGAGAATCTGTCGAAGACAGTTTCTACATACTTTGTGAATGCCCTTATTTTTTTCAGAATCTTAACGATATTAGGGGAGCAGATCCATGGTAAATATGGGCTTTTATAAATTCGTCTAAATGGGAAATCCAGAATGATTTTTGCTTGGGGAAGGATTAAAGGACAATTCAAAACATAAGACGAAATGTGATGACGCAGTGTAAGAGAGTTTAAATATCTTATGCCGCGATTAAAAGCCAATCTTAGCTTCTTCATAACAGAACCCAAAGCTCCAAAATACACTTCTAAGCAATATAAAAATATTGACATAACCAACATATGAACCACCTTAAGCTTGACCACCACATTGATATGATCCTGAAAACTTAACTTGTTGTCTTGGATCACACCAAGATATTTAAATTTATATACAAATTCAACTGCATTACCATTTAAATTAATAGTAAAGTTATAAATACCTGCATCAACAAACAACATAGATTTAGATTTACTAGCGTTTACATAATTGGAAGACATCCAATTATTTAGAAGACATCCAATTATCTAGAAGACATCCAATTATGAAGTAAATTAACAGTACAATCTATCATGTTCTGCATAAGATCGGGGAATTACCTATATCTTTTAAATAAAACCTGAACATCATCTGCAAACTCAAATTGAAGACACATATTGTTAGACAAAATATCGAAGAGATAATTAATAAACATTTATTACGTTTATTAATGATCTCTTCAATATTTATAGAGGCCCAAGTACAGATCCTTGGAGAACCCCACTATAAACAGGAAGCATTCCAGATAAGAAGAAATTAATTTGCATACAGAAATAGAATTAGAATTATCGCGAATTGTGAAGGGTTTTATTCTGACTTCATTAAGACTTTTTACATTCTTATTCGCGTTTTATTTCTAAATTGTATATAACTTCTAAACGGCGGACAAATATATTAACTTTGAGTATATATTAATTACTCAAAGTGATATTGCCAAGAAGTGTCGTGTGAGTTTTGGAGATGTTAATAATATACTAAAGACAAACGTCGAATACAAAAGGCAAATGTGGAAACAAGAGAAAAGCGACAGCAAGAAAGACATGCATCTTTTTAGTACGGAAAATTAAGATAATTCTAGAATGGAGCTTTAGAAAGACGTAGAATTATTATTTACTACTTCACCGTTCGGAGAAGACTGCTGCTAAGAAATTGTTTTTTAAAAATGATCACTAATTTAAACAATACTGTAGTTTTCGAGATATTTCCACTTTTAGATTTTTGTTGAACACTTTGTTTTTTGGCACTTTGCGCTAATACAGCGAAATTGAAGTTAAACTCTTAAACAAATTTTATGGTTTAGAAATCTTAGAAAATAAAGCATCCACTTGGGTATAATTTGATGTTTTGATGCTCAATGATTTTTTTAAGGTTCTGTAAGGATTTTTTTTTGTTTAGACCCTCTAGTTTTTACAGCAGCAAATGGGTTTAGTTTTCCTAAATAACAACCAAACTAGATATTTCAACCAAGAATATTTTGTATTACAATACAAGTTTTATATTTAGAACTAATCAACATTTTGAAAATTATATGAGTGGCTGCAACATTAATATACCCCAGCACAAGATTAGGCGCAAATGGTATATTTCAAGAGGAGGTCCTTACAAAAATATAAGTTTTTCGTAGTTTTATATAAGGAGTTGGCGTTTTTAGCAAAAACGCCTCCATACAAATAAAATTTTATTAAAACAACATTTTCTTGGATAATTAAATTATAATTGAATGCAATTTTGATGAAATATAAGTTTTACTTGATTGTTGAATATTACTATAATAGTCGTTATAACGACTTTTCTGTAAGAATATTTTAAAAACGTCTAGAGGCGATTAGTCAAGGAATCGATTAACCGAATTGGAAACATTAAGTTTTAGCTTTTAAAAACAGTTTTATTTTGGTTCAATTACATACATGATTCCAATAGGATACCGCTAAAGGACATCGACAAAAATCTATTTTGGACCATATCTGTAACAGTAAAAATCCTTTATTTTTGACAGAAAAAATACCCAATTCTTAATTTGTATGTTATCAAACCATGGATGGTAACCACCGGTAACGCTATTTATGATCAAGCTTTGAAAAAATATATGTCTACAGCGATTATTTTTCCAGATTTTGTCTGATTACACAAGTTTACAAAATGACATTTTTTGCATGTACATTTGATGAGAGATAGATATCCTTATGTATTTTTCTCCCGCTGAATTTGAAAATCAAGGTTAAATTTTTTTTATGGAACAGTTTTTGAGATATTGTAATTTTTTTAATTTTTTCGACCTTTTTTCAAAAATCATATCTTTGACAAATCATATGTCGAGCTAGAAATGTCCGATTGGGTCGTTCTTGGTACCCAAATGTACGGAATGCCATTATTTAATTTCATTCCTGGTTGTTTTCTATCGTATGGTTTTTACCATTTTATTTATTTCTTACATGTGTAAATGTGTCTCTAAAAATCCATTTCTTGCATTCGCATTTGAATTTCTTTCCGGACAATCTTGGTGACGTAAGTGACGAACACGGCGAGAGATTTTACCAACAAATTAAGACCATTGAGCGGCGCTATCAAGGATTTTGGGATGAAGCAATGTTGGGAGACTATGTATGGTTTCTCACTAGAGAAACGGATCCCAAAAGCAACCGAAGACAAAGCAAGAGAAACAACTATTTCTAACACACAAAAATGTCAAGAATGTATTGCAAGCGTTTAAACACAATAAATTGTCGAAAAAAAATAATAAAATAAAAATTTCGATTTATTCACTTAACTTTGTCATTTTTCGGTCGATTTTCTTCTGGTTGGTCTTAGTAAGTAAAAGTATCATCTTTACGTACATAAAGAGAAACCAGCCCTTTTTTTTAACGATTTGTACTTTTCCGTCTGCACAGAATCACTGTAAAATATGATTTTTTTGAAAATGTGCCCTATTTTCATCGATATATTTTGAACCGCTTTACCAATCAAAGATCCGATTATACTCATTTGTTCGACATCTCAATAACTTGCATTTGGGTACCAAGAACGACATTTCTAGCTCGAGATATGATTTGTCAAGTGAAAAAAGATCGAACAAATGAAAAAATTACAATATCTCAAAAACTGTTCCATAAAAAAAATTTAACCTTGATTTTCGAATTCAGCGGGAGAAATAGATAAGGAAAGTCACCTTTTTCTACACACAAATTATTAGTTTCGGCTTTGAAAATATTTTAAAACTTTTAGGCAAAGGAATAGTTCAATTTTTTATTTAAATATTATAAAATAAATAAAAAAAAAAACGGTAAAAGGGATAAAACGATGATGTATACCCTTTTTTTAGATGACGTTTTTCTTCACACGAACGAAAAAAACAATAACAAAATACAAGCAACACAAAAACAAAACATATGTAGTCCCTCATTCGTGTAGCTGAGAACGTCTTGTAAGAACCAGCGCTTAAAGTGCTTTTAATGTAGAATAAAATCAGCTAAAATATAAGTAAAGTCTTAGTTTACCATTCATTTTATTAATACAAAATTATCTTTTTAACCGCTATAAAAATGCACCGGATAAAATTTAGGGTGGTCAAAAATGTGCGATACGTCGCAACCCGCTAAAATTTATTAATTTTGTTCAAAAATATTGTAAATTTGTTTTCATAAAACACACTAAAAAGTGTTTTCGGTTAACAAGCCTTTAAAAAATTATTAGAATTCAAACCCAGACTAAAAAATATAATTTTATAGCTTAACAAATTGTAACTACATAGTTTTTTTGAAAATTTTTGAAAACCCGATTTCGTTAAATTTAAATGAATATATTCGTTTTTGTTTTTTTTAATACAATTTAAATTTTTGGGTGTGTTAAAATTTCCAATTTCCCGAGAGTTTAAAAAAAGTCGGGAATTTAAAAACTCTAATTGTGTGTGTTAAAATAAACAAATTTTATATATTATGTCAGAATTATTTTTTAACCATGCAGTACTATTGTCTGGGTGGAATCCACCCATAAGGCTGAATTTTTGTGTTGTTCAAGAAAGATGTACATTAACAAAATATTATTTAAAATAAATGAATTGTCGAACTTATTAAATTAAATTTTTTTTCTGTATTTTGGTGTTCATTATTAAAAAAAAAAATATTATTTGCATAATTGAATTTAACTGATATTAATAACAGATACAGTGCAAGCTCGGTATTCGCGACTACCCCTTATCGCGACGGCGCGGTTATCGCGACGGCTTAATTTTTAACATTGCAGGTTCTATAATCGCGACTGTTTAACGAAAAACGGGTTCCATTTTCGCGACTTTTATCTGTTTTTTTTTTTAAATTTGATTACAATGTCTATAACCAAAAAGGGAAATCCCCGTGTTTTGGTATATTTACCTTTTTGGATGATTTTGGTCTTCAATTTTATCAGTATATTTGTGTCATTTGTTGAGTAAATACATCTCTTAATATGGGAAAAGTTCAACATATTTTAAAGCCAACGATTTCTCCAAAATTAGAGATTTTAAAAAAAATTAATAGTGGAGATTCTATAAATTCAATTTGCGCCTTAAAGAAAGCTGAGTACCCAAGAATGGAAAAAATGCTTTATAAGTGCTTTGTAAAACAAAATGGAAAAAATATTCCAATATCAGCAGAGATTTTACGATCAAAAAAATATGTAAACTTTTTTGCTTTTTTTATAAACATAAAATTGTTGAAGATTCAATTCACACCACTGTATATTGCAGCTTTTTAAATATCCCGATTGAAAAAAATTATATAATATATATATAATATTATATATATATAATTATAATTATAATTATATATAATTATATATAATTCTATTAAATCTGATATAATTATATATAATTCTATTAAATCTGATATAATTATATATAATTCTATTAAATCTGATATAATAAGATATAGTTATATATAATTCTGTAAAATCATAATTAGATATAATTATATATAATTACATCCGAAAAATGGGTTATTATTTTTTTAAATTATATATAATTATATAAGGCAGATATAATTATATATTGGACCATATATAATTATATATAATTTTATATGACGCCATATAAAAAAATGTTTAAATACTCAATACCAGATATAATTATATCTAATTCTGCCATTATATATACATTTTTTTAATCGTTATTTTTTTTTTACATATGTATTTCTCAAAATTACTTTAATTTAACATATGCTATGACAAGGGAGGAAGCATACTGAAAAAAGGGCAAGAGTAGTATGTGCAGGTGCCTTTACAAGTATTATGAAAAATATATTTCCAGGAAGGTGAAAAATCGGAGCATTTTAACCAAAAATGACAATTTTCCTGTTAATATAGATCGAACGCCTGATGTCGGAGTGATTCTAATATTTAGATTTGGATTCAGCGTACCTTTTACCTTTAGAAAAGTATACTTTATTTCTAGTGTCAAATTTTTTTGGTCTGAGTCTTTAGGTGTAAAAAGTACTTTCATGTACGCACGAGTTGTTGTACCCACTGTATATGCGATTTTTATATGACCTAATATTAAAGTTCCTAAAATTGGAAGAAACCATACGTTATTTAAAGTCCATATTTTAAATTTCTACCTGGAAGGATACCCAGGTAGAAATGGTGTTTTTACCAACCCAGCAAAATTTTTTAGAACAGATTACCTTGGAAATAGGACAAACTCCATATAAAAAGAACCAGTTGCAGAACAGAAATTAAAACATGTTACAATACAGTATAAGCTGTTCTGCAACCAGTTATTTGGATTTTACTATTTTACTGGGAATATTACAACCAATTAGAAGCATTTTTTTATATTACACACATTGAAATATGATGTAAAAGACTAAGACCGAGCTACATTGTAGATTTTTAAATGTATTTTATTACACATATTTCTCAAAATTAATTTAATTTAAGCTATTTTAAAAGCAACACATTTTTTGAATTACCAACGGTGACAAGTTCGCTCAAACCAACGGTTGGCCACTATTATCAATCGGGTACCAGTACAATACTGTCAAAGTTGTTAATCCCACGTTCTGACAAGGCATAACCGACCGTCGCCGACGCTTTGCCAACACTGTACGGTCTGTATTTCTCTGACTGGGCTCTTACATTAAGATAAAATTGGATAAGGACAAAACTTTATCAAATCACTTATAATTGTATATAAATTAATCTAATCACAGCAAAAATAATTGGATTCATAAGTGTTTATAATTAAGTCATAGGGAGGAAGGATTCCGATTTGATTCTTTGGATGTTCACTATCACGAATAACTTTTTTATAGGCTATTTAGATAAATAAATTTCCTTGGAATTTGTTCTTAAGTTTCATATTCTAACACTTATATTGCTTAAAAACAAATTCCCAGGAAAATTATATGCCTACACAGCTTTTAAAAAGTTAATTCGAAAAAAGAACATCCAAAAAACCAATTGGAATGCTTCCACCCTATGACAGCCATAGGTTAAATGAAATTCATCTATGAAAATTAGGGTATTAAAATTACTCCGTTTTGGTTTTGTTAGAGTAAACGAGTAACTCGATTTTGAGGATTTTAACTTACTTGATTAATCGAGTAAGATTTTAAAATTACTTGGGTAACTCGAATAATTTGAATGTTTTCCTTAAAAATACACTATAAAACATAAAATAAACTTCGGAAATGTATTTTATCAATAACAAAAATATAAGTTTAGTTGAAAAAAAGGGATCTTCTGAATTAATATACAATTGTGATGTTATACTTTATTTTCTTTCGTTCTTATAAGTTCGACTTTAAGAAAACATTAGGGGAATATGTTATAGCATTTTTGCAAATATCAACAATAATATGGCATAGCAGTCTATGCCTTAGAAGTTTGGAAGACACATTTTTGTTCGTTTTTGTTTCTTTTTAAATAAATCATTTTTAATTTATGTGATTAAGTTGTATATAAATCCGAATGATTGAAAAGAGTGATAGTGCCACTCCGAGCTGTAACACCAAAAAATTATGAAAATTATGAACTAAAAGCGTGTATTGTATATCTGACAAAGGTAGAGCTTGCACATAACGAACAAGTTTCCAATTTAACTTCGAGCTCATATATTAGTTCTCATTTAGTAGGAAAACTAGATTATAAAAATGTTTGATGTTTTGCATGTGATTGTCACTTCTTCCAAAATGTGTTCTGATGATGGGAACCTAGAAAATTCTCGAAATAGATATATCAACACATTCCTGAAAGTGGTCAAATAATAAATTTGAAAAAAAACTATAGATTATTTGTTAGGACAATATCCTTATAAAGAAATATAGAGTATGGCATCGAACTTGAATAATTTTAATTTTCTTTACACAATTACAGGTCGAAAAAAAACAAATTTTTATTTTTAATAAAAATTATATGAAACTTATGAATTAACTACAATTCGAATCTTGCAAAAAAAAAAAATGTGCACAATATAATACTTTTACGATTGTTGCGATTTTTTTATTAAATATTTAGATATTTAAAAGTTTCGCTTAATTTCTGGAAATCTGATCATTTGGTGTAAAATTTTTTATATTTTCAATCCTTTATTTTGATATTTCTAAAGGGTCGAAACATTTTAAAAATGTCTTAAGAACGTGCTGTTTTAGGCATGTCTCGATGAAAAATGTTTTTTAAATAGTTTTTTTACCAGTACAGTATTCTACATATCGTGGTGCCACGTAAACAAGTTATAGCCCTATTGAACAACCACAATATGGAAATTAAAACGGTAACTGGTGCATTGCTTTATATTTTATATAAAGAAATCTTTTTAATAAATACATAACCACCGTTTTTGTAAAATATAAACTGAAATAGAACATATTTTGATTTACTCGATTAATCTACCAAAAATTTTCGAGTTATCCTTTACTCGAAATTGACCATTTTAATTTACTCGAACAATTGTTTGATTGAAATTCATCGATTAATCGAGTAACGGTTAACCGATTGAACGCCCTAATAAAAATGCTTAATAAGTCCTGGTTCACACACGGCAATTATAATTGCGCAATTCTTCTTCAATTCTCCTTTGAAATTGCTTTTGTGTTCACACAGGAAAAGTTTGTTTCAGCAATTTTCGTATATCAACCTGCAGTGTTGAAAATTGCGGATGACAAAACAAAACGGAATTGGAGTACGGGCAAGTCTGTACCCCCTTACATTCTCTTTTCCTCCCTCTTCTATAAACTCAAGAATTGCGCAAGTATAATTGCCGTGAGTGAACCTAGTCTAAGATGCACTTTGCTTTTTTGGCTGGAATATGATACAATTAAATGCAACTTGATACAATTTAATCGGATGAATATAACTAAATATGGGACCATATTAGCATAGAAAAAACTATATAAAGCTCCATATAAGTATTTTTAATCGGGTAATTAATTATTTATACAATATAGTAAACAATGCGTAAATTTTTCATCTTAAAAAATATAGTATTTTTTTTGGCTAAAGTGCACTTTATGGGGCGTAACGAAATTAAAAAAAAAAAGTACATGGACCCCTCCGGAATAAAAAAAAAAAAATTTTTTGTTCTGGAGTTAAGGGGGCCGGGGCCCCCTTTGGCCCCCAGGCCCTAAAAACTGATACACCACCGAATATACAAGTATGGGTATTCAAATCAAAGGAAATTTTCTCCCGATTCCAAAAATAGTATTATTTTTTGGATAAGTGAACCAGGGTGGCAACCAGAGCCATTTTAAACCCCCAAAAGGGAAAAAAAAAATGCAAATGTTAATGAAAAAAAATATCTCATTATCTTCCCTAGTGTGACGCGCGCAGGGAAACTTTTTTCAGCGAAGCCACCTGCCGCGTCCTATGGAGGAGAAAACCCCTAAGAGCGGCCGCAGGCCGCCACGCAGAAAAACTTTATAAAGCAAGGATTTTCAATATTGTTGCAGTTAAATTAATATTTGCAAAAATGTGTAATGATTAAATTGATTTTTTTTGATTTTTTTGCATTAACATTTGCATTTTTTTTTTTTACCCCCTTTTGGGGGTTTAAAATGGCTCTGGTTGCCGCCCTAGATCACTTATCCAAAAAATAATACTATTTTTGGAATCGGGAGAAAATTTCCTTTGATTTGAATACCCATACTTGTATATTCGGTGGTGTATCAGTTTTTAGGGCCTGGGGGCCCAAGGGGGCCCCGGCCCCCTTAACTCCAGAACAAAAAAAATGTTTTTTTTTATTCCGGAGGGGGTCATATTTTTTTTTTTTTTTTTTCGTCACGCCCCATAAACTGCACTTTTGCCTTTTTTTTTTTTTATAAAATGGATCATTACCTCACTGCCACTTGAAGAACCATCTGAAAAGCCCACATCTAAAACATTAGCACGACGACCACTACGTCGTAAACGACGGGTTGCGGCATGAAACTCATCAGAGTCATCATCATCATCGTCGTCGTCGTTCTTAGTTTCATTGTATTTTATATTATTATTTTTCATATTTTGCCGGTTACGAAGTCTTACTGAACACGAGGGACCAGCAATATCAAGGTCATTGCCACCATCATTTTTACTAACTTTGACGTCATCATCTTCTTCTTCTTCGTCACTTGAACGATCAGAAGCTGAAGTTGTTTCATCGGAATCATCAAATTCAATACGCATAACAATACGGCGTTTCCTTTTTTGATCTTGACGACCTTTACTACCCGATGGTCGGGAGTTTATATCACTAAAATCACTGGAATCGTCAGACATGTTACTAATTAACAGTCGCCGCCACCGCCACTTCGTGCTAATACTTTTGTTTTTTTTTTCTTTTTTTGGTTCGCCTATTCTCAATTAAATTTTTACATATAGATGTGGTAGTAGTTTTTTTTTAATATATAATGCAGAAGAAAAAAAAATATATATTATTTTTTTTATTATAAAATATGCAAATAATACTACATAAATTATACGATTGTTTTGTTCAATTTTTTCTCTCTTTTTACAATAATTTAATACTATTGTTAAAAAATGTATTGTATATGAATAATAAAAGAGAAGTTTATTTAAAAGTTTGCACAAGCAATTCTTTAGGTGGTAGAGACAAAAACGCCGCTTATTATTCTGCGGTATAATCGCTACTTTTTCTCACTTTAATAGTTTTTTTTATAGTGTGCGTGTTTTTTTATTTGTAGTCTTCTTAAAACAGCCACGAAATGTTTGAGGCTACACCAATTTCAGTAACTGTTTTAGTGGTTTTAGCAGTTTTAGTTGCAAAAAAAAAAAGATCATATACTTATAAACAAATAACTTGCAATTAATATATTTTTTTAAAACTAATAAGAAAAAGATAAGTAATTCTTATAAATCGTGCAATATTTTGTAGAAAAAAAAATTTTAATGTTCTCTTTTAAACCCACGTCCTTTAACATGGGGTTTTCTTCAATGTTAATTTTTTAGCACTTTTTTCAATCGTTTTTTTTTAAAGAAATTACTTTTGCTATTAAACACTTTTCTATTACACTGCCTGCATTAGTTGTTAACAATACTTTTTTTTAAGAATTTATAATTTTTCTATACGAATTTTATATTATTTTTTAATTAAAAAATTGTGCACTCGGTTTTTTCGCCATTTTAATTTTTTTCTTGGAGGCTTCGTAATTTTTTTTTTACTTTTGTATTAAGGTTGATATTTAAATGTTGGTAGTACTGATTGCGAGAGTTATTGTACAGCGTTGTATTTTAAAGAATAAAAAGACACAAGTGACAGTTAAAAAAGTTTTTTTAACAGCTGTACCAGCCAGAGGTATCTCGCTATAGTAAATGTAATACGTTAAATAAGAACATAATATGTTGTGTAGTTCTTGTTGTTTCATTCATTTGCATTGAACATATAGAAATCGTAAACGGACAACAAAAATCTGTTTTGATTAGATTTTCTTTTAGTGTTTACGTTTTCTATATGTTCAATGCATATGAATAAAACAACAAGTACTCCACGACATCTACTATTCTTATATAACTTATTGAATTTTCTATACAGAGATACGTTTAGGTTTACGTTTGGCTGATTCAGCCTCTATACGCCATTCAGGCTAGATTTAAAAACGCATGTTTTGCCAAAAACGAGTGTAAAAGTGCCGTTGGGATAAAATAAAGAGCTTAAATATGTTAACTGCTTTGCTATCTAGTGTGAATGTGAAGTACAAGCAAAAAAATTTCAGAGCGAATACGATGAAAGCATACTAAGTAAAATTTTTTCATTAAAATTCTGTGAATTTTATCAAGTTTTGTAAAAAATTATGTATCTTATTGTGTTAATTTTGTATTTGCACAAAATTCCTAAACTACTTTCCACATAACAAGTCATTAACATTTTTATCTAGCATTATCTATATAATGCTAAACCTTTACAAAATGTCAAACTTATATTGAATACCTCTAGCATTTTGTGTACATAATTTAATCAAGCATTACTTGGTAAAATGTAACAAAATAAATATATGTCATATAATAGCTAATTTCTTATACATTAGTTTGTGAACAAAAAAAATAAAAATACAACACAAAATAGTATTTGAAAAAAAATATTTGTTAAATAAAACTTAATTTAAATATAAATAAATTAAATCTTATAAATACACAATTCATCTAAAAAAGCAGCCGAAACGAAAAATGGTTAGTTTATTTTATTTATTTATTAAACAACTGAATTCTAACCCCAATTTTATTTTATTTTCTAGATCAAAGTCGTTGCATTTGTGAAATTGGATAGCATATCTTTTCTTTGTGCTAATGTGAAGGAAGTGGTAATATTAATTAGAAGAGGTATTACTTAAATTTAATGTCGTGTTTTCTTTTATATTTTATAAATATTATAATTTTTAATAAAGTAACAAAAAAACAACATATTTGTTCTCAATATATGGAACAATTTATTTAAATATTTTTTATTGTTGTAAAATATATTATTAATGTTATTGCGGCAACACTGACTTATGGACCCAATGAAGTGTTATTGTTTATTTAATAAACAATAATAACACAGTGTAGTATGACTAGAATGAGAAACGAAACAATTATTTTTCTTATGGACACTTTTGATGTAAATGTGAAAACTTGTGATGTTTTCCTTGATCAATATCAATTTTTTTTTTTCAAAAATAGTAACACTATTAACACTTTTTAATGAAAACCCATTATTTAAAAACTTGTAGAACAACAAAGCTATTGACCATCTTAATCTATTTTTTAGGTCAAAAGTCAAAACGGCATGACCAATTTGCTGTATAGAAGTCCAGTTATTTCGCAGATCTTATTTTTTACACCTAATCTATCAGAAGAATGCGCGGGGAGCAAAAAAAAAACTTTGCTTCTCTGGGTACTCTATCATGCTTTTATTTTTCAAAAATTGTTAACGCGTTATGGGTAAACGTTTTTCAAAAACTCATTTGCAATGGGGTTGTAGCGAACGAAAATCGACAAATCGTTTTTTAAGGGACAACCTACTATACACAGTACAGTGTATATCTAAATATTAGATAGTAATATTATTGAACCTCTTATCGTTTTTGTTCTTTATTCTATTACCATACGTGGTAAAAGAATAAAGAACGAAACAGATGCGGTTTTAAGGCTTCATTAATCTATTCTGCAATAAATTTCATTTTCATTTAAAACGTTTTCCGTGCACGTTTTTCGCAACTCTGTTTTAATGTGAATTATACATTCGAAATGTTGGTAGCACTGCTTACGCCATAGTGTTTCAATTTTCACTTCCGTTTCGCTCTTTTCGGTGTAGAATAAAAATCTGACAAGATGGGTCGTATGCACGCTCCTGGGTAAAAAATTAATTTTCTTTAATTTCTAGACGTATTATGCCAATAAAATGACTAAACAGTTGAACGGTGACCTCCATTTTAATGATAACAAGTGAAAATTTCGAGTAAATGTGAACAGAAGTTTGTAAAAATAAAAGCTTTTTGTTTGACACATGTGGCCGTTCAGCTGTGTTGGTCGTTGTCGTGCCTGTAATACGAACGTATGATATGAATGAATTTGTGAATTAATTTTGTGTTTTATATTTGCAGTAAGGGTATTTCCCAATCAGCTTTGCCTTATAGAAGAACTGTTCCCTCCTGGTTGAAACTCAACGCTGAGGATGTTAAGGAACAAATCAAGAAGTTGGGCAAGAAGGGTTTGACCCCTTCCAAAATTGGTAAGTTTGTACAACGAAACAATAAAAATTTTTATTGTTTTTTAAGGTTATGTTTTAGATGAATAGAGTGTAATTGAATTCTGTTTTTTTTTTAATTCCTTTTAGGTATCATTCTTCGTGATTCCCATGGTGTGGCTCAAGTACGTTTTGTCAATGGCAACAAGATTTTACGTATCATGAAATCTGTTGGTCTTAAACCCGACATCCCAGAGGATTTATACCACATGATCAAGAAGGCTGTTGCCATTCGTAAGCATTTGGAACGTAATCGCAAGGATAAGGATGGTAAATTCCGTCTTATCTTGGTTGAATCCCGTATCCACAGATTGGCCCGCTACTACAAGACCAAGAGTGTTCTCCCACCCAACTGGAAATATGAATCTAGCACAGCTTCCGCTTTGGTCGCTTAAGTTGGATTTATTTATTTTTACTTTTTAAACGGGACGACAGTCGATGTGTGTGTTTTCAAGTTTTTTTTTTTATATTTTACAAATATAAACGTGATTCAATAAAAACAAAATGAAACTGGTAAAAAAAAGTTTTGGAAAATTAGAAAAAAATCCTTAAAATGTATATTGTGTGATTAATTTTGTGGTGACATTTTGAAAGAAAACTATTTTGTTGATATTGTTCATTGACTAATTGAAAAAAATCTAGGCAAAAATTTACTTTATCGGGCACACCTCAAAAAAAAAAAAAAAAAAATTGGACCCTATCTGGAATAAAAAAAGAAATTTTTTTTTTTATGTGACGTTAAGGGCGCTAAGGCCCCTGGAGCCCCCCAGGGGGGAAAAACCTAAATCACCCCCCCAACAAAAAAAATGTATAATTCTATCTGGAATAAAAAAAGAAAATTTTTTTGTTATGTGACGTTAAGGGCGGGGAGGCCCCTGAAGCCCCCCAGGGGGGTAAAACCAAAATTACCAAATAAAAAATGCAATAAAATCAGAAAAAATATATAATGGCCAAAATGGCAAATTATATATTTCTGCTGAGCAAAGTTTTTCTGCGTGACCGGCCTACGGCCGGGCTTAGGGGTTTTTTTCCTCCGTAGAACGCGGCAGGTGGCTTCGCGAAATAAAGTTTTTTCTGCGTGCGACACAAAAGAAACTTCAAAATACATGCCCTGGTTTTTGCTCCTAGCGGTTCCCAGGGGCCCAGCCCCAAAAAAGCCTCATAATTTTGTATTTTTTTACTGTATTTTTTCCATTTTCCTTCATTTGAGCACCATTTTTATATACGGAAAATGTTTACTATTTTTGGGCCAAGCCTAAAGGGTCTAAATTTTACTAAAATGGCTCTGGTTTGGGCCACGTTTGTCGGATCTTGAAAAAAAAAATACATTTTTGAAACCGTGAGGAGATTTTCTTTCATTTGAGTACCCACACTTATATGTTTGTACATGTCCCTGTTTTTTGCTCCTAGCGGGTCCCAGGGGCCCCGGCCCCAAAAACGCCTAATAATTTTTTATTTTTTTTTTTAATTTCTGATCGAATAGTATTTTTTTCATAATTTTTTTTGTTGAGGGGGTGGGGGGTAATTTAGGTTATAGCCCCCTGGGGGGCTCCAGGGGCCTCCCCGCCCTTAACGTCACATAACAAAAAAACTTTCTTTTTTTATTCCAGATAGAATTATATATTTTTTTTGGTGGGGGGGGGGGGGGTAATTTAGGTTTTTCCCCCCTGGGGGGCTCCAGGGGCCTTAGCGCCCTTAACGTCACATAATAAAAAAATTTTCTTTTTTTATTCCAGATAGGGTCCAATTTATTTTTTTTTTTTTGAGGTGTGCCCGATAAAGTAAACTTTAACCAAAATCTAGAGATTAAGCAATTAAAAGCCCCCGAGTAAAAATAATTATATAAAATTTATATTTTTTATATATTGCTTTGTATGGCATAATATATGAAAAGATTTTTCGAACAAATTTTATATGGCCCCAGATCTAAATGTATCTTTACTTATGTTACCATATGAAATCAGATCTGGTGGCACAAGGAATTTAAATTACAAGGTCAAATTTGATCCAATTCAATATACAATTTTTAATTATGTTTATCTTTATTCGAAATCAATTGCATTCTATTTTGAATTGGAAGGTATTGTTTGAAAACATCTTACAAGGGGTGTCTCCCGATGGGTTCTTTCCGATTTTAATGAAATTTGATAAAGAAGAAAACGATAAGGACACGTAATTTTTATTGAGCGGCTCAATCTCATGTTTAAGGGTTAAAAATTATTTTATTTATTCAATAGAAAATCATAGTCTCTTTACAAAAATGGAATTTTTCGCGAATATTTCAAAAACTACATCTTTGATTTTTCTTAAAACTACAACTTTGATTTTTCTTAAACAAAAAAAAAAAAATAAACAACTACCAAAACAGTAATTTTTGCAGTAAACAGTTAATTTCTGTTAGTTATTTGGCCCTCTAAGGGGTAAGGCTGCCTTAGGGCAGTCTTCATGAAATTTACCACAAATGAGCGTTTTATACTTTGAAATTAATATATCGGATAGAAAACTAAATTTGCTAAATATTTTGCGAAGAAATTTTTCGTGTGCCGTCACGTAAACTTAATTTTGGGTCGTAGAATCCAGTGGTATATTCTGTTTTAATAGGTTAGCTCAAAATAAGAAATTATTTCAATTTAAAGTTTGCATTGACTCAAGCCATTTTTTGAGTGTATTTTAAGTGAAAGTACCGTTATCCTTAAAATACCTTTGCCGAAATAAGAGGCCATTTAAACGGAGCAATTTGTTGCCTGCAATTATTGTTTGTAGGCAAACGGGGTAGCAAAAAATGCACGATTTTCGTTTTCAAGATATTTTTTTGACATTTCTTTTTGCTATCGTTCGTATTCTTGTTAATTTGCTTTATTCGTATTCGGCTTCTCAAGTGATGTGTATCGAAAATATTTCGTAAAATAATAAATAAATAATGTGAATTAAAGAACTATTTATATATTACTTTAAATTATATTATTTTATATTATATATATTATTAAATTATATTATTTTTAATTATTACGAATAAATTAAATTTCAACGAATGAACAATTAAAGAAGATTGAAAAAATAAACGTCAAAAAAAATTGCATGTAAAAACTCCTCGTTTAAATGTAAATGATTTTTAGAATCAACTTTAAAAGAGAATTCAAAATTGCCTGCAATTAATTTCTTCGTTTAAAAGGCCTCTAAGAGGCCATTTAAACGGAGCAATTTGTTGCCTGCAACGTTGCCTGCAATTATTGTTTGTAGGCAAACGGGGTAGAGAAGCAAGCGGGGTAGCAAAAAATGCACGATTTTCGTTTCCAAGATATTTTTTGACATTTCTTTTTGCTATCGTTCGTATTCTTGTTAATTTGCTTTATTCGTATTCGGCTTCTCAAGTGTTGTGTATCGAAAATATTTCGTAAAATAATAAATAAATAATGTGAAATAAAGAACTATTTATATATTATTTTAAATTATATTATTTTATATTATATATATTATTAAATTATATTATTTTTAATTATTACGAATAAATTAAATTTCAACGAATGGACAATTAAAGAAGATTGGAAAAATAAACGTCAAAAAAATTGCATGTAAAAACTCCTCGTTTAAATGTAAATGATTTTTAGAATCAACTTTAAAAGAGAATTCAAAAATTGCCTGCAATTAATTTCTTCGTTTAAAAGGCCTCTAAGTAAAATACCATTAACACTAAGAGGCAATTTACACGAAGATATTAATTGCAGGCAATTTTTGAATTCTCTTTTAAATTTTGCTTCTAAAAATCATGAACATTTACACGAGGAGTTTTTGCATGCAATTTTTTTGACGTTTATTTTGCCAATCTTCCTTAATTGTTCATTCGTTGAAATTTAATTTAATATTGAATAAAGAATTGGAACGTTTTACCCGGTCCAAATAAACAGGATCTTCGACATTATAAAGATTCTCATTTTCCTGGTACTTTATAAGTAAAAGTTCCACTAGTTCTTTATTCCACATTATTTATTTTTTATTTTACGAAATATTTTAGATACACAACACTTAAGAAGCCAAATACGAATAAAACAAATTAACAAGAATACGAACGATAGCAAAAAGAAATGTCAAAAAATATCTTAAAAAACGAAAACCGTGCAATTTTTGCTACCCCGCTTGCTTCTCTACCCCGTTTGCCTACATACAATAATTGCACGCAACATTGCATGCAAAAATTGCCTCTAAAAAAAACGTTACCGAAACAACTGAAATATCTTTACCTCTAAAATACCGTTATCGAAATCAAAGAAAATAGGGTAACCTTTATCAATAACATACTTGGGATTTTTTAATAAGCATTGAAATTTCATTAAAAAAAATTATGCCAAAAAAATTTCATTACCATTTAATTGTAATGAATTGTTTTGGCATTATCTAATATGCTAATGAAATCACACTAATGCCCAAAAAAACTAAATACAATTGAGCAAAAAAAGCATTTGTTTACAAAAAAAGTGGAGTGTAAATTGCTTTACATAATATTACCAAGTAAAATCTTGGTAAAATGTTACTAGTGTTCGCATAATTTTTGTAAAAAAACTTTATTTTACTCATACACTAACAATATTATTGCAAAATTTCTCGATTTTGTTCTTTATTCTATTACCATATGTTGGAGTAGATTAAAGAACAACATCAAATTATTGTGCAATAATATTGCTAGTGTATGGGTACCTACAGAAATGCAAGGGAATACGGGAACCGAAATGGAATGAAGAACTAACTTTCTATTATCCAATTATGTTTAATTGTATTATCACGTTAATAAGAAAAACAAAAAATAAATCACACTGTTGCTGTTTTATAGAAATCGATCACTCGGGACTTCTACCGGACCTAGCCTATTTATCTTATAAGGGTGTACTAATACTATAGGGGAGTAAAATCGCCGTTTTATAAAAGTGCTACACACAAAAAAATCTTTGCCAGTTAATTAGGAGCATTTCAACTAATAAAGTTTATTTACAAAAGTTATGCGAAAACTAGTAACATTTTACCAAGTTTTTACTTGTTTCTACTTAATGATTAAAAAAATTATGCGAAAAACTTTATTAGTTGAAATGCTCTTAGGTACTTGGCAATGATTTTTTTTAGTGTGTAGTATCTCAAAAACTAAGAGAGATATCACAAAACGGACAAAACTTTTGCAAAACTTAACTCATGTAACGCTTTCCGATAATATAAATGTGTTAAGAGTTCCGATTAAACTCGTTCCCCGTTGCATTTTATATCGTTCCATTTTGAACCAATGTTCAAATCTAAATTTGTATTTTTACGTACGTATTTGGGTAAACAAATAATAAAGACACCCTGTGGCTGTTTCATAAAAAATAATCTCTCGGGATCTTTCCCGGACCTAGTCTATTTATTTTTAACAGTGTTAATGCTCCTGTGGACCACTGATTTCACCGATTTCATCATTGTCATTAATCAATGAAATCAAATCAATGAAATTCATTGTCATTAATTAAAAATGCTACTGAAAATAATTTCATTACACTTAATATCAATAAAATGGCAATGAAATCATCAATTAATTAGTCCATTTAATTAATTAGTCCCATGTATGATCAATAACTGCATCGAATGCGAATAACATAAAGGGTCCGCCATCTAACGTTTTTTTTTCATCAACTAGTGCTTATTTCGTGAATGGTAACACTTAGCTCATGTCTGATTTGACAGATAATTAGTTTTATCCTTCCGCTCAACGAATATGGTCCGTATGTTCGTTATCTTGTGGAAAAAGTGAAAGATACTGGCATCCTCATCGATAAACCAAAGCGTGAAATTTGCTGCTGTGGCAGAAAGTGTGCGTGAAGCGCCATCAACATCAATTCACAGTCGTTCTCAACAATTGAACATTTGATTCATTGAGACGAATTTTGCATAAAGACCTTGATATGACGACATACAAAGTCCAATTGGTTCAGGAGTTCAAAAAAAAAGTTATTTTACGGAACCTTTATTCCCAGCAAACAATCCGGTCCGTTTATGTGCCGTTTTCGGTACAGCATAGTCGGAT
Organism: Delia radicum; assembly: GCA_021234595.1. NCBI lineage: Eukaryota > Metazoa > Arthropoda > Insecta > Diptera > Anthomyiidae > Delia > Delia radicum. Next base: position 73,449,856 of record CM037851.1, on the reverse strand, counting down.
CCGGAGTCCGTTTCCGTACCGTTTTCCGGATCAGTATACGGACCAGAAAACGGATTAAAAGGAACATCGAAAACGGATTCGAATCCGTTGCAAGTCCGTCAGTGATGGACCGTTTACGGACCGTTGGGTCGTGTTAAAAACTGACTTAAATCCGTTTAAAGTCCGTCAAATACGGACCGTTTCCGGACCGTTTTGTCGTGCTGAAAACGGATGATTCAGTTTTTTTACGGATATAAAACGGACAATAAACGGATCGTTGAAAATACTTATTTTGTTCGTATTCCAACCATTTTTTTTTACAAAAAACTCAATGGATTTTATTTTTTTTTTATACATTTATTAATTTATTTGAAAAAATATTAAAATATACTTCATTTAACTTTAATTAAATACGAAATTCGCCACAGCTACTTTTTGTATCCAGCTTAGCAGCATCACGGAACATTTGTGGTCGATAATATTCAAAATCTAAAAGGAAAAAAGAATTTATTATTTTAGTTTCAAGAGATAGTAAGAGTTTTCTTGGAATATATTTTTTTTATTTAAAAAAAAAAATTGATACTTACTTTTTCGATGCAGTTTTTTGTTTCCACCAAGAGCATCATTGTTAGTTTGTGGCCCATTATTGAATCAGATATCTACATGTAAAAAATATTAAGTGGGGTTTAAAAACGATGGATTCTATGAACAAATATATTTTTGTTTGCAATCTCATTTGAGCGTTTTAAATTATATAAATACTTACCATCTAACGTATGCAATGCATATTATGCATGCTATCTGAATTTATTTGGCGCCCCGATCTTTTATATTATTTTAATTAATTTTATTTTAATAAAACAAATTGAAAAAAATTGTTACCGATTGTGACTGACTTGAAACGGATGAAAATCGGTGAAGTCCGTATTAAACGGCACGAAAACTGATATCCCCAAACGGACTAAAAACGTGTTTTCGAAAATCCGATTAAACGGTCCGAAAACGTACCGTAAACCCCGGATTCAAGAATCCGTACATGCCGGAGAGTCCGTAAAAATGTTTCTTGGGTTACCATTCATGCGAATAACATATTAATTTAAATTTCAATAGTAAATTAATTTAAATTTCAATAGTAAATTAATTTAAATTTCAATAATTTAAAATTCAATAGTAAATTAAAGAATTAATTCATTCATAGCTCTGCTGTGTATTTTGTACATTTTTTTTGCTGTTTTTTTTTTTGTATTTCGAACAAGAATTTACTTTAGAAATCAGTTCTTTTCTGCCCTTCGTGCGATTCGTATGTTCTAGCGGTTTTTTTTAATTGAATTTTTGTTACGTGGTTGTGGAATATTTTTTTTAAATTAATCTATTAATGTGCAATTTTTAAAACAAAATTCTATACAAAAAGGCATGTAATAAATGCAAATAACAAAAAATCTAATTCATAAAATATTTCATTTAAGTTTTGTGCTGAGAATCTATAGAAAATTATTTAAAAATCATACATATTGATGAGTTGTATAAAAGTATAATATAAAAAATTATTTTTTTTTTGTGTGCTTTAGTTGTCTGTAGTTGTTGCCTTATGCCATTTTCGGACGTTTTAAGTAAAAAACAACAGGCAAGGCAAATTTTACCGTCATCATATCCATTTGTCTTTTATCACCCAACATTAGTAGTGCTGACGGAATAGGGTTTTACCAAGAATTTAAAGAAGTTCGTTGTGAAATTAAATAAACGAAATGTTAAACATTTCTCTAGTGGAACAAGTATTAAATTGTATAGTGTTTTTTAAAGTTTTTAATTTAATTTTAACAACACGTGATTAGATAATTAACATACAATTTAATTTTAGTTAAAAAAATTTCAAGATTATCTCACGCGTAGTAATTACGTTTACACATTTTTTTTTTGTTTCATATTTTATTTTACACATGCAATTTGTTGTAATTACCGCTATAATCACTGCTTGCTTCTCTCTTCTCTTACTTTGCTTTCATTATATCACATTCAAGATATATTTATATAGGTAGTCTTACTAGAACAACAACTACAACAAACAACTACAAACAATACAAAAACAACAGGGTTTTGACATTTCAAAATACTCAAGATACAGTCTTTGTACTGTCAAAACCATGTAAGAAATGTCAAAACCAGGTAAGAGGAAGATAAACAGCTGGGCTACTACGACTACCTAATAAATATATCTTGTATCACATTCGCTCTTTATCAAATGCATTTAGTTATTTTCTTTTTTTTTCCTCGATTTTTGACTGCAGCAACAATTTGTTAATAGACATAGAAAAAGGAATTTGCGTAAACTATTAAAACAACACAAAACAGAATAAAACAAATGATTTATATGTTTTAGTATACAACAACAAATTTGCCGGTTTTGTGATACATACATAAAAAAGTAAGTGCTTCATTTATATATTATTTAGTTTTGGTATATAAGTATGTATTTTATTTTAGTACCTATGTTGCTGAAACAATTTCTATTATAATATAATTTATTTATTATAATGAAATATTTTAATCTCTTGAGACTTCTAAAACTGAGACCTCCGAGAAACCCGCTAATTGAATTAATGAATCTAATATTAGATCTCCTGCAAAAATTGTTCTATCAAAAAATGATTCTAATTAATCGATTAATTTAACATAGGCTTGTCATAAAAAGGAAGTTGCTCAGAAAATACTGCAAAACAATTTCCAAGGAATTTTATATACAGTGGTGTTCAAAATATTTGCAACTGAAATCATGGTTTATGTAATTACAATATTTTGCATAAATTCGGTTTACCGACACCTCACCAAAATAAATGAAATTTTGTCCTTTAATAGAAGAGACCACGCTGAGTCGAAAAAAAAAAAAAATTTTGCGTCGCTCACGCCCCCTTTTCAGTGGGCGGGGCTCCAAAGTTTGAAATGAAATTGCAAATAACTTCAAAACTACTTGTCCGATCTTAACAAAATTGGCGTCGTTGGAAAGGTCTCGAAAATATCTTTCCAATGAGGTACATAATGTCCCAAAATATTAACCCCTTGCTGCCCAAATAAAGCATTTTTGTTTTTTTTATGATTTTTTTTTTGTAACGCTCTTTTTGTTAAATAACGTCTATATAAGTACATAAAAAGTGTATAAAAAGGGAAAGTCTGTTTTATAAGCTTTCATAAAAGGTGCAACATGACCCCATAGGTCTTGCTGCCCAAATAAAGCATTTTTGTTTTTTTTATGATTTTTTTTGTAACGCTCTTTTTGTTAAATAACGCCTATATAAGTACATAAAAAGTGTATAAAAAGGGAAAGTCTGTTTTATAAGCTTTCATAAAAGGTGCAACATGACCCCATAGGTCTTGAAATGAAGTAGTTATTAAGGGTTAAAGTTGACCATTAATAGGCAAAACTATGATTTTTGCAAGATTTTGAAAATTAGATTTTGTTGTATGGTATGGTTTAAGATTTTGTATACAAAAGGAAACTTGTAAATATGCCAAAATTTCTGCGGCCCGGGGCGAAGCCTCAGCGAAGACGGTGGAAGGACTGGTGGGAGGAGAAAACCCCTAAGCCCGACCGAAGGCCGGTTACGCAGAAAAACTATTTTGCAAAGACCCATATATGGTCACGTCGATATATGGTTTAAAATTTGAAAAATGGTGTGTAAAAAAAATCATTATGCTTTTTTTGGGCTGTAAAGGGTTAATATTTTAGGACATTATATACACCATTGGAAAGATATTTTTGATATCTTTCCGCCTGAGAAATATGGTCACGTCGATATATGGCTCAAATTTTGAAAAAAGGACGTTTTTAAAAAAAAAAATATAAAAAAAACAAAAATTGTTTTATTTGGGCAGCAAAGGGTTAATATTTTAGGACATTTTATACTCCATTGGAAAGATATTTTCAAGACCTTTCCAACGACGCCAGTTTTGTTAAGATCAGATAAGTAGTTTTGAAGTTATTTCGGATTTCATTTCAAACTTTGGAGCCCCGCCCACTGAAAAGGGGACTCTGTGGGGTCAAATGTTCAAGGTCAAAAAATTCTGAGAGGTGTCGGTAAACTGAATTTCTCAAAAATAGAAAAAAGTAATTTCAACAACATAAGTCGATAGTGCAGTGTTCAAAACATTTGCAACTCTTAAAGTAATTAACAGGAAATACAAACAATGATTTTAACGCTCAGTATTTTGTAGCGTTGCCATTATTTTATTTATTTCATTCATTTGCAATACAATAAGCCTTAAAGGCCAAAGACGTATTGCTAGTGTGCTACATAAATTCAAGAATATATTTACAAATAACTTAGATTAAATTCAATAAACAGTATATATATATATAAAAAAAATACGAAAATATCCTTAGAACAGGATAGCAATAGCTATAAAATTGTACACTTTATTTTTGGATATGGTTCAGCTGTTTCAACATAACTAGGAAAATGTAAAAAGTCCATACTGGAGAAAGCCTGACCTAAAACAATTTAAAAACACTCATTCATACAGCGTCCCGGAAATGTGACAAAAGTCTGTTCCTAAAAACATTATACGATAATGTAAAAGTACGTAAATTCAAAGGCAAAAAATTCCAGCTTCTAGCAGTTCTAATAAGTAAAGATCGTTCAAAGATTGTATAGTTTATAAGAGGTTCAACTATCTGAGGGTTTCTCTCAGACCTAGAAAATATAAATTCAGAACGTAAGTAATTGGGTACACCAGATCTAATGACCTTATAAAAGTACAATAAATTGCGAAGTTCTATATACTGTGTTAGGGGGCAACCGAGAAAGTTAATAACTGCACTAGATACGTGATCACGAAATCTAATTCCATATACAAACCGCACAATTCTTTTCACAATTAGCTCAAGCCGCACTATATTATACCCAAAAGTACCAGAATCAACCTCAAGGCAGTAATTGACATGCGACATCAACAAGGTGTGAGCAAGAATATATTTCACCCTTACAGGCAAATACAAGCCACAATTGTAAAGTTTTCTGAGTCCCAAAGTTACCCTAGATGAAACAACATCAATTTGTTCACTAAAATTTAGATATTGGTCAATTACAACACCCAAACATTTAAGCGATTCAACATATTCTATATCGGTTCCACAAATTCCTATCCGAGGGTAAGCAATTCTGCGATAACCCGTTCGAAACATTATTGCCTTTGTCTTAGTAGCATTTATCGAAAAAATCGTTTAATATTATCCAATCATGCAATCTATCCAGTGTAAAATTCACAACCGTCTCCAAAACAGCAGGGAAATCCCTGCAATTGCCAAATAAAAGCTGAATGTCATCAGCAAAAATGAACGGTTTTACCAAGTGCAAATCCAAAGAATCAGCACAATCATTTAAATACAGCAAAAACAAAATTGGCCCAATAACGGACCCTTGCGGGACACCAGAAAAGACAGAGGCGATACTAGAATTAATACCACGCACACTTACAAATTGTGACCTTCCTTGCAAATAAGAGTATATTAACCTACAAGCCATAACTGAAAAGCCAAATTGCTGTTTCAGTTTACCAATAAGAATGTTATGATTAAGGCGGTCAAAAGCCTTTGCAAGATCCAGAGATACCAATATGCAATCCCTATTTTCATTTAAATGTTTTCTAACAGTCTCGGTAATACCCAAAAGCATAGACGAAGTGTTGTAATTTTCCCTATATGCATATTGTACGTCCCTGATAAGATTATTTTCCGCAACATAATCTAAGATTTGGAGTTTTAAAATGTGCTCCATTATCTTAGAAAGAGCAGGAAGAATACTAATAGGTCGAAAATCAGTTTCAGAACCCTTCTTCGGTATAGGAACTACACGGGCAAGCTTCCATTTATCAGGATATGAAGAGGTGGTTATTATCATATTAAACAAATGTAAAAGTGGTTTCAAGATATATGGAAAAACCAGTTTTATAAATTTAATTGGGAATCCGTCAATCCCCATAGCGTTTGACTTAACTTTCAACAAGGCATTCCACAAATCCTCACCGCTTATGTTCATAAAAGAAAACCCTTCAATATCCCCGTTAAAAGATTCAAAATCGAACGTACTATTGCGCAAATTACCGTTATCAAAAATAAATGAGTTGTTCAAAGTATTAACGTCTAAGTTCGAAAGACGTAAATCATCTGTAACAGATGACCCTGAGCCATTTAATATCCTCCACATTTTCCTATTTCCAGCATTATCAAACATTTTCGTATGATATTGTCTTCGAAACTTTCGAATTAGAGACTTTAGTTTGTTTCTTAATTTACAAAAAACTTTGCGATTCTGTTCATTCTTATCAGCCTGAAAAGTTGCGTAAGCACAATCTCTAAGATATCTAGTATCAATAATTTCCCTTTCATTCATCCAAGGATCTTTTTTATTCCTAGGCTTGAATCTAACTAGTGGCACAAAAGCAAACAATTCAGTTAGAAGAGTGTTCAAAATAGCAAGCTTATCGTTAACGCAGTTATTACTATAAAACAAAGAGAAGTCAAATTGATCTACGTGAGATCTAACAATGTCCTGATCAACATTTCCAAAATCCCTGTATTCGATGTATTCCTCATCACTTAAAGCCACGAACGGCAAAGACATATAAATTAATGCATGATGAGAGTGAAGAAACGGTAGTTGACCCTGACCTGACATATGAATACCAGATGAAGCACTTACAAGAAATAAGTCAATTAATGATGTAGTGTTACGACCAACATCCCAATGTGTTGGCAATGAATTATGCACATAGGATAGACTTAGTCTATTGCACAAAGATCTCAGTTCGGATGCTTTATTAGAGTTGAATAAATTACAATTAAAATCCCCCATTACAATCACATTATCATACTGTGTAAAAATCTCACCCAATAACTCCTCCATTATGTCCAAGTCACCCGAGGGAAGATATACTACACCCACCAATATTGTGGTATTACGGCATAGAACTTCAATTAAGACCGATTCACAAATATTATAATTACGAGAGAAAAATACCTTCTTGTATCTTATGCCTTTGGCAACTAAAATGCCAACACCACCAGCTCTACATGTAGGAGGGCGATCACTTCTACATAGTGAATAGCCAGGTATCTGGACAGACGCATCAGACATAGCCGGCTTAAGCCATGTTTCTGAGAGGCCCATAATATGAATGCCCGAGTCACGTACTATGTCCCTAAGCTCACTTAGTTTAGCAAACTGTGCCTGAGGGTTTATACTCTGGCAATTTGCGTGCGCAATATTAATATTATTCTCATAATTTGAGAAAACCTGTCTTAGAGCCAAACCGTCACCAATAATTGGACCCATATTTCCATTATGGAACATCATAATGATGTAGTTCCAAAAACAGCTGCCAAATCAAAAAAAAAGTGTACAAATTATAGCATAACGGTGAAAACATTTTGATTAGAAAAAAAAAATACGTATAAATATCAGTTAAGTTAGCATTTAAACAACAAAGTTACTCAAAAGTACCATATATGTATATAAAAAACCATTTATCAACAATATATACCATATAAGATATGAATACTAACAATTGTGAGATCAATCAGAAAAACAATCCCTATAGCATTCTAAAACTCTAAATAAATTTAATAGTTAAGAAAACTAACAAGGACCGCTAAAAGCATAAAAAAGCAGCCAGAAGCCAACAACAACCGATAGCTATAAATGCAAAATTTTATACAAATCAAACATTCACAACACAGTCATCTGTTAACCCATGACCACTTCCCACCATTAAACGGCCCAAAAAAGTTTATCTAGTTCAAAACATAGTTCATAAGTTTCAAAGTATAAATACAAAAAAAAGATCAACTATAATTGCCAAACACAACCATAAATTGGTCCTAGATAAACTTTAGGGGATAATGTTAGATTATGTCACATATTTCTGTTTAAAAAAAAACAGAAATATAGACAAAGAAAAATTTTATAAATAGGTAACAACCCAATCAACTACATTTCATAACCAACTGAAATAAAAGAAAAAACTTCAACGATCAAATTTCTCATTTAAAGAAATTCCTCAGTTGAGAACAAAAAAAGAAAATCAGTTAGAAAAATCAATTAATATTAAATTAACTAAGTTGAAAACTTAGTTGCAAAAAAACTTAAAAATCTTCTCGGTGTATAATACATCATCTATCAGAGACCCTAACACTTGTAAATTAAATTTTGCAGAATCACAAAGCAGATTTCAAAAAAAAAAAACATTCATTAACAGATGTTATTCTTGATTTATCAAATTACGTTTGAAAAAAAACTATTTTAATTTTATTAAATTCATGCATGAAAAAGACACTAGTTGATACTTTAAAATTGTAAATTAGTGGAGATATTATTTACTTATGACCAGTGTTAATATTTCATTCATTAATAAAAGATTCCTTACTTAGCTTAAATTGGATTCATACAAATAGCAGCCATTTTATAGCACCTGCAAAAGCACTGTTGTTTTTCCTTAGACAAAAACTAAATAAGGATATTTTAAGAATACATCTTTGAAAGTCAACATGTTTATATAACATCATGAAAAGAAGCATCAGTTAATCGATTTTTTGTAAACTAAAATTAACGACTAATAGTTATTAAGGGTCTCTGTAGAAAATGGAAAAAACCAAAGACAAAAATTATGACAACGGAAGCAGGCTGGGTTGGTATCTATTTATAAAAGAGCTTAATTAAAAATAATATTAGATAATAAGATATTTATAAAAGTTAGCTTATCAGTCACTGTCCTCCGAAGAATTGTTGGAAGCAATTGAGATATTATTAAAAACGTCATTGGCATCATTTGGATTTAAAGGTACATCAGAAACTTGAATATTCCCATTAGATTTTTGTCCCATCTGCTCCTCGAAAAACGAAAAGCATTCCTCATATTCGAATATTTTCTCAGACGAATCTTTGAAATGTATTTTAACTCTTGGTAGATCAGAGTTTAGTATTCTGAATTTGGCAATTACATCATCCTTTCTTAAATCACGACACAATTGACACAGTTTACCACCCTTTTCAGTGAGATGGTCATTCAAATAAATGCGTGTTTGCTTATCGTTGTTCATATAATCAGCTTCAAAAAGTTTACCCTTTTTGAAGTAGCTTTGCATGACTGCATCTCTTTTAACGAGGGAGTTAAACTTTAATAAAACACATTTTCTGTTATTTATGTAGCAGCAGATGTTGAGGTCGTGATCCGTTACATTAACACCAAGGAACTTAAAAATTTTAAAGACTACACCTCTAAGTTTGATATCTTTTCTTGGCAATCCATTTATGACAATATCAGGTCGATTAAAACGCTTTTGGAGGATTTCATTTTTGTCCTCAAGCTGCTTTATTTTGTACGAGCTCGTTTTATCAACATGTTTAATCAACTTGTTGCAATTAACTACATCCTCACTGATGGTTTTTATTTGTACATCATAATTTCCAATTTTTGACAGCAGAGCATCAAAATTCTGCTGAATACTGGTACTAAGGTTACGAACTTCCGTCCTTAGTTGGGCCACTTCGGAACCAGAAGAGGAGCAATCATTGCACTCAAAAAACAATTTTCCCTTTGATTTAGACAATAAATTCAGTTCATCGGTTGAAATCTTAGCACAATTTGTGTGGAACCATTTGTTACATCGGCCACAAGCAACACCACCAGTCTTTTTCGTAACATTTTTGCCACACGAAGAAAGTCCACAAGTAGCTGTATCATTATGCGACATATTAAAAGGTGTAGTTGGCAATTTAAATAAACAAATAATGTTACAGAGAAATCAATTAATTTCCACAAATAAAACGCTTTGATAGGACAAGCAAGATCACTTTAGCAAAATAAAAATATTTTGAGGTTATGTTTGCAGCTGCTAATAAAAATTACTTGTTTTGTATTTTAACAAGCATAAAATAATAATCCAACACAATTCTCCACTAGAAGATAGTTTATTCGTTAATTGTTTATACAGTTAATAATGATCTTTCTATTTTTTCTTATTTAATTAAAATTCATTTGACGATAACTTTGTTGTGTAGAAAAAACTTATTCTGCCATCACGGTGTTGCCAGATTTTTTATATCTTCTGAACACCTCTTAGGCATTGAGGCAATGAGCTTTTTAATACAGTAGAAACTCGATTCTTGCACGTAATGAAAACCGGGCTCGGTGCAAGTTTCGAGGTTGTCGCAAGTACCGAGTATTAATTTCCCATACAAAATAAAAGGCACATACATCTGTTTAGAATCTAAGTTTAATATTTCAATTCAAAACACTTAAGTTCAACGCATTCGTATAACAGTAGATACATATTTTATGTGGAATTAAAGAAATTTAAAATTTTTGTTTGTTTTGTACAAAGTCGCTTGTTCAGTACTACACTGCTTCTTAGTCTCTGGAGCATCATAATATCGTCTAATGAAGCATTGTTTTGCTCCGCCCATTCTAAGCAAATATTGAACGCTGATATATTCTCCTCCGATGTAACTTGCTTCGTATTGAGTACCACGTCACCGGCTTCTTCACCAACAGTAAGGTCATCATCGGTACACTGCTCTTCATTTTGTGCGGTGAGCGCCAAATTAGGTTCAACAATCCATTGGTCAATTTCAGAATATGATAATTGCTGCAATGGTTCTACTTCTTGAAGCAAAGTTGCAATGGATTGAATATTGAATGCATCGTCAGCTAGCTGTAAACGTAACTCTGAAAGAGGAATGACATCTTCATTATCCCAGTCGAATAATTTATTAAACAGCTTTTGAAGTAATGACCGAATTGAAGACTCATTAAGGGCATTCCACGCATTAGCTAAAAAACATATTCCGTCTTTTAAGGTAATGTTTCGCGAAGACTCGTCTATTGTTTTTCCACGACGAACAATGTAACTTACTAGGCTTTTTTGGTAGTTCAGCTTCGTAAGCCTTATAACATTCTGGTAAATTTATTCGCACCTCTCAATAGTCAGCTTAAAACTGATTCAAATTACAACATTTCATCAGCAGCATAAAACGACGGGGATTTCCCGAAATGTATTCAGTCTAAGAACACGTAAACAAAGCAGCACGCATGAGTAATACAAAAATGTTGCAAGTATCGAGTTCAAAATTTTCGGATGTCGCAAGTACTGAGTGCGTAATGAAAAATATTCCTATGTTGCAAGAAACGAGGTGTGCAAGTATCAAGTATGTGAAAGAATCGAGTTAATACTGTATAATCGTCAAAAATTTCATTCCACTGCTTCTCCAACTCGACGAAAAGTTCATCACCATTTCGGAATACTTTATTGGCCGATATTCGGTTTTACAATCATCCACATGTTCTCATTCGGGTTGAGATCGTGAGATTGAGCCGGCCACGACATGATATTAATTTCATTTTCCTCCAGCCAAACTTTTACAAGCCCCGCTGTGTGTTTTGGGTCGTTGTCGTGCTGGAAGGTCCATGAGAGTGGCATTTCCCATTCAGCATACGGAAGCATAACTGAACTCAAAAGATCTCTATTGATTGTGGCCGTCATTGTGCTAGTAATGCGGTAAATTGGGCCAATCCCATTTTCTGAAAAACACCCCCACACCATAATGTTTCCACCTCCGTGCTTCACTGTGGCGGTTGTGTATCTGATATTAAACTTTTCGCCTCGTGGTCTTCGAACATTGGCTCTTCCATCTGATCCCCGGAGGTTGAATTTAGACTCATCTGACCACAATACATTTTTCCATTGCTGTTGAGTCCAGTTCGAATGGGTGCGTGCAAAGTCAAGCCGAGCTTTTCGGTTTTTTCCGACACAAACGGTTTTTTTTTGTACATCTATAACTTCTAAGATCATATTCTCGGGCTCTTCTTTTAATGGTGGGAAGACTGGCATATATTAAAAGTTCAGTTTTAGCTTCTCTGGGAACTGCTTTGGGATATTTCGTAAAAAAATTCTTGATTTTCTGATCTTCTCTTACAGTTTTAATACTGGGTCTTCCACCTTTATGAGTTATGTGGATGTTACCACTATTAACAATGCGGCAAATCGTTGATTTTTGGAACGGAGTACTTTATAGAATTTTCTCTTTGGGAAAGTCCATTTTGAAAATCATTTAAAACTTTTCAAGTTCGAGGCCATACTCTATATTTCTTCATTAGGATATTGTCCTAACAAATAATCTATAGAGTTTTTTGCTTTCAAATTTAATATTTGACCCTTTCAGGAATGTGTTGATAGATCTATTTCGGGAATTTTCTAGGTTCCCATCATCAGAACACGTTTTGAAAGCGGTAACAATCCCATGCCAAACATCAAACATACATATGAACTAGTTTACTCACTACATGAGAACTAATATACATATGAGTTTGTAGTTAAAGATTATAACCATTGATCAAAAAATAAATTGAAAACTTGTTTGATGTGCAAGATCCACCTCTGGTGGATATTCAATACACGTTTTTTTGTTTCTCTCTCCTTTTTATATTTTGTTTACTTTGTAAGCAAAACAGGGGAAGTAAACTTGGCGGTACTCTGCCTTTTATACAAGTTTGTTATAATTTTTATTAAAAATAAAAATTATGTTTTTTTCGACCTTTAATTGTGCAATGAAAATGAAAATTATTCAAGTTCGAGGCCATACTCTATATTTCTTCATTAGGATATTGTCCTAACAAATAATCTATAGAGTTTTTTGTTTTCAAATTTAATATTTGACCCTTTCAGGAATGTGTTGATAGATCTATTTCGGGAATTTTCTAGGTTCCCATCATCAGAACACGTTTTGATCCAGAGGTGGATCTTGCACATCAAACAAGTTTTCAATTTATTTTTTGATCAATGGTTATAATCTTTAACTACAAACTCATATGTATATTAGTTCTCATGTAGTGAGTAAACTAGTTCATATGTATGTTTGATGTTTGGCATGGGATTGTTACCGCTTTCAAAACGTGTTCTGATGATGGGAACCTAGAAAATTCCCGAAATAGATCTATCAACACATTCCTGAAAGGGTCAAATATTAAATTTGAAAACAAAAAACTCTATAGATTATTTGTTAGGACAATATCCTAATGAAGAAATATAGAGTATGGCCTCGAACTTGAATAATTTTCATTTTCATTGCACAATTAAAGGTCGAAAAAAACATAATTTTTATTTTTAATAAAAATTATAACAAACTTGTTAAAACTTTTGATTTAAAATCAGAATTGTATTTATTTCCTGCAATTTTTTACAAAAACTATTCTTTCGATGTTTATGTTTCCAACATCTTATTACAACTATTAAAGAACAATAATTATAATAAATTTGTTTAAAAAATGTAACGGCCTGAATCTCACATTAAAAAGGAATGCGATTACCGTTATATCCTAGCATTTGTTAGTATAAATTGTTTTGTTAAGAGTAAGAATAATGAGAGTTGCTAATGTTTTGAACACCTGCATTTTGAATACATCTATTATTATTAATTTTTTTTGTTGTTTTAATTTAACGGAATTAATTTTTTTATTTGTTTAACATAAAACAATGTATGAAGAATATGTAAAAAATAAATTTTAGTAACTAAGTGTGATTCGAAGAACATAAATCAATGAAAACAATAAATGCGATCTCAGTTCCAAATGTTTTGACCACTGCTGTATGCTTGCATTAGTTCCATCCCTAAAACGGTAATCATCTGGTGTCATTTTATTGTCGTGTGTCGTAAAAAAGATACATAATTGATACCCTGGTTAACAGAGCTTTGAAGAATTCATTCCTGAATTCCCATTTTTTTAAAAGAATTTAAATTTGAGAAATGAATTCCCTGATCAACTATAAGGAATTGAATGAATTCCACTTTTCCATTCGATTTGTCGTAAGCACACATAGAATAAATTGTTTGGAATTCCATTGTAAACAGCAAAATTTAATCATTATTCAATAATTTTAATTCTAAGTACACACAAAGAAATAAAGTGCCAACCGAATTAAAAAGTGTATTTTAATGGTAACAACTTCTAAATTAAGTTAGTACAACGATATTTGCATTAGAATTCTGAATATTTTGGGTGTTGTAACTAAAATTCAGTTGATTAAACCGAACTTTGTTGTGAAAACTAATGTTAAGTTGTGCCAACCGACAGAAATTCGTAATAAGCGAATTTGAGCCGTAGTAACCGAATGTCAGTTGGCAAATAGCTAAATTTTTCTCTGTGTGTACTTAAAATTCATCATCAGTATAATTAAACTATATTGTAAACAGAAAATATATAAAATTAAACAAAACACAGTCACATCATTCAAAATATTGGTTTTCCTAATCAATACTGAAAAAATATTATCATCTACATTACCTTTAATACCAACAACCACAACCACTTTTCGGATTTTTCATCCCATGAATTAAATACATATTTGCAGTTAAAATCGAATATTAGTTTCGCCTGCAAAAAAAAAAATAATCACTCTTAATAGTTTTGGTTACTCTAATAAAATATTGATATTAGCAACCTAATTTCTGTTGTACACACAAATCTGTTTTTAGACATTAATATATAAACTTGAAAGAAAAAAAATATTCTAGGTTGAAATCTGATTCAAATTCAAATTGAGTTTAGGCTAGAGGTAAAGTAATTGCCTGACAAGCAGAAGGTCACCGGTTCGAGCCCAGTTCGCGGAGAAGAATTTTTTATTAATACTCGTAAAATAATTTTAAAATAAAAATAATTGAACAAATGCATAAGTAAAAATACATTTTAAAACCAACACCCGATTTTTGATACAAAAAGTGTTTTTGTATTTGAAGATCATGTAGTTCATTTCAGGACAATTTTCATTTTCCGACCATACCTGATTTAATTAGGAATATATTTTTTTTCCTTTTTAGTCTTAGGTGAAAAGTTTTTTTTTTTGGGCATTAAGTGAAAAGCTTATTTTAGGGAATTAAACAAAACAGTTGATTCACTTATGGAATTAATCAAAAAAGTTTAGTCCCTTGGGTCTGAAACCAACAAGTTAAGTCCATAGGGAATTCAAAAAAAAAAGTTAATAAACGAAAATGGGATTAATTCCCTGGCAAAAAGTGGAATTAACGTGTTTGAAAATAAAAAGCGATACAAATTTAAAATTTAAGTCTTATTCGCTATTTTATGCAAGTTCTATCACGCATACACTATTCATTCTTGTTTGATAACGGTTTAGTCATGATGGATCAGCTTTTGATAATATATTCTTGATAAAATACCGAATATATATATAATAAGTAAGCAAATGTTCGATTTTTTATATTAATTTGCAAATAAATTTATTTGCAGACAATTGTAACAAACAATTATAAAAACCAATTCTAATTGTCGCATTGACATTGATCAATGCCCATTAAAGCAACATTTCATTGGCATTGTTTTTATGCAATTGTAATACCAAAAAATGTAATTGTCATTGACATCAAACAATGCCAATTAAATCGTCAGTTAATTGGTCCATTCAATTAACTAGTCCCAAGTATGATTTAAACCACAATGTTTTAAAAAAACATTTTTTTTTGTGTCTCCGCTATCAGTCTTACTTGTAGATGGCGTTAATTTCTCACAATTTTATTATATAATCATAAAATAGGCTATATTTTGGAATCTAAGCGAGTTAGAGCAAAATAGAGCAAAAAGCGATACTCCGTCCCTATTAAGTACGCTCATAAAAAGTTAGTAAAAAAAGTCTGTTAAACGAGTTCTAATTCATTTATAGTAATTAAATGTGCTAAAGTCCCAAAAATTTATTTAACAAATTGTGAAAAGCAATCTGATGTAGGCGTGTCCCTATCCGGATTTCATTCCTGCCTAAGGAAATCTTCAGGGGACTTTGTTATTAGACTTTCTAGAGATATTTGTTATGTTAAATCACAAACTCAATGAGAATTTCTTGTCCTCGTCTAGGAGCGAGATTCAAAATTTAAAATATCAAAGAAAAAACAAAAACAACAACAAAAAATTGTCACAATTGGCTTTGTCATCTTCCAAATACTACTCTGTTTTTTTGACAGACCTAGCAATGTAGTGACGTTTATTCAAGTAAATCAACAATAGAAAATCATATGTTTTCTATTAGTGTCAGTTACATTTAAATTTGCACAAGCACCTGCATATTTGTTATTTAAATTTATTTTCATTTATTTATTTTCAGTTGAACTAATTTTTATCTGTCTTTTACGTTTAAATCAGTTATTTAGCTAAAATTATTAGTTATCTCATTTCACCACAAGAACAAATTTCATCCGTTTTTGAACTAATTTTTCAACCTAATAGTTAGTAATTCGTGATTCTTAAATTTACAAATTTTGCCAGTTAATTTAAACTACAACTGTTTTCAAAAAACTATTTTTTGTGTCTCCGCTTTCAGTCACACTTGTAAAGGGTCCGCCATCTAACGTTTTTTTTCAACTAGTGCTTATTTAGTGAATGGTAACACTTAGCTCATGTCTGATTTGACAGATAATTAGTTTTATCCTTCCGCTGAACGAATATGGTTGTGTATAC
This sequence comes from Delia radicum, assembly GCA_021234595.1. Classification (NCBI taxonomy): domain Eukaryota; kingdom Metazoa; phylum Arthropoda; class Insecta; order Diptera; family Anthomyiidae; genus Delia; species Delia radicum. The sequence continues at coordinate 73,433,371 of CM037851.1, read as the reverse complement.
GCTTGAACAACGCTGGGAAATATTGTGACATTACTTTGAAAATCATGGTAATGTTGCAGAATATGTGCGAAAATTGCGTACGGATTTTGGAAGAAGAGAAGCACCGTCAGCTCCGTATGTTCGTTATCTTGTAAAAAAAGTGAAAGAAACTGGCATCTTCATCGATAAACCAAAGCGTGAAAAGTCAAAAACAGTGCGTACACCCGAGAATATTGCTGCTGTGGCAGAAAGTGTGCGTGAAGCGCCATCAACATCAATTCCCCGTCGTTCTCAACAATTGAACATTTCGATCGTTATCGGGCCATGTTGAAAGAATTTTTGTTCACAACAATTGATTAGGAGGATATTGGCAACATTTGGTTTCAACAGGACGGCGCTACGTGCCACACATCGGAAGCTACACTCCATGTCAAGAATATTTGAACAATATATATTTGTTCAATATTTGTTCAAATATTCTTGTCCATGTTTTGCGCCCTGTTTTTGAAGATCGCATTATCAGCCGCTGAGCCGATGTCGTTTGGCCACCTCTGAGCTGCGATTTGACACCGTTGGACTATTATTTGAGGGGTGCCGTCAAAGATAAGTGTTACACCAACAAGCCAGAGACAATTGACGCTTTAAAGGACAATATTCGTGAAGCCATTGGTGAAATACAGCTGCACACAATCGATAATGTGCTTAAAAATTGGACCGATCTTGTAGGCTACTGCATGGCCAGCCGAGGCAGCCATTTGAATGAAATTATTTTCCATTATTAACCGGAAGGATTGTACTTTTAAATAAAAAAAGAAATTTGAGAAAATATTCAGTAGTTTTTTTTATAGCATTTTCAAAAAAAAAAGTTATTCGGCGGAAAAGTTATAATGGCGTTATTTTCACGGAACCTAAGCAAATGGACTAAAAATCGTTACTCCGTACCTATTAAGTAGTCTTTATTAATCACTTATATTTCCGGTAATAAATGTGGACCAGATGCGGTCTGTTGATTTATCTTAAAAAATTTGTTGTTTAAACTAAATTCTTAGTTAATTTACTTAGTATTGTCAATGTTTTTAACAGTCTAGTTAGTTAAAATTTATAACTAACTTTTTTAGCCAAAATTTAAACTTCATTAAAAATGCTGCTGGCGCAAATTCAGATACATTTTTGTTGTTGTCGTAGCTAAATTTTCAACTTTTTGTACGGGCTTTTTTTTTATAAGTGTAGAAAAAATTTTCTACTCACTCAGAACTTTAACGAGTACTATAAATTTCACTTACGACACCCTAATACTCACGAAATTTAAAAGCTTTATTTTATTTGGATTTTCTATCGAAGTTTTAGCGGTTTTATTAAAAATGTCGTCAGATTTTTACTGTAAATTGAAATACATTTGTATGATGATTTAATTGTATTGTCAGTTGATTTTGTGTACTCATTTTCTTTATAAATCGCACAGTCAAAAAAGTTTCACAGTAGAATCTACTGGGAATGACAGATAAAACAACTGTAAATTTAGTAAAAAAGGATTCAAAAGCAATTATCGTTAAAAATGTAGGTATTTTTAACTGTTAAAAACAACTAATTGATTCAGTTGTTATTGTTTACACAGTTATTTAACTAGTTATTAGTTATCTTATTTGAACTAATTTTTCGACCTTTAGTAATTCGAGATTCTCAAATTTACAGATTTCGCCAGCTAATTTTTAACAACAATTGTTTTCAAGCCATTTTTTTTGTGTCTCCGCTATCAGTCTCATTTGTAGATGTCGTTATTTTCGCATATTTTTGATTTTAAAATCATAAAACTGGCTACATCTCGGAAACTAAGCGAGATAGATATTTACTCCGTACCTGTTACGACCTCTTTATTAACTATATATATATTTAAGGTAATAAATATTTACCAGCCTCTGGTCAGATCCGGAAAACCCTTTTAGCAGAAATTTTATGTTTTATTCAGCTTAAAAATTCTGTTGATTTAGCTATATTTTTAGTTATTTTAACTTCAACTGTCAACTCATATTAAGTTTTTTTTTTAAATTTAGGTCACCTAAATTTTGTAGACTGTGATTTTTAACTTCATTGAAAATTGTGGTGGTGCAAATTCAGGTACTATTATTTGTTGTCGTAGCTGAACTATTTGTACTTGCTTGATTTTATGCGTGTAGATACAATGAAATTTTCATAAACGAAATATCGTAATTTTTAAATAACTGACATAAATTAATTGTTTACTGCAGAAAGACTGTTTTGGTAGTTGTTTATTAAATAATAAAAAAAAAATAACTGCTTCAAACAACTGTTACAAAAATTTAGTATTTTTCTTTAGTAGTTTTTTTTTAAATAAGTGTAATAATGGTTGTTTTGTATTATTTCAAAGAAAAATAACTGAAATTGCAGTTAAAAACAACAACTTCTGATTACTACACATACAATTGTCATGTACTAACTGTGAAAATTGTTTGAGTGCATTATTTTAACTGCAATTTTTAGTTGACTTTACTAACATAATTCCATAAGAGTACATTTTACTATTCAGTATCATTTTTAACTAACAATAGAATGACATACTTTGTAAATAATCCGGAGAACAATGCGCCAATTTACAAGCATTCGTAGTTGTATTGCAATATTATACAATAAATGAGAATTGTACACTGACAAAATTATTTACTTAAAATATCTAAAAAATAATTAAAATAAAACATGTTTTTAAACAAATATTCAGTTTAATCAGTTAATATTTTAACTGTCTTAATTAATCTTGTAAAGTTTTTAGTAATTAATACTACACTCAAAAAAGTTTATCAGTTTGACTATTGTTTGTGTATTTTTTTTTTACCAATTTTTTAAAATAATTTTTTAAATTTTTTGTAGTAAACAATTGTATGCAAGAACAAAAACACCGTGTATTGAATAAAACTAGTTTTAAGAACAACAAAACTCGACCTGACGATAGCTCAGTGCGCTAAATCGATCTGTCTAACGTGTAGTGCGAGTGCATGTGGCATTAGAAATCAGTTTATCTATACCACGGTCAGTGATTGCACAGAAAATTTCATATAGACGCAATCGAACAAATAAAAAACAACAAATATTACATTATTCAAAAAAAAAAAAAACAGGGTCACTGACACTGACGAAGGTTCAATACCAGAAACTGCGCAGTCTGATTCAGAAAATTGAAAATTTACAATGTAGTTATGATTTTTAGAAAATACACTCATTCTTCTCTACCACGCCTTTCACAATTAAAATTGTCAGTTATGTTTACGGCATTATTAGATCTTTTTACTGCATTTGTAAGTTGTTTTTTTAACAGTTAAAAATAATAAAACTTTTCGTTATTTTTAACAGTTATTACTTTTGTCGCCTTTTTAACAGTTGTTTTCACGGTAATTTTCTGTATATTCTACTGTCAAACTTTTTTGAGTACACACAGAAAATAGTTTTGTTGCCCCAACCGTATTTTTTGCCAACCGAATTCTGATAGTCACATGTACTACCTTAAAAATCTATTGTTGATTCGATAGTTGTAACCAAATTTCTATTAGAACGATAAATAAATATTGTTGCACATACCGACATTTTTAATTACCCCTACTGAATTAAATATAAATGATTGTTGATTCAATCAAATTTATTTAAATAAATACACCATTTCCAATTTAGAATATATATTTTTTTATTTTTTATTAATTAAAACAAACCAAATTTAATACAAAATATAATACATATAAAATACAAGTTTTTAACCAATCGTTTTCTAAAATTGAGTTTTTAGCTATTTCTTATTGAAACCCAAAACAAAAAATATTATGAAGGCATCCCTTTTTAATCTTTCTTATAAAAAACGGGATATACTGCGATTTCTTAAACTAAAGCAATTATTTTTTTTACATACTGTAAAATTATAAATTAAATGTTTTTAAGTATCTATCTATATTAACGTAAATAAGAATGTGAGATATTTTCTAGCAGTATATACTATAAAATTCAAGGATTTATCTGCGAAAAATGTACTTCAGTAACCCACAAATGATTAAATATTTTTTCTGCAGGAATCCTGTTCAGATTTTAAGATTAATTTTAGGTTTCGGCAAAAAATAATACATGTAGTTTACGCATAAATGATGTATTTCTACAAAAAGGTCCAAAATCTGTTGGCACATTAAAGTTATGCCTCTGAATCTAATTGAGCAGTTAAAGTTGAAACATATAGTTTTTCCGTAAAAGATACTAAACATATTCCTTACACTCATAGAAATAAACCTGTTAAAATAGCTACCAAAGATTAGTCAAAAGATACCTTGCAGAAAAAAACTGCTAAAATTAGCAGGTTTTTTTGCTTACTATTAGTAATATAAGAATACCAAAAATAAATGTGTTGAATTTACTAATATTTAGTTATATTTGAGTTAAATTTTAGTTAATTAAAAGTAACAAAATAATCTGCTAAAATCAGCAAAAACATTTACAAAATATTAGTACACCAAAAATCATTCAAAAATGTGAAATTTTATGAAATCAGCAATCTACAATTTTTTAGCAAACATTTCTGTGGATTTCAGAAAAATAAACTGTTATTTGCATTTTACTAAAATTTTGTTAATATTGCAGTTTTTGTTTGCTATTTTGAGTCTGTAAATATTTAATAATTGTTTTTGCTAATTTTACAGAGTAAAATGCTATTTTTCAATTAACTAAAATTCACATCGAATATAACTAAAATTTTGTAAGGTTAACAGATTTATATTTGGTTTTCTTATTTTATTAATATTTAGCAAAAAATCTGCTAAATTAAGCAGTTTCTTTGCAAGGTAATTTAACTAATTTTGAATATATTTTTCTGCTATTTACACAGGTTTATTTCTATGAGTGTAGTAAATTTAATTTTATGATACTTTTTTGCACTTTTTTAATACTAACTTTACAGATATTGTAGCATTTCTCAAAGAGATTTTTCCATTAATATTTTACCAAAATCCAATCAGTTTTCATCAGGATATGACTCCAATTTTGAAATAAACCAATAATTTTGGTGAAAACATTTCTTGCGATCAGCAAAGGAATTCTATCAGTTAGGAAATAAAGCCACTTTTGATATAGTATTTGTGTTCAGAATCCTCAAATTGGTTAGGCTGGTTGCTTAAATTCCAAACAATCTTCTTAAAATTCCTGTGAAATGATATTTCCATACATGTGTATTTTGTTTTTCTTCTGTACATTCAAATATTTAGAAATTTTTAACTAAAGGGAAATACCTTTCTCATGAATGTTGTAGTTTCCTTCAAACCATTGATTTTGATATACATACATATGTATGTATATGAAAAAAATTTTTGTAAAAATGTTTATTCTTGAAAATTAATTTAATTGAAATTTTTATTTTATTTTTTGACATTTAAGAAAAGGCAAATGCTTTAGTTGCAAGTATGATTTGTTGTTAAGTTGAACAATATTTGTACAATCATAATTATCAAATAGGTTCAAGCTGTAGAAATGTATTTTATAGACGGTTGGAACAATTACGAATTTTTTAAATAGTATCTATTATTTGAATATAGTTTATGTAACAAATTGTTAGTAAAATTTACAATTTTTTTGTTACAATTACTGTCATTTCATGATAATAATGATTAGTTTGCTTTGAATATATATAGTACGTACTTGCCATAGAATAAGCATCAATAGCAAAGACTTTTAATGCGATTGATTAAATTCCAACTAATATTTTCCCTGTGTGTAGGCATATCATTTTTTGGTAGGCTCAAAATCAATTAAAATATTAATGGATGTTATGAATTTTGTAATAAGAGCTTGTTTGAATTTTTTTTGCTGTGTAAGATTTTACTTAAAATGTTTTTCTTAATGTATCTTAAATAGTTACCATTAAATAACTATGTATTTCTAAAGCGACTTTGATATACATAATAGTAATACATAATTTTCCTTCAATGTAAAATAATGCATTTAAATAAAAGAAGCAAATACATTAATGTATGCACTTTAAATCGTCACCTAAAATGCGAAAGGGCGTAACAACGCTTTTTTTTATTTTACAAGAGAATCAAAAAACGTTGTAAAATTAAAGATATTTTAGATTTATAGGACTTATTTCCTTCTATTGCTTAAAAACGACTATACCTTATTTCTGAAGAATTTTTTATTTTTGTAGCTCAAAACTGTGTTGGGATATTCGTATTTTTGAAAACCAAAAATTGTTCATTTTAGGAATATTGAGGTGAAGAAGAAGAATAAACGTTTTTCTCTAAAAATTATAAACACTATTAAAATTTTTAAATCATACTAGACTAGTTTCTGCCTTTTTATGGACAGGCGTCATCAGTGACCATTCCATTTAAATTGTATTATTATTAGTGTCATAATTGTCAGATTGTCTATGATATGATACATTTTTCAACAACCTGCGTCTGTAAGAATCAAACCTGCGCTCATCTTACATTACAAACGTAACAATACTAAGTCATGACCGTATAACGATCACACCGAAGTATGGCCTCGAATGTAATCCAGCTAAATTGCAGTTTTCTTTCCTATTAGCTTTTCTGTTATTGTATATTATACTCAGAAGTACCAGATTGACGTATGGTTTTTACGTTCAGTGTTAACAACATTTGCGTTTTAAGTTGAGACATCGCCACAGGGCAAATTTTATAATGTATTTTAGTATAGTGATATTTTAACGTCATATATTCATATATTCTTCGAGTTATGATTGTTAGGCATTTTTGACATGTTTTTTTCTAAAACAAAGAGACGTAACTATATTGAACATGAGAAATGGGATGTAGCTCGAAATTGTGATTTTTTTCGGATATTAGTAAATTTCCAAACAAAATATTACAAAAAATCACGTTGAGATTTAAAATACGAGTACGTTTATTGAGTTTTCGTTCCAAAATACTATCGACACTACAAATGCCCTGCAAACATGACAATATAAAGGCACTAGCATTCCGCATTACATGTACGAAACCCAACATAATTCCGGTTATACAAATATCAATTTGTTTATTTTTGTATTCTATAAATACTCATTTTCCTAATGAAATACATTTTTTATTCTTGGTAAACAAAAATTCAATTGTTTGCTGTGTATTTTGAAAATAAACAGAAAAGCCGTATTTATGTATTTTTGTATATACATAGTGTAAAAATCGCATTTTTATCACATTAGTTTCAAAAAGGTTTTACCAACCCAGGAAAGTTCAGTCTACAATTTGTTTTGGGTTTTTTCTATGTTTCGAACATACTAAAAAAATTTAAATAAATAGTTATGTTATTGACAAAACTCCACTTAGCCACACTCAGCGCCCAACTCGCTAAGAGGTGATGCTACGAGTAATAGCCTGTTGTATGGCTGTAGGTTTCAAACTCACTACGACACAATGCAAAAAGTTTTTAATATAGAGCAATTTAACAACATAAAATACATTGTTTAATTTGAACATAAATTAACCGCTGACGAGTCATTGGAAGGGACTAAACTGCGACAGTCTGGCATATCCATGTGTCCGAAATAAAACGAATAAATGAAATTTGAAAAACGTCAAAAATCCCAAATTATTTTATTTTTAATAAAAAATTAATTTTTAAAAAAGTAACATTTAATTTCGATGTTAAACAAATATAAAAAGAGAGACAAATTGTGTTACACGCTGATAAAGTTTTAAATAAAGATATATTTACGAAAACACTTAAGATGTCAAAACATTACTCGACCTGATACGGTTCCTGTTTACGAACGCCATACAAATAGTACCAACATACAATATGTTGTCTCTGGTTTACATACTAAACAAATGGTGACTGATTTGCGGAAAATAAATTCTGTTGAACATATAATTTACTTTCCGGAAATCCGTCACCATTTGTTTAGTATGTAAAACAGAGATAACATATAGTATGTTGGTACTATTTTTACAAATTGTATGGAGTTACAGTCTGTTTACGAAACGTATCCACTCGACAAATTGAACCTTAACAATGTGAACTGGTAAGTTTTCAACGTATTTTCAAATTATGACAACTCGTAAAATAAGTCAATATGAACGTTCTATTAAGCCCAAATTACTCAAGCGGATTCGAAACGTAACTCTCATAAACGAGTTACGTTTCGAATCCGCTTGAGTATATGAGTTAAAAGACAATAGGAGATAATTTCGATGTTTTGTCTATTTAACTCATTAAATGGAAACTCGAAGAGAAAATCTATTTTCAACAGAATTTACATTCCGCCAATCCGTCACCATTTGTTTAGTAAGTAAAAAGAGACAACGTATTTGATTTAGGTACTATTTTTAAACATTATATGGAGATACAGTCCGTTTACGAAACGTAGCTCCTCGAGTAATGAAGCCCTTGAAGACAGGCTTTTTCATACAAGTATGTTGTTTTCAAAATCCGTAGAAATAAACGATTTGCTTTTATTTTGCAATTAAAAAGAAATTAAAAAACTCCTAAATCCGTAAAAATAAACGATTTTATTTTAACTATCAAAAATTAACTCCCAAATTATTAAAAACAACGGTTTTTCTTTTATTTTTACTATCATTAACATGTTCAAATAAAAAATTTCTTGTAAAAAAAAAAATTTAATGAAAATAATAAGTGGTATGTACAGAAAACCAGTATTTATGTGTACTTTGTTTTTTTTAATAAATCGTAAAATATATTTCTTTGTAGTTTTAATGTATATTCCTTAAAAAACAAAGTTTACTGACTACTTTTTAAATAAACTACAATCAGTTACTGTTAAAATATTGTGAGTGTAACTATGTTGATTTTTAACCGGGTTCATGCACTTGTTGTTACGGTCTTTTAAATATCGTTCATAAAATCTTTATTTGTTGACGTATATGTTCAAAACTTTGTAGGGACATATCGCACACCTAGTACAAAAGTGACTCAACTCATAATTTTTCATTTTTCAGAAATCGAAAAAAAAATATTTGCAACTTTATACCAATTGAAACATAAAGAAAGACATAGCTGTTTTTTAGCAACAGTTAACAACAACAAAATACACTGATATTTTTTTTTATAGATAAACAAGTATATTCTGCATAGTTTAAGCATATAAAACTGAAAAATTAAAATTTTGAGTTGAGTCACTTTTGAACTGGGTGTGCAATATAATTTAGTATATACCCAGAGAAAAAAAGAAATAAGTTTCATCAATTTTCCTCATCATGTAACATTTTTTTTTTGTTACGCCCTATTGCATTTTAGGTGACGAAATGTTTATTCACAATATTAAGAATATAGAATGAATGATTTCTCCCATCATTATTGTTTCAGTCATTTTCATTGCATTTTTTATATAAAATATTTTTTAACTTATCGTAAACAAATATCATAAGTGTTAAAATCCTTGAAATGTCATACTTACAATTTTACTTAATCTATTCATAAATGTTCATATGGATTAATTTGTGATTGATTACTTACGCTATGTTTTATACTGTTATACGGTATTGAGACTAAAATGAAAAACACGTGTTTTTTGGCAAAATGAGTAGAAAACAATAAAGAACTGTTGGAATAGAATAAAGAGCGAAAATACGTGTTTTGATGTGTATGTGATTTTACATTGTTTTCACTTACGTGTTTTGAGTAAAACATGTGTTTTGGTGAAAAAATAAAAATGGAAAAACTTTGCTAAGTTTCAAAACACGTCCAAAACACTTTCAGTGGAAACGTAGCCTTTAACTTAACTATTAAAAATAAAAAACTTCTAAAAATTAAATTCCAAACAAAATACAATTTTGAGTTAACTGATAGTTAACTCAAAAACATTTAGTAAAAAACCCTTCGGGACTGTTTTATGCTGCGTTTAGACTAAAAAGTTAATCTAGTAAAAAGTGGAATAACTGCTTAATTTTAGTGCAAACATATGCAGTTTTTCCACCTTATAGCAAATTAAAACTCAAAAAACTTTTGGCAGTAGAAGCTACAAAAAATTACAGTTAAAACAACTGTAAATTCAGTTAAAATTGCGACAAATATAATTACCGTTATTTTTAACTGCTGAAAAATAACAAACAAATGCAGTAAAAATAACTAACATATTTTTTCGGTATTTTAATTTCCATAGGCAAGAATGAATTCCGGGTGGGAACCAGCCTACAAGAAATTAGATTTTCACAATTTGTCAAAAGAGTTTTGGGATTTTAGCACATTTAATTACAAAAAATGAAATTAATTTATATCCCGATAAAAATTAATTTGAAATGGCGACAGAGGTAATTACCGTTAAAATAACTAGAAATTTAGTATCAACTGTTAAAAAAAAAACTAACAAATGCAGTTAAAATAACTAACTTAAAAATAACTGAACATTTTTTACTTCAAAAATATTAAAACATCTGTAAAAATTGGTTAAAACTACTGTTTTTAACAGTAATTTCTTCTGTATTTTAAAAATATTTTTTAATAAATTTTTTTTTTATACCCTCCATCCCATAGTGCAGGAGGGTATATTCACTTTGTCAAATGTTTGTAATTCTTTTAAAAAAATTCTGGGACCCCATAAACTATATATATTCTTGATCAGCATTGATAGAGAAGTCGATATAGCCATGTCCGTCTGTCCGTCTGTCCGTCCGTCTGTCTGTGGAAACACAAAATACTCCTCCAATACAGAAGAGGTACTGCTAATTTTCAGTCAAATTGTTTGTTGATATCATGAGCAGTTTTCTAGTGAAAATGATCAAAATCGGTTAACGCGTTCAAAAGTTATGAGTGAAAATGTGGGAAGACCTCTAAAATTTTTTTTTTTTTATTTCATCATACATACATACATACGTACATTCAATGCTTATACACAAGAATATACGCAAGCAGGGATGGCTGTCAATATCGCTGAATTACCGTCCCCGATTCTAACACCTTTCAACTGACTATCGTTATCGCTTAAATACCGTTACCGATATTCTTGAAATACCGTTATCCGTAAAATACCGTTACCTTAAAATACCGTTACCGAAATAATCTAACAAGATCTGAACAAAAAAAACTTCTATAAATAGATATATTTTCCCAAAGTGTGATCATAAACTAGACAGTCATTTAAACTCGGGCATAATGCGGTTAAAAATTGTGGTGTGCATTAACATTACCTGAATAATTAAAATAACGTTATCCTTAAAATGCCGTTAGCAAAATAATTGAAAAATCTTTTTCCCTAAAATAAAGTTACCGAAATATCTAAAATATCGTTACCGCTAAAATACCGTTAGCGAAATAAATAAAATACCGTTAACGCTAAAATACCGTTAACGCTAAAATCCCGTTACCGAAATAACTGAAGTATAGTTTCCCCTAAAATACCGTTACCGAAATAAAAGAAAATAGCGTTACTAGGACCAATAACCACATAGAATCGGTTACCATCCATGGTCATGATCAACACTTAAAAACAAAAAAAAACCCACAAAATATTGTTGTTGTTTTTTTGTTTTGTTTTGTAATACAGTATGTATGTACGGCCCTATGCTCCTTATAGGAACGACGGGAATATATATATATATGTATGTACGTATGAATTAGTAGCAATCGCATGCAGAGTTGCCAGGTTTGACGATTTGTCGTCATTTTGATGATATTTAATACCCAAAATAACTAAATGACTATTTGACGACTTTTGCTGCCAAAATGACGATTTTTTGACAATAATTTAATATGTCAGCAAGATCTACTTATTTATCATTCTCATAAAATCGCCGGCTCGATTATTAAATTTATATTATTTCGTTAAAAATGGAAAGCAAAAACATTGTTTTTTGATCGATAGCTATCTTTTATATGCTAATATGATGTGAAATACAATTTTGCAAAAATGCAAATCCTAGAATTGAATAAAACTTAATCCAAACCGCATTTATTTTTTTATAAATTCATTACGGGTTTAGCTTAATTTAGTTTCTGTGTTTATATGTTTAGAACATTTCCTTAAATTTTTATAAAATTTAATTGGAGTTAGATTTAAATTAAAATAAAAAACTTTTCATGTTAAAACACAAGGCATGGACTTTTTTTGCGAAACAAACAGATCTCTAGCCCGAATATATTTCATGTTGAAAGATGATATATATACAACTTTAAATGAAACAAAATAAATCCAAAAATAAATCCGGTGCTTAAAAAACAGGCCTAATAATATAAATAAAGTGCCAAAATTTAATAATTAAAAATATAACATTAAGTTTGTTCGATAACACAAAAATTTGTACAAGTTTTTACTGGAAGGTGTTCGTTTAGACAAATACGCAGTAAAAACTGGTAAAAAGAGAGAGTAAAGTGACAGTTTGATGCCAAAGAACTTACAAGTTTTTACTGGATACATTTTTGCCAGAAAGAATTTGTAAGATGAAAAAAACATATGACTAAAAAATAAAAAAAATATGCTTGTATTTTTAGTAAACAAAAATTAAATTAAATTTTAATTGTTTATGGATTGAAAGTGAAAATGATTAAATAATTAACTATGGAAGAAGTTAAAAAACATTTAAATTATTTTTGGTCGATAATTTCAATTAACTTTTTCCTTTTCCATAATGACCAGTTGATTTTTTTTAATATTTAAAACAAGCTATTTTATCTAATTTAATAATTCCTACAAATTTTCTGTTCGTTTACTTTTTTGTAAATTTGTCTTACTATTTGTAATTTTGTTACTGAGTAGTTTTTACTGAACTTTACAGGAAAAGTAATCGAACAGACTTATTGTTAAAGAATTTCCAAATTTTGTAAAAGAATTTAATATTTAAAAAGTTGTGCCACTGAAATGTTGTTCACAGAATTATGCAGATATAAGTGTTTAACAGTTCAAGTGGTAAAATTAGTTTGATTTAAAGTTGTATTTATTTGATCTTTCAACATTATATTTTTGTTATTTTATTAATTAATAATCATATAATTACAAGTTATATACTATTACCCTAACCGAGCACTAGCTACTATGGCCTTCGGCGCGTTGTAGCGAAAACAGATCAGTGCCTCTGGTGGGAATCGAACCCACGACCCCCGCACTGATAAGCCAGCACGCTACCAACTAGCCTACTGGGGCACACTGTTTCAACATTTTATAAATATGAATATCGTTGTAAAATATAATGATTTTCGAAGTTTAAACCAAAGAGAAGTGTCAAAAATCGTGTTATATTACAACGATAACACGTTAACATTTGAAATGTGAATAACATTATTGTATTTTATTTTTTATTAAAACTTTATCCCTCTTCTAACAAATATATTTTATTTTGACAATTTTTCAAAATATGATGACGATTTTGACGATTTTTTCTAGAAAGTTTGTCGTTTTTATGCTTTGCAAACCTGGCAACACTGGTTATAAGTGCAAATGCGAGAAGCCCTCGAAAAATTGTTAAGCTAATTTATAAAGTATGCTTTTGTTTTCCATATACCAGGCTTGCCATATACCTTTTTTTGTTAACCCCAACAAATCAAAAAATCACCAATAAGAAAAAGGTAGAACAAAATAGTTTAGTTAAAATTCTTTATTTATTTGACTGCATTAACCGGAGTTGCCAGACACATTAATCGTTATCAGATCAAAAAAATATCCAGAACAAAATCCCCGAATCCAACAATGTAAATTCATAACTTTTTTTCGTACACTATTTTTACTTATTTTCATTCTCAACCTTTAATAAATTTGCAAGGAAACTCTTACATTCTAATTACATTTATTAAAAACCCCATTCAATTTAAAGGACATTCACTTTCAGAACTTTTTTATTTAAGACATATAAGGTGCATACTTCATCTTAAAATCTTTTGATTATATGCATTTGTTTTCCTTAAAAGCCCTAATTTTTATTTGATACATACAAAAATAATCTAAATTAAAGTATTGATGTGTAAAAACCAATCGAATTTTGGGAAAATTTCTTAGGGTTCTTATTCTAGGAGTCGTAAACGAGAATTGCACAAGCAACTGAGCTGAAAAACAATAATTTGAAATACCAGTTTCTTTAATTTTTTGTATCTCGAAAACACTCGAAAGATTTTCTTTTATAATTTTTGACAAACTTAGTTTCATCACACTTTCCGTTTTACTTATGTGATGTATAGTATAAACACATGTGTTGTAATGTAAATTGGCATTTCATAATTATTTCATTATGTATGTCTCCGCAAGTGTATTTTTGTTCCCTTAAATTTATCTAAAATTCTGATTATTCGAAACTGTTTTATGCGTTTGTATTCATTGCATCTCTTCTAACGATCCAAAAATATATTTTAGTAACTTTCTTTCATTATTATATAGGCAAATAGACAAACAACAGGCGAATTTTACAGTTTTTTTAACATCATAAGGAACTATACAAATATATATATTTTTCACTACACGTTCTTCTTTAGGTAATCAGAATAACCTTTGAATACCCACTGCAGAATTTCAGATTCATTTTAGTAAACTTTAATTAAACATTTTTTTCTTCTGAAACATCCCAAAGACATTAATCAATCAGTCATATTTTGTTTTACTTATAAAAACAACATTATTTTTGTTATTTTTACAAAGAATATAGATATTAATATTGTTTGCACTTTCCCTGGTTTATGAAAACACCGAGATGGAGGGTATCCAAAAATTCGTCACAGCCGAATTTAATCTTTTTTAATACCAAATTCGGCACATCGGACTTTAATGCTTCCACTTGTTTTCTTTCAATTGCAATAAAAATATGTATTTATGGCTATTTTATTCGAGCTAGAGCTCGACTAGGGTAATAGGATATCATTTCTAATTATATAATTATTAATAATAATAAATAATAATAAATAAAATAACTATAAAGTAAATACTGGTTGGGTAGTTGTTAATTAAAATACTAAAATAACTGATTCAAACAACTGTTACAAAAATACAATATTTTTCTTCAGTTGTTTTTTAAAATAACTGTCATAATAGTTCTTTTGTAGAACTTTTTTGAGTGTGTAAAAAGTTGTCATAATCCTGTTTAAATTGATACATTTTTCTGTGTAAACCCCGATAAAAATCACAATCGAAAGCAGGTGTTGGTTTAGTCTGTAATTTTTTTTTTAATTTCGTACACAAGGCCTATACTTCGGAAGGGTGGTTTAAATTAGATTTTCTAACTTTAGATTCGTGTTAAGAAGGCTAAATTACTGTAGAAAACTTTTATTATAAGTTTGTACAAAAAACTTTGAAGTTCTGTTGAATTTCTGCAAAACCCTGAAAAATATTCAAATTATAGCCACCTGCCAATATTGACCGATTTAACTAACTAAAATTTGGACTGTGCATTACTACACTCATTAAATTAAGAAGGTAACAATTACTAAAAATTACAGTTGAAATGACTACAAATATATATATTCTGTGTAGGGTTTTCAATTTACCGTCATAAAAATTAGTTAAAGTTAAATTACCTTGCAGAAAAAACTGCTAAATTTAGCAGACTTTTTTTAAATCTTAATAATATAAAAACAGGAAAAATAAATCTGTTAACTTTACAAAATTTTTTGTTATATTCGATGTGAATTTTAGTTAACTAAAAATAGCATTTTACTCTGTAAAAATAGCAAAAATTTTTACTAAGTAATTGTAAACTTTAAATAGCAAACAAAAATTGTTATATTAACAAAATTATATTTACCTCAAATTTAGTACAATATAAATACCAGTTTATTTCATAGAGGCTTTTATTTCCATTAAAAAAAAACTAAAAAAAACTTTAAAAATTTCACATTTTTAAATAATTTTTTTATTTTCTAATATTTAGTAAATGTTTTTGCTGATTTTAGCAGATTATTTTGTTACTTTCAATTAACTAAAATTTAACTCAAATATAACTAAATATTTGTAAGTTCAGCAGATTTATTTTTGCTATTCTTATATTACTAATATCATTTTAACTAATTTTAAATAGCTTTTTTTGCTAGTTTTACAGGTTTATTTCTATGAGTGTATACATTGATTATTAAATTTCAACAAAATTTGACATAAATAGGTAACAAATTAAAATATTTTCAGGATTTTATATTTTTCTCCCTTTTTGGCAAAGATGGTTGTCTTTTTCAATTCCCGGGAATCCCGACCAAAATTCCCATTTATCGGAAAGTAAAAAATCGAAAAAGTTTCCGGGAATTTAGTCCCGTCAATTCCCGGGTTAATACACAATTCTGGGGTTTGCTATGCCAATTTCGGTATAATTAATGTTTTATCTCCATTATTGTTTGCAATTGAAATAAATATATTTCATAATACATACACTACATTTCTTTATTAGGATATTGTCCTAACAAATAATCTATAGGGTTTTTTTGTTTTCAAATTTATTATTTGACCCTTTCAGGAATGTGTTGATAGATCTATTTCGGGAATTTTCCAGGTTCCCATCATCAGAACACGTTTTGAAAGAAGTGACAAACCCATGCCAAACATCAAACATTCATAAAAACTAGTTTACTCACTACATGAAAACTAATATATGAGCTCGAAGATAAAGATTATCACCACTGATCAAAAAATATATTGAAAACTTGTTTGTTATGTGCAAGGTCCAAATTTGATGTGGATATTCAATACACATTTTTTATTTTTTCCTCCTTTTTACTTTTTTGTTTTGTCTATAAACAAAAACTGGGACAGTAAACTAGACTGTAATTTGTCTTTTAAAGAAGTTTAATATAATTTTTATTAAAAATAAAAATTATGTTTTTTTTTTCGACCTTTAATTGTGCAATGAAAATGAAAATTATTTTAATAAAAATTATATCAAACTTGTATAAAAGACAAAGTACAGTCTAGTTTACTCGCCCTGTTTTTGTTTATAGACAAACCAAAAAAATAAAAAGGAGGAAAAAACAAAAAACGTGTATTGAATATCCACACCAAATTTGGACCTTGCACAGAACATACAAGTTTTCAATTTATTTATTGATCAATGGTTATAATCTTTAACTTCAAGCTCATATATTAGTTTTCATATAGTGAGTAAACTAGTTTATATGAATGTTTGATGTTTGGCACGGGATTGTCACTTCTTTCAAAATGTGTTCTGATGATGGGAAAATTAACGAAATAGATCTATCAACACATTCCTGAATGGGTCAAATAATAAATTTGAAAACAAAAAACTCTATACATTATTTGTTATGACAATATCCTAATAAAGAAATATAGAGTATGGCCTCGAACTTGAATAATTTTCATTTTTATATTTCATAACTTTAACGAAAAATAAATTCTAAAATACTTAAATTTTTTAAAGAAAAATTTGTTTTTACAGCATATTTCTTAAACTTTTTAAGTATCTAAAAATACAACGTTTAAACTGTATACGACATTTCATGAATCCGCCAATTACGATATGTAAACAAAAAATATTGACAATGAAAAAATATTTTAAACAATTATAAAATCAAACAGAAGTACAAAAATAATGATGTTTATATTTAAACAACCAAAATATAAGATATAAAAAAATAATTGACTTTAACTATGTTTGATAATAATCTACTTTATTTGTTTCTCGGTTGTTTACAAACATATAAACAATTATGGCTATACATTTTGATTTTTTCAGATTATTTTACTAGATAGAAATTATCAGAAAATTATAAGTACGTACAAAAATATTTTCTGTATATTAATTTTAATTTTAGAAAACTGTATACAATTGTGAATAATACAATATGCGGGAAAAAGCGATTTAAATATGAAACACTGTATGTACTTTTCATTTGTTGTAGCGATTATTTTTATTCGAAATCAATTGACTAGCAGTCAGTTTACACTCACATATATTTTATACACTATTTACATTTGACATTAAAATCTAGTTCCATATTATGTAAATCATTTTTTTAATCACATCTTTGTCAAAATCTATGTTCACTGAAAAAAGTTTACCAGTAGCCTATATTAATAATGACAGGTAAAACAACTGTAAATTCAGTTGACAAGGCAACAAGGGTGAATACTGTTAAAATAACTAAAAATAAAGTATTTTTTTACTGTTGCAAAACCACTAAAAAATGCAGTATAAATAGCTAACAATGTCGTTACAATAACTGAAACATTTTTAAACAACTGAAAAAATTGTCAAAAACTACTGTTTTCAACAGTTGTTTAACTAAGTTAAGTAACGAAAATTAACCGTTTTCTGCAGCAATACTGTTTTGGTAGTTGTTTATTAAATAACTGCTTTAAACAACTGTTACAAAAATGCAGTATTTTTCTTGAAATAACTGTCATAATAGTTGTTTTGTATTATTTCATAAAAAACTACTATAATTGCGGTTAAAAACAACTACTGATTACTTCACAAACAAATGTCATGTACTGACACACTTTAAATAATAAAAAAAAATTATTTGTATGTAGAGTTTTGAGACGGAAAAATTCAAATCTTCGTTTTGGAAAATAAGACCTAAACTCGTTTGTCTTAGTTAAACATATTTTTTGCGCTGTTAGGTGAAATCTATTCTATCTATTATCTATTTTTCCAAAATTTGATTATAAAATAGCCATTCATTAGAATTCTAGCATGCATAAAGCTACCATTACCGATAACCTCATCGTTTCGATTATCATTCCTGCTATTTAATTATAACACAAGTGTTATAGTTTTTCGAAAAAGCCTCTTTTTCAAATAGACATGGACTTTTTCTTGGTGTTTAGCCCATTTTACACTGCCGCTGCTTTGAAGCAACACCTTATTTTAAGGGCCTATAATTTAGGATAGGAGTGAGATATTATAAAGCAGTAAAAATAATGTGATAATTTGAGGTCCTAAATATACAAATAAATAACCAAAATTTAAAAACTATTAATTAAAAAATACAATTTTTGTTATAATTTCATAACACTTTTTTTGAAAAATTATTTATAGAAAAAAGACCGGTGTTATAAAGGTTATGAACTGATTTGGTCAGGGACGTTCAGAAAATTATTTTGAATGAAAATCATTTGTTGTGCAGTATGTATTTTTTATGTAAACTCAAAAGGAAGCCACAAGAACTTTCCAAACTTGTAGATACGTCAATATGCAGAAAATGATTCTAATTTTTTACAGTTATATTAGTTTTTTGTTTTTATATACATCGAGATTATTTTTATGTTATTTTCAATTTATAACGAGCATTCAACCTCCGTATATTTACAAAAATAAAGCAAATCAAACATATTAGCTAGGTTGATACTAGTATTTCGATCTGGCTAAAAATATCATCAGAACCCGAAGTTTTAGAAAAGTTAGAGCCTCCATAATGGGCAGAACTTTAACAAAAAAAAAACCTATTAATCATTAATTTTGCTCCATTCTTGTCTTCTTAGTAATCAAGCACGTGGTTAGGGTCTTTTCCTAACAAGCATCATGACGTTACTAAACTTTGAAGACCAAAAATGTTCTATTTTAAAAAAAAAAATTTAGTTTTTACTCTGGCTCAAGTAATATTTATTACAGTTTTGTTAGTTTTTGGTTTTTATATACATCGAGATTATTTTTATGTTATTTTTAATTTATAAAGAGCTTCCAACCTCCGTATATTTACAAAAATAAAGCAAATCAAACATATTAGCTAGGTTGATACTAGTATTTCGATCTGGCTAAAGATCTCATCAGAACCCGAAGTTTTAGAAAAGTTAGAGCCTCCATAGTAGGCAGAACTTTAACAAAAAACCTATTAATAACACAAGGCAACAATTTTGAAAAAATTTTAGGGGCTTTGAAAACCACTATACAATTTTGATGTATTGTGGTCCCAGTAGTACAAATATGGTTCAATTTTGAAATTCTATGGAGAGTTTGTTTTTAAAAAAATTTTTAATTAAAATTATAAATTTTTTTAGACGTTTCTCCACATAATTAATGATAACTAAAAAAAAATTAGTCCGATATTATTCAAATAAATTTAGAAAAACTGAAATTTACATAGCCTTTAATCCGTTAATATATTGCGTTTCAATCGGCTCAGTAGTTTTGGAGTTATAATAAAAAATTGAGGGAAAAAATATTTTTTTTACGTGAAAATAGCAAATTTTTTTGTTTTAAAAAAATCATAAAAAATCGAAAACGTCAAAAATCGTTCAGATTTATTGCTTTATCGCAAAGCCACATGTAATAGGAACAAAATGAGATATCGATCATAAAAATCGATTGATTTTTTTCGAATTTATTCACAATTAAGTGAATCCGCTCATTTTCACCAATTTTTAGTTTTTTGTCTGATATACATAAAATTGAGTAGTTAATGTTCTTCTTTCGATTGATTGAATTTTGAAAACATTTTCCCCATGCTATGTACAAATTTTCACATCAAAAATGCATTACATAGTAACATTCGTGTATTTTTTGGCAAAACCCTACCTAGAATATACTGATTCTATTCTTCGGAAAGACATTTGTGTTGGATGAGCTTAAATGTAAATAAATAAATAAATTAAATAGTAGAAAATTTATATTTTATTATTCACATTTATTATAATAAATAAAACAAGAAAATAAATAAATAAATATGTATTATAAACTACAAACTCTGAAATTTTCTTTTAGTCGATTTTCTACTATTGTTGAATAACGAAGTGTTACTCTGAATACTCCAGCAAAAATCAGCCATCATGTGTGCATCCCAGCGACCCTGGTATCGTTCCTCCATTGTCCGGATATCTTGGTGGAATCGTTCGCCCTGTTCTTCACTCAAGTCTCCTAGATTTTCAGGAAAACGATCTAAGTGACTGTGCAGGTAGTGTACTTTGATGCTCATGTTGCATCCAAGATTCTGGAAGTGAGTTAACATCTCTTCAACGTGCGCAACGTAATCATCACCCTTGTTATTTCCTAAGAAATTTTGAATAACCCATACAAACGAATCCCATGCATTCTTCCCAATTTCTGACATTGAACTGCCAAATTCAGTATCGTTCACCAATTTGCGAATTTGTGGGCCATCAAATATGCCTGCTTTCAGCTTTTCCATACATAGATTGGGAAACTTCCTTGAAATATACTGGAAACATTCACTATCTTTGTTAAGTGCTTTAACATATTGTTTCATCAGACCAAGTTTAATGTGAAGAGGGGGTAATATGATGCGATCTCGGGGCACTAGAGCCACATTTATAACATTTGGCGTACCTGGAACTAGTGTTTCCCTAGAAGGCCATTGTTTTCTCTTCCAATGTTCTGTTTTAGCTCTGCTGTCCCATAAACATATAAAACAAGGATATTTTGTAAAGCCGCTTTGTTGGCCTAAGAGGAAATTTACCATCTTAAGATCAACACAAATTACCCACTTATGTTCATCATACTTTATCTTCTTCATGACCAATGCAATTACAGAGTATTCTTCTTTTACATGGAATGCATGTAATTAAATGATGTTTGCGTTATCGCAAACACTTCTTGAATGAAATAAAAAGGGTCAAGGAGATCTTATAAATACTGATACTATAATTTGGGATAACCCTTTGTGTGGATACAGTTTGTGTGTGCTGCAAATTTTTTATTATTCCCAAGAATCCTAAAAAACATTAAGGACTTTTATGAAAAAAAAAAAATCATCCGTTACAGGTAGCTAACGGAAAATAAGAGCACTTCAGCGTACACGCACATTTATGAGCGTTTTATTACTATCCTACCTCGGTGTCCAATGCTGGTTCAAATTGTGCGGATAGATATTATAGCAATCTTGATAAGACTTTTGCAATGAAGTTAAGAAGCACTTCCGTTTTTTCCCGGTGATATATTGGCCGCACACATAACAAAATAAATCTGGATCGTTTTTACATAAAAATGTTCTGGCTTTCTGGCTCATTTTTATTAATATTTGAAAATTGTTTTTAACTTCTAAGCTGTATGACTCTAATTTTTGTGTAGGTATTAAATGATGTTTGCGTTATCGCAAACACTTCTTGAATGAAATAAAAAGGGTCAAGGAGATCTTATAAATACTGATACTATAATTTGGGATAACCCTTTGTGTGGATACAGTTTGTGTGTGCTGCAAACTTTTTATTATTCCCAAGAATCCTAAAAAACATTAAGGACTTTTATGAAAAAAAAAAAATCATCCGTTACAGGTAGCTAACGGAAAATAAGAGCACTTCAGCGTACACGCACATTTATGAGCGTTTTATTACTATCCTACCGCAATCGTAAAAATTAAACAATCTTTTGTTTATTACTTATTTTTTTTTAATTATTAGAATCATAAAAATGTCATAGAGGTTTTTCCCAAAGGGGTTTTGCCAAAATGCGTGTCGTAAAATGCACCTGAGTTTTTATGTTCTGCATTTTCATCATATAGTAGGTACAATTTTCTACAGTGCTTGTAAATATGCGATACCTTCAATTAATTGTAAATAAAAATGTAAAGCATGCATCGATTTTTATGATCCATATCTAGTTTAATCCGCATGATATGTAGCTTTACTACAAAAAAATAAAAAGTAATATTTTTTGCAGTTTTCGATTTTTTCCAGATTTTTGTTTTTCAAATTTTTTTTTTTTTTTTAGCATTTTTTTTTTTTTTTTGCTAACAATTTGTTTCATAACTTTGAAACTATTGATCGCATTAAAAAATTTGTACACGTTCTTTAAAGATATTGTAAACCTTAATTTTTGTAAATTTAATTTGACAAAATCGGACTAGTTGTTTTTGAGTTATGACAACATAAGTGGAGAAATGGCTCAAAATATTGTCAATTTTAAAAAAAAAATTTTTAAAAAAAAAATTATCCATAGAATTGAAAAATTTTACCATTTTTGTACTTAGGCAGCCATGATGCATCAAATCTATATAGTGGTTAGTCAAGCCTTTTTTTGCTGTTGACCTGTGTAATCAATTTTGCTCCATTCTTGTCTTCTTAGTAATCAAGCACGTGGTTAGGTCTTTTCCTAACAAGCATCATGATACAAAGCGACAAATTTAGAATTTAAATTGTGAAAACCACCGCTAGAGGGAGCAATAAGTGTCCAAAAAAGCTCATTGAGATACCGGTACACCTTTCTACCAAATTTCGTCAAAAAATTCCAACGGAATCGATGAGTGGTATAAAACGGGTTAAATGTAGATTCACAATACTGGAGTACTCTACGCTAGAGATGGATTCAAGAAAAAAAAAAGAAATAGAATTATACAAAAAATATTTAAGTGCAAAAGAGAAAGGAACAAAATCCAATCGTTGAGTACTCTGGTTTTGTAAACCTACCTTAACAGTTCGTTAATTTTTTTTTTAATGAATTTTACACTAAATAATAAAAAAAAATTAGTAAACATTTTTGATAAAACTACTGAAACTATTTAAAAATTACGTTGCAGAAAAAAACTACTAAAATTCAAGGATTTTTTTGCTAAATATTAGTAAGATAGGAATAGCAAAAACAAATCTATTAAATCTTTAGTTATAAAGGGTGTCCCAAGAAGAGCGCAATTTTTAAATTTTAAATAAAACACAGATATTTAAATAAAAATCGTGAAACTTTATTATATCGTAAAGAAGACAGAATGAGGTTATGTATGGAACAATATATCGTGCAGATGGCCTCCGCGGCTTTGCTGGCATGCACGCGATCTTTTAATGAAATTTTCAATGACCGTTTGGAATGAATGCTGCGGTATTTCATTAATGCAGCGTCCAATTTCCTCTTTTAAGGCTTGAGTCGTCGTCGGCTTATTCGCGTAAACCATCGACTTCAAAAAACCCCAAAGAAAAAAATCTAATGGTGTTAAATCGCACGATCTAGGCGGCCAATTCTGATCTCCAAAACGCGAAATAACACGACCGGGAAATGACTGTTGCAGCAATTGAATTGTTTCTCTGGCTGTATGACATGTGGCGCCGTCTTGTTGGAACCACATGCCCTCCACATTCATTTCTTCAATTCTAGGCAAGAAAAAACTGGTTATCATTTCACGATACCGAACACCATTGACTGTTTGCGCTTGACCTGCCTCATTTTCATAAAAAAAAGGTCCAATGATTTCTCCAGCCCAAAAACCACACCACACAGTGACACGTTGAGGATGCATTTGCTTCTCGTGAATCACTCGAGGATTTGCCTCACCCCAAATGCAACAATTCTGCCTATTGACGAAGCCATCGAGATGAAAATGGGCCTCGTCACTGAAGATGATTTTATCGGCAAAATCAGCATTTTCATGTTGTCATGTTGGTAAAACAATTTCACAATGAGAATGCGTAGTTCATTCGTGTAGCGCTCCATTTTTACTAACCTCGTACCTTCTACTAGCAAACAATAACAATTGTTCAAATGTCAAACAATGACACTTCGAATGTTGCCAGATTTAAAAATTGCGTTCTTCTTGGGACACCCTTTATTTGAGCTAAATCAGCAAAACACAACGCTAAATATTAGTAGATAAAATAATTCATTCAAAAAAGTGAAAATTTTAAATTTTTTTCGATTTTTTTTACTGCGAATAATTTGGCAAAAAATTTATTGATTCTACATTTTTTGTTTGCTGTTTTTAGTCGACAAATATTTACTAAATGTTTATGCTTATTTTAGCAGATTAAATTGCTATTTTCAATTAATTAAAATTTAACTCGAATATAACTTAAATTTTCTAAAATTAACCGTTTTATTATTGCTGTTCTTATTTTATTAATATTTAGCAACACAAATCTCCTAATTTTATCAGTTTTTTTGCAACGTTATTTTTAACAAATTTTTAGTCTTTTTATGCTATTTTTGCAGGTTTATTTCTATTTAACTGAAATATCGTTATCCTTAAAATGCTATTACCGAAATAACTTTAATATCGTTACCCTTAACCCATTGATCAATTGGGAATTTTCTGACGGAATTTGTTAAAAAGACGTAATGGTGTCACAATAAGCTTTTTCTGAAGTTTTTGTACACTTATTTGCTCCCTCTAGCGGTGGCATTCACAATTTAAATTCAAATTTTGACGCCTTGTCTGTACGTACTTATGTACACTAAAAAAAGTTAGTAAAGTCAGCAAAAAATGTTGCTGAGTCAGCAAAATTTTAATCAGCGAGCTGACTTTTAGCAACAAAATTAGTAGATTCAGCAAAAGTTTCGCTAATACTTAGTTGATTAAAATTTAAAAAATCCTTGCTTAAAGTTTAAATTTTTGCTGAATATTAGTAGACTGAAAAAACTTTAACAAATTGTAGAAAAATTATACTTTAGTTAATTTATTTGCTGAAAATCCTAACTATTGTAATTTTTCTAAAAAAAATTTACAATCAGTTATAAGTTACAAAATATAAAAATATTCATACTTCCACATTGACGACATGAATTAATGTAATATCTAAAAATATATAGAAATAATTATATATGTATAACATAAACAAAATTATCTTTCAAACACTTATATCAATGGTTGTCTAAATGATGACATATTTTGAAGGAAGCCTTAGATAATTCTAGAAACTAAAAAATAACAAAATATGACATAAACAACACTTTTTTGCACTAAGAAAGAGGAAACATAAAAAATTACCTATGTGTGCCCTTGTCTTTCGCTTTACCTGTACGCATATTTGTTTGCAATTTAAAATTGCCAATTTGATGATACTACATTAATAATTATTTTAAACATTTAGTTAACAAATACACATTTATTTTGTTATATGTATGATAAAATCTGTTATATGTATGATAAAATTTGTTATATGTATGATAAACAGATACAAACATCTTCCATGGTT
Source organism: Delia radicum (assembly GCA_021234595.1). Lineage (NCBI taxonomy): Eukaryota > Metazoa > Arthropoda > Insecta > Diptera > Anthomyiidae > Delia > Delia radicum. The sequence goes on along the minus strand of CM037851.1, from coordinate 73,407,660 downwards.
GATTTTTTATGTCTTATAAGAGTTGTACATTTTAGTATTGTTTTCCTCGTCTCTACTACATCTTGACATGCCGCGACATCTATTTCATTCTGCTTGTCGTCCACACTATTAATGGACTTATCAGCTCAATTTTGTTAGCAAAAAAAATTAGTAAAACATTAGTTCAGGATAGCTGAATAAGTATAACTAAAATTTTAGCTGAAAACATAATTTTAGCAAAAAATTTGCTGAAAATAGTATATAATATAGTGTATATCACAAAATCTTCTTTAAATTTCAACTCAGTGAAACTGAAATAAATGTTTAAAAAAACCGGCAGTTTTTGGAATTTAGAAAAACTGTAAATGCAGTTGTGTAAACAGGACCTTGAACCATCACTGAGCAATGTTTAAGGATTACCCCACTTTATCCGTAAAAGTTACAGAGGGTTAAAGTTGAAAAATCGATAAAAATGGCTTGAAATAATCCATTGTTTTTACCTTCTTTCGTTTTTTTTAAGTTCTTATATTTCAATCTTTTCCGGCATAACACAAAGTCAGTACATATAAGAGATTATTTTAATGTTCGTTTGATAGATGCTTCATCGCTTCGTAAGAAGTTATAAGACTGTTAAGTTTTGAAACCAAAAATTTTCGAGGTTTTTTGATCAGGGATTTCGGCCACCTCTATAAAATGAAAAAAGTTGAACTAGAGTTGGTAGCTGTTCTAATTTAATTCTTAACATTTTGGAATTAATCGAATAGTTAAGGAGTTTCAGCAGATCAAAGTTCGAAAGAAAAAACGTAATTTTTTTAAAATACCAGTTTTTCGCGAGGCACATTCGCGGTTTAATTCGAAATTTGGTGGACTCTTGCGTAAACCGAGTTTTTTGTGAGTTTACATAAAAAAATCACTGGCGGGTTTATAAAAAATGAATTGCAAAAATTGTATGGCATTTTTGAAAAATGTGCGAAATTAACAAATCTTTTTCTGTATAATTTTTCTACAGATTTTTCTAGTTTTTTTCAGTTTACTAATATTCAGCAAAAATTTTGTTAACTTTTAGCAAGGATTTTTTAATTTTAAATCAACTAAGTGTTAGCAAAACGTTTGCTGAATCATCTAATTTTGTTGCTAAAAACCAGCTCGCTGACTTTCAGCAAAAGATGTTGCTTACATTAGCAATTTTTTTGCAAGCACCCTCCTGACTAAAGTTGTGCTGACTCAGCAAAAGAGCCATTAAATTAAGCCTTTAAAATCGGCCTACTAGTTTTTAATATACGTCAATTTAAACATAGCCATGTGGAACATTTTTTATGTTATTTTTTTGGAATTTTTAAGCAAAACTAACTTCTTTTAAAAAAAATTTAAAATTTTTTCCATAAATACGTATCAAATATTATTGAAATAAGAATAAGTCTGCCAATGCCAAGTTTCAAAGCAAACAAAATCGCGATGGCAAAAAGCGTTCGGTTTGACATGGAATGGCTCAAATGTAGAATTACGTCATACATAGGTTTTGTTATTTAACTAACAAAATATTTTGTTTAATTGTGGATTTTTTATTTAATTGTGGAAGCCCTGGCATTTATATATATATATATATATAAAGGGGTGCGCCCCGTTAGGCTAGTTGGTAGCGTGCTGGCTTATCAGTGCGGGGGTCGTGCGTTCGATTCCCACCAGAGGCACTGGTCTGTTTTCGCTACAACGCGCCGAAGGCCATAGTAGCTAGTGCTCGGTTAGGGTAATAGTATATAATTTGTAATTATATGATTATTAATTAATTAAAAGTTTGTTATAATTTTTATTAAAAATAAAAATTATGTTTTTTTCGACCTTTAATTGTGCAATGAAAATGAAAATTATTCAAGTTCGAGGCCATACTCTATATTTCTTCATTAGGATATTGTCCTAACAAATAATCTATAGAGTTTTTGTTTTCAAATTTATTATTTGACCCTTTCAGGAATGTGTTGATAGATCTATTTCGGGAATTTTCTAGGTTCCCATCATCAGAACACGTTTTGAAAGCGGTAACAATCCCATGCCAAACATCAAACATACATATGAACTAGTTTACTCACTACATGAGAACTAATATACATATGAGTTTGAAGTTAAAGATTATAACCATTGATCAAAAAATAAATTGAAAACTTGTTTGATGTGCAAGATCCACCTCTGGTGGATATTCAATACACGTTTTTTTGTTTCTCTCTCCTTTTTATGTTTTGTTTAGTTTGTAAGCAAAACAGGGGAAGTAAACTTGGCGGTACTCTGCCTTTTATACAAGTTTGTTATAATTTTTATTAAAAATAAAAATTATGTTTTTTTCGACCTTTAATTGTGCAATGAAAATGAAAATTATTCAAGTTCATTTTCATTATTAATTAATAAAAAAAAAAAAAAAAAAATATATAAAGGGTTATTTTTTAAGAGTTTTCGGAATTGATTTAAAAAATAAACATAAAATTTAGAAAAATATATGAAATCTTTATTTGAGTCGATAGAACGATCTATATAATTCATTGTTTAAAGATGATTCCATGTAAATTTTGAACGCGGGTACGCCTCAAATTGTTCATACTCTGGGTCCAATTTTGGCATAATCTCTTCAACATATCGGCCGGTATCTCAGAAATAAATTCTTTAATATTGACTTCCAATGCGTCAACCGTTGCGGGCTTGTCCCTATAGACATGAGAAATGATATGCAAATTTTTGGACATGAAGATGCGTCAAACTTTATAGTCATTTCTGCGGAAAAACTGTGCCATACATAAAAAAAATAAAGTACACTATTGAAATCAGCATGCCCGAAATATATAGAATTGATGGTCAGAACATTATTAATTTGTTTGATGACATGCCGTGTAATTAAAAATTTTCAAATTTTCATAAAAATGCAATAACCGGAGTACCGTTTGGATGTTTGACTTTACATTTTTTGTTGTAATCGAATAAAAAGAACTTTTTTTTTTAATTAAAATTTATTTTGAAAATACCGAAAAATCAGTTTTTTCATAACGTTTGTAGTAAAGTTTAAAGTTATTTTTGCTGCATTTGTTAGTTGTTTTTCAACAATTTTTGAATGATGTGATTTAAAGTTTACAAATCCGCTATGATTTCGTTTTTTCTAACGCACTGTATAGAAAATGTTTGTTTCTATACCAAGATAAAAAAATGTTTTGTTAGTGCATATTATATGCATAAAAACTTTTGTTTTGCGATACTTGTAAATTACATCTTTATATTTACTTTGTATATAAAAGTTGTATAAAATATCATTGAATGGAAATTTTCTTTTGAAAATCTTAGAAATGCTGTTTGGTTGTTTAATTCAATAAAAAGTGAATCTTGTGTAACGGAAGCAGATAGATATTTACACGTGATAAAAGTAAAATTTATTACTTTTCGAAGTTTGATGTCTCTGCTTTGATCATGTTCGATGTAATAACTACGGCTCGGAAGTTAATGCATTTATATTTGTGTTTTATGCACATAAAATATGTATTTAAAATCGTCAAATATGTACTTAAAATTTTGAAAAATATGCATTTATATTTGCTCCACTATTTTTGTTTTAAAAAATGGTTTAAACAATTAAAAATTACGAATAATATTATTATACAGGGTGTCCGCCGGGAAGGTATACTACTTTGTTTGTTTATAATTTTTGATTAAATGAAAGAGGATGGATCTTGTACACTGATAGAAATTTGTGCGTAGTATTAATGAATTCCTTCATTAATCCAATGAATTTTTTCGTAAAAAAGTCCCCAAAGAAACGTTTCATTGAGTCAATGAAAGGTGTTTCATTAAATCAATTTTAATGAATGGTTTCATTGACCCAATGAAAATTTCATAAAGTATATGACATTTTTTTCATTAATCCTAGCCTAATTGTTATGAAAGTTTCATGTGTTTAATGAATAAAATTCATAGTTTGTATGAAATATTTTCGTTGATATTTAATAATTTGCACTTTTTATGATTATTTTAGCATAGCATTAATTTGGTGGTTATTGAGAAATTATCATTCGTTGATATTATTTATAAGGTCTTTTCTTTATAGGATCTATAAAATATTTTTATAAAAAAAGTTCGAAAAGTTCGAAAGTAAACATCACAGCTGTTCTGCAAAAGCGATGGCAGATTTTTATTAAACTCAGCCTGATTCAGCAACTTTTCGTTACTTGGAATATTATGACATGTAAGAAAGAAATCTAACAAGAAAGGTGTCCCGGGGAAAATTCTATTGTTTCCCAACAAAGTTGCTAAAGCTCATAATTTTTGAGGAATTCGAAAAAGATAAAATTTAAAAAGTAGCTGATTAGATTTCAGATCGAAAATTACAAATTTTGAAAATAATTTTTTTTTATTCATAAAAAAGAAATATTTTAATTATTGTACTTTTTTTAAATTATGTATATTAAGAACTTTAATGATTGAAAAAATCGTTTAAATATAATTGACAGACATTAAAATATTAAAAGACGAACTAAAAAAAAAACAATTTTAATGTATTTCTGTTTTTATTGTTTTATTTTTACAAAATTGTTCAATCTTTCTTTACATTTTTTATAATTTGTGTTAAAAGATGATATATTTTCTTATATGTCGGTACAAAATATGTAATTTTTTATCGATCTGGCTTGAAATTCTGTAGAACTATTGACGATTATAGTACACTTTTTGTAGTTAAATTACGACCATATTAGATAAAAATGTTAAATATTCTTAACAATGTTGTTAAAAAACAAAAAATTATAATCGTTTAGCATAACGTTTTTGTGTGGAACATCGTCAAAGCGATAACAAATTAGGTCTCGTTTTGAACAAAACTATATCGTTTTTCTTAGAGAATCTGTTCCCTGAAAGTTAGTGACCAACTATTCAAATTCGTCAAAAAATGTTAGCTTTTGGGAAACTTAATAAAAAATTTTATTTATATCAAAGTTTTGGTTAATTCTGTTTAAAAGAAATTTTTAGTTTTTTTTTATTTCAAAACGATAGTACAAAAAACAAAAAATTGTTTTTTATTACAAGTCAAAATTTTTATTGAAAAAAATTTAAAAATTTTTCATTGATTTAATGCATATTTTTTATGAAATTATGAAAAAAACATAAAAAATGTTAATGAAAAAAATACCAATATTAATGAATTTTCATTCAGTTAATTAAATTTTGCCTTAAACCAATGAATCGATTTTAATGAAATCGTTTCATTAATACTATGAAGGAAAATTCTATCAGTGTATTGATAAATGTTTTATTATGGAATACAATATCAGATAAATGACCGCCTCTGTTAGCCAAACAAATGCACTTTTTTCATTACATTCTCACACATTTCACGCGGCATTTAATTAATTTCATCACGAATATTTTGTTTGAGTTGCTTAAGCGTTTCTGGTTTGTTTGCATAAATCTTGCTTTTCAGATATCCCCACAAAAAGAAGTCCGGAGCAGTCAAATCAGGCGACCGTGGAGGCCAATCAACATAACCATGTCTTGAAAGAACTTGTTTTGGAAAGAGGTCTCGAAGTAATTCCATTGTAATCCTGGCTGTATGCGATGTGTCACCGCCTTGTTGATACCACTGAATCTTAAATGGAAACAAATGCAAATCCTTGTGCAAAATGTTGGACAAAGTTGTTCTTTGAAGACCAAGCTCCTGAGAACGGCGTCGAATTGAGGTTGATTGATTGTTTTGAACACTTTCTTGAGCAGCAGTAATGTTTTCAGCCGATCTTGAAGGATGCTGTGGTCCATGCTTGGGCCTATCACCCTCTTTCTTCGAAATCATTCACTACACGATAAATAGTGCGTTTTGTTGGCACGTTGTTTCTCCCAAAAATTTCACTTTCACATCTTCACAGTAATCGATGATTGATTTTGATAAAATGTTTTAACGATTAAAACACGTTGGTTAATCGAATATTTTTCCATAATAAATTTGCCACGTGTCTACTTCACGACTGCCAAATAAGAACTGTCAAGACTAATGTTTACCAAAATGGCGGCAAACCAAAGTAGTATACTTTCCCGGCGGACACCATTGTCAAGACTAATGTTTACCAAAATGGCGGCAAACAAAAGTAGTATACTTTCCCGGCGGACACCCTATATATATAATATTATTATAATAAATATATAATATATTTTTCTTTTCGCCATAAAAAAAAAAAATATATATATGTATAAATTTAAAACAATATTTTATTTATAAAATTTATAAATTGTGTAAAATTTATTTTTAGTAAAACAAAAAGAATTTCTTAAAAATATGTATTTTAATGCAAAATATGCATTTATACACTCAAATCAATAGCTTCATCATATGTTTCATAAATTTTCATCCAATGTAACGTTTCATAGTATTTGTGAAACATTTCATAAAAAACAAAATCAATTTCATCATATTTATGAAATGTTTCACTATATATATGAAGGATTAGATTAGATTAGATCAGAAGGCACTATGCACCGCGACCAATGTAGGTCTTTTGTGCTGCCTAAGGTTACCTACAGATTCAAGCTACCTATAAAGCCAATTATCCTATTAGGCAAAATGTTCACGATGTCGGAAGGCGAAATGAAGCGATCACCTAGAAACCTAAGTCTCCTATCACAAAGCCTGGGACATTCGCAGAGAACATGCTCCGAGGTCTCAGACACCATCTCGCAAAACCTACACAAATCCGTGTCCGATTGACCCTTCTTGTGCAGATGGTATCTGAGATTACAGTGTCCAGTTAAGTACGACGCCAGGGTCCTCAAACCCCCCCCCACCCCCCCCCCCCCCCCCCCCCCCCCCTTTCAAGCGACAAGAGTCGCCTCGACCCCCCTACTGGAAAAAGAGATCAATATTTTAGCCTGGCGCTGGCCAGGAGAGTTTTCCCAGTAACCAGAGAATTCAGACTCTCTCCATGCCCTGAGCCTTTCCCTAACATACCCCGCAGGTATTCCACAGAATGGTTCAGGACCAATAAAGGATATGAAGGATATTTTGTATTAGTACGGATTTTATTATTTGTCTGTAAACAAAAAATCATAGAGACCACGATATAATCATTATAATTCTTGTTTTTTTTTAATGTTTCATAAATATTGATGAAATTGTTACATTAGACAAAAATTAATAAAACTTATTCCCGTTTTTTTCTGGGTTTAGCAAAATATGCATTTAAAAAAATTCGATAATATACATTTACATATGCATTTATAGCAAAATATGTATTTATAGTAAAATATGCATTTATAGCAAAATATAAAAAAATATGTTTGTTGAGCCGATTTAATTCTATTTTGTGTATAAAGTTTAAGAGAAAAGCCGAAGTTTAGCTATAAAGTTAAAAGTTCGGCCGCCGAACTATTTTCAATTTGGCCGAACTTTCTGATGCCGAACAATGAATTCATTGCTTAACTACAGACTTTTCTTCAAATATGACACTCAAAATAGCATCTAATCAGCCCAATAAACATTTTTCCATCCGCCAAATTTGTCCATAATGCTTTAAAATACCATTATGCTTTAAAATACCGAATACAGACCAAATGCATTTGGCCGAACTGTTCGGTCGGACACTACTAATAATCACACCACTTTACAAAAAAAAATATTACATGTTGAATATTATAAGTTTGCTAATGTCAAGAAATTGTAATCATTTTTAAAGTTGGAATATTTTTACTACAATCTATAAATTATTTAAAGTTGCTGACCACAGTCTGATAAAATTAAACTGAGTGACCGAACACTAAAGATAATTTTATCTGCATGTGTAACGATTATATTTTGAAGCATGTAAAACTGTAGTACGCTCATAGAAATAAACCTATAAAAATAACACAAAACGCCAGGTTTAGCCACCGATACCTTTTTTATACCGTTATCCGTTATCAATACGGAATTCCTTGTTTCAAAAATACCGGTATACCGTAACCATTTCCGGTATTGTACCGGTATTAAATCGGTTTTTTAAAAAAAAAATTTTTAACGTGTTTTACTGAATATTAATTTTTTTTATTACAAAATATCGAAAATTACAAAATACCTACTAACTTTTTTGTTAATAAAATATCGTATTGCTAACTTAACGTACGGCTATCTATTTTTAATTTGGATTGAAAACATGCGTTTTTTAACAACAATAAATCATTTATGGTTTTCAATAATTTATTTATTTTTTTTTTATTTTAGTCTATGGAAATAATCCGTACAGACCATGAACATTAAAATACTATTAAAAATACTATACAATCGAAAAACTAAGATTACTTATCTAATTTAAAGAATTTAAATTTAAAATTATACCCCTCTTTACAATATCTAAACCTTTATTAAAATCAATTAACTGAAACAACATATTAAACTCGTCGCAAATTCTACGAAATGGAGTTAGCAAAGTTAGATTTATAATAAAGGGTTCGCCATCTAACTTTTTTTTTTCAACTAGTGCCTATTTCGTGAATGGTAACACTTAGCTCATGTCTGATTTGACAGATAATTAGTTTTTTCCTTCCGCTGAACGAATATGGTTGTGTATACTCTTGAACAACGCTGGGAAATATTGCGAAATTACTTTGAAAATCATGGTAATGTTGCAGAATGTGTGCGAAAATTGCGTACGGATTTTGGAAGAAGAGAAGCACCGTCAGCTCCGTATGTTCGTTATCTTGTGAAAAAAGTGAAAGAAACTGGCATCCTCATCGATAAACCAAAGCGTAAAAAACCAAAAACAGTGCGTACACTCGAGAAACGTGCCACAAAGCCGAAGCTACACTCGATGTTTTGCGCCCTGTTTTTGAAGATCGCATTATCAGCCGCAGAGCTGATGTCGTTTGGCCACCTCGGAGCTGCGATTTGACACCGTTGGACTATTATTTGTGGGGTGCCGTCAAAGATAAGTGTTACGCCAACAAGCCAGAGACAATTGACGCTTTAAAGGACAATATTCGTGGAGCCATTGGTGAAATACAGCTGCACACAATCGATAATGTGCTTAAAAATTGGACCGATCATGTAGGCTACTGCATGGCCAGCCGAGGCAGCCATTTGAATGAAATTATTTTCCATTATTAACCGGAAGGATTGTACTTTCAAATAAAAAAAGAAATTTGAGAAAATATTCAGTAGTTTTTTTTTATAGCATTTTCAAAAAAAAAAAAGTTATTTGGCGGACCCTTTATTTAATATTTAATAATTCATAATTTCTTGAACAACGAAAAGGATTATTCATATTTGTTTTACTTAGCAGATATCGCGAATTAAGACTTCCATTCATCAACTTAAGCAGGAAGGACACACTCAGCATTTGCCTACGTCTTTTCAGTGTAGGTAGTTTAATAAGTGCAAGGCGATGTTGATACGAAGGCAGATTAACATTTGAATTCCAATTCAGTTCGCGAAGGCAAAATAATAAAAATTGTTTTTGAACGGATTCAATAGAGTTTGAATGGATAAGGTATTGAGGGTCCCACACAACAGAACCATATTCCTGAATCGGTCTGACCAGCGTTGTAAATAATTGTTTTGTAGTATATGGATCACAAAATTCTTTGCTCCAGCGTTTGATGGATCCAAGAACTCCAGTAGCTTTATTTACTGTTAATGATATGTGCGATCTAAAGTCTAACTTTCTATCTAGAATCTATCTATCTAGATTCTAGATCAGTGAAGGGCACTTTTGCAAATCCTATGTACGCGTGCATAGGAAAAGAAATGCTGCCTGTGTGACGTCGACACATGTTCACTATAAACTTCTTCGTGTGGTCTCTGGCAATGTACGTTCGGCTGTTGCTTTGTTGTCATTTCGTCAAAGTTATTTAAATCAGTTGCAGATCAGCACTTGTTGATGTAAGATCAGCTACGCAACTTTTTATTTACACCCAAAGAAAAATGGGAATATGATTTTTTTTATAGAGAATATGGATGGTGAGGCGCAATGAGTGATTTGTTATAAGTAACAAAAGTTTGTTTAAGAAGACATTACTAATCTTGCCATGGAAATAACGATAACCTGAGGGGGGTAATCGATCGCTGTAAATCAGGTACACTATTTTTTAGCAAATTTTTTGCTAAAATCGTGTTTTCAGCTAAAATTTTTATTATACTTATTCAGCACTTAACTGTTTTATACTAATGCTTTACTAATATTATACTAATGTTTTACTAATTAATTTTGCTAAAAAAATTGTGCTAATAAGCACATTAATAGTGTGGACGACAACCAGATTGAAAGATATACGCAGAATGAAGCAGATGTCGCTGCATGTCAAGATGTAGTAGAGAAGATGAAAATGATACTAAAAAGTACAACTTTAATTAGACATATAAAAAAATCAACCATGGAAGATTTTTGTATCTGTTTTTCATACATAAAACAAAATTGGGGATTAAAACAACTTAAATTTTGCGTTGTCACCGGCTTGTGAAAATAATTGTCTATTAATTAAATAAAAGACAAAATAAAATATTTAAATTTAATATGTATTTCTAAACTAAATGTTTATAGATTAATAATCTAGAGTGGTTAAATTGCAAACAAACATATACAGACATGTAGACAGAGTAAAGCGAAAGACAAAGACACACATCTTAGGTAGATTTGTATGGTTCCTTTTTCTTATTGCAAAATAAGGGTTGTTTTTTTCGTTTCGTTTGTTTTTGTTTATTTTTTCGTTTCGTTTCTATAATTACCTTCGGCAGTTGCGTCCTTTAAAAGATAGCATCATTTAGACAACCATTGATGTATGTAGTTGCAAGAAAATTTTTGTTATGTTATATAAAGGGTATAATTTTTTTTTGAAAATGCTATAAAATTTCAAATTTCTTTTTTTATTTGAAAGTACAATCCTTCCGGTTAATAATGGAAAATAATTTCATTCAAATGGCTGCCTCGGCTGGCCATGCAGTAGCCTACACGATCGGTCCCATTTTTAAGCACATTATCGATTGTGTGCAGCTGTATTTTACCAATGGCTTCACGAATATTGTCCTTTAAAGCGTCAATTGTCTCTGGCTTGTTGGCGTAACACTTATCTTTGACGGCACCCCACAAATAATAGTCCAACGGTGTCAAATCACAGCTCCGAGGTGGCCAAACGACATCAGCTCTGCGGCTGATAATGCGATCTTCAAAAACAGGGCGCAAAACATCGAGTGTAGCTTCGGCTGTGTGGCACGTTGCGCCGTCCTGTTGAAACCAAATGTTGCCAATATCCTCCTCTTCAATTTTTGTGAACAAAAATTTTCACAAGATAACGAACATACGGAGCTGTCGGTGCTTCTCTTCTTCCAAAATCCGTACGCAATTTTCGCACATATTCTGCAACATTACCATGATTTTCAAAGTAATGTCACAATATTTCCCGGCGTTGTTCAAGCGTATACACAACCATATTCGTTCAGCGAAAGAATAAAACTAATTATCTGTCAAATCAGATATGAGCTAAGTGTTACCATTCACGAAAGAAGCACTAGTTGAAAAAAAAACGTTAGATGGAGGACCCTTTATATTTATTTCTATATATTTTCAGATAGTAATTTAATTCATGTCGACAATGTGGGAAATGAAAATTTTTATATTTCGTAATTATTGTAAACTATTTTTAAAAGAATCATATATGTTTTATGATTTTCAGCAAATAAATTAACTGAATTACAATTTTTCTACAAATTGTTTGCGTTTTTTTCAGTCTACTAAAATTCAGCAAAAAATTTATTAATTTTTAGCAAGGCTTTTTTATTTCTAATCCACTAAGTGTTAGCAAAACTTTTGCTGAATCTACTAATTTTGTTGCTAAAAATCAGCTCGCTGATTTTCAGCAAAAGATTTTGCTGACATTAGCAATTTTTCTGCAAGCACCCTCCTGACTAAAATTTTGCTGACTCAGCAAAATTTTTTGCTGACTTTACAAACTTCTTTTTTTGAGTGTAGGAACACCATCCGGACCCGGAACATAGGACCATTTTAACTTAATTAAATAGTTAAGTACAGCTTGTTTATTTATAAGAGGCATATTAATTAACGTTGATTCAAGAATTTGGTATGGATATCTATGAGAGTTGTATATCAATGATGAATAAATAGATGAAAAAAAAATCAGCAAACATATTACTGTATTTAAGTCATCTGATGACTCGTGATCCCCAAGTTTCATTGCTGATGGGTAATAAGAGGCACGTCTTCTGGAATTAACAAACTTATAAAATGCCGGTATGTACCGGTATTGATGTTTCTGTATCGGTTATACCGATACGAATGGAATATCGATACCAATACCGAAACAAACAAAAAATTTATAGCAATACCGATAGCAATTCCAATATTTTTATCGGTATTCAACCTTGGAAAAAGCTACTAAAAATTAGTTAAAAATGACGTTGCAGAAAAACTGCTAAAATTAGCAGGCTTTCTTTTTGCTAAATAGTAGTACGATAATTGCAACAAAATTAAAACTTAATGTTCAAAATTTTAGTTTTTTTTTTGAATTAAATTTAGTTAAAAATAACAATTAACTTTTCTAAAATCAGTAGTGTCCGACCGAACTCATTTTTTCGGCCGAAGCCGAAGCCGAGGCCGAACTTCGGCCATAATATCAATGTTCGGCCGAAACCGAAGCCGAAGCCCAACTTTTTGTTTTAATAAAAAAAAATATAAATTGTTTTTTTAGATCAATAAATTTAAACCAAAAAGTTAATAAACATAAACAAAAATAAAAATTCATAGGTATATTTTTTTAAAAAATCATATTTGGAAAATAGTTGTACTATTTTAAGTACAAAAAAAGAATAAAATATTTGTATTATATTTTATAGTCAAAGAAAAATAGTTGATCGATTTTTAAGTTGATATAGAAAAAAAAAACTCAAACTTTAATATTTAATATTGAAAAGTTTGATATTGCAATGACAGAAAAGCAATTTTCCGCATTCACACCATGTGAATTGCTTCGTCTATCAGAATACACTAGAATTTGTGGGGCTGATAAATATTTTATTACTACAGCTTTTAAATTTGTAAATGTACTTGAATTCCAATACTCAAATATATTTATATTTCGGGACTTAAAGGCTCCGTAATAAACATTTTAATTTCTTTTTCAATAAAATTTTCATTTGGTTCTGCTACTTCTAAGTCTGGTACTGCATCATGTCTATCCCAAATTGATGAACCTGTTAATCTATTTTTAGGATTACTTACTACTCGAAATTAATTGCAAAATATAAAAGTATACGTTTATTTAAATTATATCGCATTAAACTTGATTATTTGCTTATAAGTCTTGTAGGTATATTTCTGGAAATGTTCTTTAAACTCTTTTGGCTTTTTGAAATTTTTTCACACACATTGATATTTAAATATCGTTTTTTTTTTGGTATTCTATCATATTCAACGTTGTATTTTTTATGTAGTTTTTTTTTGTAAATTCTGAAAAGTAAATATAACCACAGTTGTTATTTATTTGTGCTTTTTATAAATAATCATAAAAAGTTCGGTAGTTCGGCCAAAATTTGGCCGAACACCGAACTTGGCCGAACTTCACTTTTTGGCCGAACTCCGAAGCCAAAGCCGAATACTCGGTCGGACACTAAAAATCAGCAAAACGTTTGTTGAATATTTGTAGACAAAAAAATGTAATATATACAGAATTTTTGCTGTACACTCAGAATATTCTTACAGTAACTACATGTTGGTCATTCGGGTAGTAAACAGTAGTAGTTTTTTTAACTGCTATTGTAGTAATTTTTCTTTGAGAAAATGAAAGACGACTAATTTAGACTGTCATTTGAAAAAATTAACTACTTTAGTATTTTAATAAACAACTACCAAAACAGTAATTTTGCAATAATTAATGTTAGTTATTAATTTTTTTTTTAATTTTTGTTAATTAAAAATAGAAGATTATGCCGAGTTTTTAAAAATTATCGCTTAGTTTATATTTGTTATTATTGATATGTTCATAGTTTTGGCAAATAATAATTAAAAAATTTCATTATACATATCTCCAATGCATAAGAACTTCAAAACTGGAATATCGTTTGGAATTTTGACTTTGCATTTTAAATAGAATGTAGGAAATACAAGGTGGCGCAAAAGTAATCCTCCTATCAGAAAATGCTATAAATTTTGCGATTGGCCCCTAATGTCAGTTCTGTTTTGACATTTGTGTAGTAAACACATGCGAAATACACGTTAATAAACAATGTTACGCTACACTGCTCCAGAACGCGGAATATTGGTGACTATTTATTTGACCAATAATCGGTCGGTGACTTTGGCACAACGTGAATTTCGTCGCAGATTTCCTGGCCGTCCAACGAATACTGGTGAAACACTGCGACGTTTAGACGCTCGCCGACTGGCACAACACGAGATGCTGCCAGGCGTGGCAGACCCCGTAGTAGCCGTTCTGCAGGGAATATTGCTGCTGTAGCCGAGGATGTCATGGAAGCGCCGTCGACATCGACCAGACGACGTGCCACGCAAATGGGTATCAGTCGACGGTCGCAACTTGATGAATTGGGATTGGAAAACATGTGGTTTTTGAAGTCGCGGGTTTATGTCAACAAGCCTCAGACTCTTGCAGCTCTTAAAGACAATATCCGTCTAGAATGTGAGGACCTATTGCCGGAAGTTTTGGCCAAAGTGATGGAAAATGCCATAAAAAGGGCTCAAATGACAATCAACTGTGGCGGCGGCCATTTACATGACATCATATTCTCGACTTGATGTAAAAAAAATTAAAATACCAAATAAAAATAATCCACAAGAAGAATCAAAGTTTTTCATTTTTTTTTTAAATTACAGCCAAAAAACATCGGAAGGTTATTTTTGCGCCACCTTGTACAAATTTTTATTGTAATTAAAAGAAAAAAATATTTTTTTTTATGTTCATTGTTTTTATTGTTTTGTTGCTCGTTTTGATGGTTTATGCATTCTTTCAAAATTAGTTGTTTTTGACCGCTTCGGTGATTGTTTTTACCATTGTAGTTGGTTTATCAATAGTTAAAACGACAACATGGTTAGTAATTTTTATGACACATACAGTCATCGCCTTTTTGACTACATTTGTAGTCAATTTAACTGCAATTTTTAGTCATTTCTACCTTCTTAATATCCTGAGTGTATTTGGCTTTAATTTAGTTGAATGCAAATAACAGTTTATCCTGCTAAAATCAACAGAAATATTTGCTAAAAAATGGTAGACTGTTGATTTTAGAATTGAAAATTTTTATTAGCATAAAAATATAAAAAAAAACATTGAAAATTCTGCATTTGTTTGCGATTTTTTGTCTACTATTGTTTAACAATTTTTTTTGCTGATTTCAGCAGATTAATTTGTAACTTTAAATTTAATAAAATTTAGTTCTAGTATAACGAAAATTTGCTAAATTTAACAGATATATTTTTGATATGTTTATCTTATTAATATTTTGCAAACAAAATAAGCTAATGTCAGCAGCTTTTTCTGCTATGCCATTTTGAACTAATTTTTGTACGTATAATTTTACCATTTATTCTTAAATCGCGTTGATTTACACTGAGAGGATTGATTTTTTGCATTTGATATATAAAGTGTCACTGTAATTCGTCCATTAAAACTTTTCATTAAATTAATGCAGCTTTTCATAAATTTTTATGAAAATTTTTAATTTTATATGTCTGAAGAAAACGTTTCATTAAAAATAGTTTTCTAAACATTATGAAGCTGTATGAAGTTAAAGAAATTTTTCATTTATTTTGTGAATAAATCTTCATTAGTTTAATAAAAAAGTTGATGAAAACTCATCCAAGAAAATTCTTTCTGTGTAGTGAAGTTAACTTTTTATGATAATTGTTTTTGCAAACAAACAATATTCTAAATTCTCCCAAGTGAAATTTTTTTTTTGTGTTTTCCTCGGTCGTAGAGGAAAACACGCATCTGTTAATTTTTGCAGTTGTTTTTAAATGCAATTAAATATGTTATTTTTTGTAACAAATGTTTTTAAGCAGTTATTTAAATATTTTAATAAACAACTACCAAAACAGTATTTTTGATGTAAATAGTTATTTTTGGTTAGTTATTTAAAAAACACAAATTTTTTTTGAGTTTTAAAAAAAAATTTGTTTAGTTTACAGTTGTTATTAATGGTGTAGACTTAAAAAAGTCTTACAGCAGAATCTACTGAAAATTACAGTGAAAACAACTGTAATTTCATTTAAAAGGGCGACAAAGGTAATTACCGTTAAAATAACTAAAAAAAATAAAGTTGATAAACGACTAACAAATGTAGTAAAAACAACTAATAATGTCGTAAAAACCACTGAAAATTTTTTACTACACACGTTTTGAAACAACTGTAAAAATTTCTAAAAACTACTATTTTTTAACAGTTACTTTTTGGTATTTTAAAAATAAAAATACTTTTTTAATTACAATAAAAATTTGTATTACCTACATCCTAGTTGAAATGCAAAGTCAAAATTCTAAACGGCACTCCAGTTATAACGTTTTTATTCATTACATAATCTTCTATTTTTAAGCAACTAACAAAAATTAACTGTTAACTGCATAATTACTGTTTTGGTACTAAAATAACTACTTCAAACAACTGTTGCAAAACTACAGTAATTTTCATTAGTTGTTTTTTTAAATAACAGTCATAATAGTTGTTTTGAATTATTTTATAGAAAAGTTACTGTAGTTGCAGTTAAACACAACTACTACTGATTACTACACAAACAACTGTAATGTAGTAATTATAAAACTTTTTTGAGTGTCTTCATACTAGTTTGAAAATTTTATTATATCTCCAATGCATGAATACGTATTAACTGGAGTACCGATTAGAGTTTTGACTTTACATTTTTCGTAGGATGCAGGAAATATAATTTTTTTATTGTAATCAAAGAAAAGAATTTATTAGAAATTATTAAAAAAAAAAGTAAGGTAACAGTTTAAAAACAGAAGTTTTTACCAACTTTTTCAGTTATTTAAAAATTGGACTTTGGAAATCTAGTTCATTTGAGTGAGCGCTCTTTCTAGTTTAATTGATCTGAATGAACTAGGTCGTTCATCTAGTTCAATCGATCTTTGAAAATTTCGTTCAGTCGTTCGTTGGATCGCTTGTTTCATAATTTGTAATCGAATTAATATTTGACACTTTTTTTACTGCTATTAATAACGATAAGAAATCAAAAAAAAAACTTATCTTTAATAATATAAATATAAATAAGTATTTTTATAAAAATAAAGAAATATTAATTTGGTAAAAACATGATTTTTATGCATTTCTTTCATTTGGATTTCAAATACTACACTCAAAAAAAAAAGTTTGTAAAGTCAGCAAAAAATTTTGCTGAGTCAGCATAATTTTAGTCACGAGGGTGTTAGCAAAAAAATTGCTAATGTCAGCAAAATCTTTTGCTGAAAATCAGCGAGCTGATTTTTAGCAACAAAATTAGTAGATTCAGCAAAAGTTTTGCTAACACTTAGTAGATTAGAAATAAAAAAGCCTTGGTAAAAATTAATAAATTTTTTGCTGAAAATCATAAAACATATTTTTGTGATTCTTTTAAAAATGATTACAATAATTACGAAATATAAAAATTTTCATTTTCCCACATTGACGACATGAATTAATTTAATATCTGAAAATATATAGAAATAAATATATATAACATAACAAAAATTTTCTTTCAACTACTTACATCAATCGTTGTCTAAATGATGCTTTCTTTTAAAGAACGCAACTGCCGAAGATAATTATAGAAACGAAACGAAACGAAACGAAACGAAAAAAACAACCCTTATTTTGCAATAAGAAAAAGGAACCATACAAATCTACCTAAGATGTGTGTCTTTGTCTTTCGCTTTACTCTGTCTACATGTCTGTATATGTTTGTTTGTTTGTTTGCAATTTGACCACATTAGATTGTTAATCTATTAACATTTATTATAGAAATACATATTAAATTTAAATATTTTCTTTTGTCTTTTATTTTATTAATAGACAATTATTTTCACAAGCCGGTGACAACGCAAAATTTAAGTTGTTTTAATCCTCAATTTTGTTTTATGTATGAAAAACAGATACAAAAGTCTTCCATGGTTGATTTTTTTATATGTCTTATTAGAGTTGTACTTTTTAGTATAATTTTCCTCTTCTCTACTACATCTTGACATGCAGCGACATCTGCTTCATTCTGAGTATATCTTTCATTCTGGTTGTCATCCACACTATTAATGTGCTTATCAGCACAATTTTTTTCAGCAAAATTAATTAGTAAAACATTAGTATATTAGTAAAGCATTAGTATAAAACAGTTAAGTGCTGAATAAGTATAACAAAAATTTTAGCTGAAAACACGATTTTAGCAAAAAAATTTGCTAAAAAATAGTTACCTGATTTACAAGACGTCTTACTAATTTTTGCACTAACTTACTTTTTTAAGTGTACTTTAAAAATTAGGTACCTGTTGGAAAAAAAACTACACTTAGAATAAAATGTAGGTAAAAACCACTGCAAATGTAGTTAAAAACAAATGAAATTTTACTTGAAAAAAGGACGACTTACATTTCAGTTAATTCAACTAACATTGTCATCTGTTTTTTAATGTACAAAAAATGACTAACAATTGTAGTAAAAATGTACCACATGTTAGTAAAAAATAAACAAATATTTATTTTTTTTACTTTTTTAAATAACAAAAAACAACTGTAAAAAATGAATGTAAAATCATAAAACAGTCATTTAATGTGGTTTGTTTTTTTAAATGAACTACAAGGTTAGTAAAAAATTTAGTTTGTTCTACAAATGACTGACATTTGCATTAAAAATAAAGAAATTGTATTACCACTTAAACAACTACATATTTTGAATACAGAAGTTCCCTGAGTGTATTAAAAAGAAATACAGCAGACTCGCGATAACAAAAACACCGCCTTACGTGAACACCGGCTAGCATGAACATAATTTTATTTTCACTGACTACTCTGTAGCGTGAACACAGTAAGAAAGCCCTTTAACGTGAACAAATGTAAAATTAATGGAACATTAGATTAGATTATATGGCACTATGCACCGCGACCAACTTAGGTCTTTTGTGCTGCCTAAAGTTACCCTAAAGATTCAAGCTACCTATAAAGCCAATAATCGTATTAGGCAAAATCTTCATAATGTCCGAAGGGGAGACAAAGCGTTTGCCAAGAAACTTGGCACGCCTTTCACATAGCCTCGGACATTCGCAAAGAACATGCTCTGATGTCTCAGCTACCAGTTCGCAAAACCTACACTCATCCGTGTCCGAAAGACCCCTTTTGCGCAGGTGGTATCTGAGATTGCAGTGTCCAGTCAGGTAAGACACCAGGGTTCTCAAGTCACCCCTCCCGAGGGACAAGAGTATCCTCGATCCTGCACTGGAAAAAGAAATTAATCTCTTAGCCTGTCGTTGGCCAAGAGAGTTTTCCCAATAGAGAGAGAATTCTGACTCCCTCCACGACCCGAGCTTCTCCCTAACATACCCCAAAGGTATACCACAGAATGGTTCAGGGCCAATAAAGGGCCTTCGGCCCCGCAATTAGCAAGACAATCTGCCCTCTCGTTGCCCTCATGCCCCTCGTGACCAGGAACCCACCCTAAGGTAAGCGAGTTGCGCCTGCCAAGTCGGTTAAGAGCCAGAATGCATTCCATGACCAGACCAGATGACACCTCATAGGACATTAAAGCCCTTAATGGAACATAGAAAACGTTGTTTTCTTTTGAACAATTTTAAGCAATCACTACTTTTTAAAAAATTGGGACTCCCCGTAAATGATTGCTTATGAATATATTCTGGCATTTTGTGTAACGGGTGCTGTTGATTTGCTTATTTTGTTTTTAGTTTACTATAAAGTGTGTCGTGAAAAATGTCGAAAAAACTACCAAGTTTTTTATCTTTAAAGGTGAACACGCTCAGGTTTTAATAGTTCACGTTACCGCGAGTCTACTGTAACATTGTTAAATGAGTAAAAAGAACGAAATGAACGATTGAACTAGAAGAGCGAATAATGATGAACTAGATCATATCGTTCGATTGATTAAGTAGTTCAATTGAACTAGTTCGTTCACGAACTACATATTTAAACTCTATTAAAAATTGTTGTAGTAAAAAATAATTTTTTATTTTTATGACATTTTTAGTAATTTTTACTGCATTTGTCAGTTGTTTTTAAACAGTTTTAAGTAACAAATATTTTTTTATTTTACCTTTGTCGCCTTTTTAACTGAATTTACAGTTGTTTAACTGCTATTTTCAGTAGATTCCACTATCAAACTTTTTTTCAGTGTAATTAGATGATTTGTGCGCTACTAACACTCTTAATTACTGGTAATATCTGTTTTTGCTTTTTCGTAGACCTCGATAAGGTTTTAATCGAGCTTTTTTAATTTATTTCAACAATTTAAATATGTTTTATGTTTTCAACGTCACAATATTTATCATTATCAAGTATTAAATTATCTGTTAATTAGTTATTTTATAATTTATTTTTTATCATTAACATAATATATCATGGCACTGAACTAACTCAATTTATAAATATATACTTCACAAAATAATTGTTTCACTCAAATTTATTATAATTTCAGTTGGCATAAAATTATTTCTACAAAATGCAATCAATAAAACCAAGCGATTTGCCGCAAAATCCATATGAACGTGTAAATATAATTGCTCGATTATGTTTTTGGTATGAAAATTTTTCTTATAATTATAATAATTTCACACTCCAGTTAGCATTTAAGTAATTTTTTTTAATAAAATCATTTTACACTTAGGTACACATTACCAATATTTTTCAAAGGCCGGAAAAAAACTCTAGATACCAAGGATTTATATCGGGCACTAAAAGAACATAAATCAGGTAAATATTTTACAAAGAAATTTTATACACTGGTTGATTTTTGACAAAACAACTTATCTCAATTGTAATTTTCTATAGTAAAATGTAAAATGCATTAGTAAATTGTAAATTTTTATTGTAAAAGTCAATGAGACACAGTGAAATGTATTTTGGCGTTCTCAATGGAGTTTTAGTCAGTTTAAAAACAAAATTTTTGTAATAACATTTGAATATTTATAGTAATATGCAAATCCTCCTATATAACGATCAAATAGTCCTAATAACATTTGAGTATATACAGTAACATGCAAATCAGCCCATATAACGGTCAACTATTCTGAATAACATTTGAATATATAAAGTAACATGTAAATCAGGTGATATAACTTTTAAAAAGCCGTTGTAACATTTGAATATGTATAATAAAATACAGATGTCAATAGTCATATGCACAGAAAAAATTATGGGTCAAAAATATCTAATTAATCGATTGTTTGAATATCAATGGCAATTTAAACAATTTTTTTAATTGATTCAATTAAAAAATTTATTGAATTTTCTAATATATCCATACAGTGTTGACAATATGTAAACAAATTTTTTAAAAATTTGGCAAACTATTTTTTTTTATTTTCTTTAGATTAAATGATCAAACAAAGGTTTAATTATATCAATATATTATTTAATTTGTAAATAAAAAGAAAAAAAAAAATCGCAAATGATTAAATTTAATAAGTTGAATAGTTTACCGATTTCAAATACACGCAAAATCTTAGTTATTTAACTAGAGTTTGCAACACTCTTTTTGTTGAGATATTCGTGTACGCACGAAAACTTAATTTAGTTTCGGGTTTTATCTGTGGTAATAAAAGTGCACATGTGGATTTAAATAAACCTTATCGAAAAAGGACAATTAAACTATTATTTTTGTAAATAATTAAATTTTCAATAAGTATAAGTGTCATTAAACTATCATTTTAAAGTTGTGTGATTTTTTTAAGAAAGCAATTCAATTACAAGAACAAGTTCAGGACAAGACAAGCAAAACAAAAATTTTGTCTTTTCTTTTATTTATTTTCTTATAGTACATTTTTATATTAAAAAGCTTTAATTTTATTATAAATAAAATGTCAATTTAATTTACAAACCTACATTTATTTTTTCATTTAATGGGGGGCATATAACAAAAATAAAAAAATACGAGTTTTCAATTAAAACTACGATTTTTTACAGTTATATTAGTTTTTTGTTTTTATATACATCGAGATTATTTTTATGTTATTTTCAATTTATAACGAGCTTTCAACCTCCGTATATTTACAAAAATAAAGCAAATCAAACATATTAGCTAGGTTGATACTAGTATTTCGATCTGGCTAAAGATCTCATCAGAACCCGAAGTTTTAGAAAAGTTAGAGCCTCCATAATAGGCAGAACTTTAACAAAAAACCTATTAATAATCAATTTTGCTCCATTTTTGTCTTCTTAGTAATCAAGCACGTAGTTAGGTCTTTTCCTAACAAGCATCATGACGTTACTAAACTTTGAAGACCAAAAATGTTCTATTTATATAAAAAATTTTTAGTTTGTACTCTGGCTCAAGTAATATTTTTTACAGTTATATTAGTTTTTTGTTTTTATATACATCGAGATTATTTTTATGTTATTTTCAATTTATAACGAGCTTTCAACCTCCGTATATTTACAAAAATAAAGCAAATCAAACATATTAGCTAGGTTGACACTAGTATTTCGATCTGGCTAAAGATCTCATCAGAACCCGAAGTTTTAGAAAAGTTAGAGCCTCCATAATAGGCAGAACTTTAACAAAAAACCTATTAATAATCAATTTTGCTCCATTTTGCTACCATTGTTTTCTTCTCAAGTTTCAATTAAAGTTTTAATCAATTTAACTAAACTTTTTAATTGAGGTTGTAAGGAAAAACAATAACTCTTTTTAATTGATATTATTATTTTAATTGAAAGTGTTTTAATAAACTGCCTGCAAATTTTTTTGGTTAATACTATCATTTCAGTGGTAGGTGCAAAATCAATTAAAATATTAATTGATTCAATAACATTTTTAATTGAAACCCGTTTTTAGTTTTTTCTGTGTATAAAGTAACATGTAAATCAGGTGATATAACTTTTAAAAAGCCATTGTAACATTTGAATATCTATAATAAAAGACAATGAGCAATAAAAAAATTGTTTAATGCAACAGTAAAATTCAAAAATTAAATAAAACTGTAAATGAGAATTTAAAACGGACTTTTAGAAGTTATTACATGTAATATGCCTCAACTATTTGTAGTAACATGTAAATGTCGGTTTTTATTGCTCATTTACATATTTTGAACTATTTATTCTACCGTTATAATGCCTGCTTTGCATGTGACTTCATATATTTGCAACTGCCCAGGCAGAAAAATACATTGTTGGCAAAGCGTCGGCGAAGGTCGATTATGCCTTGGCGGAATGTGGGAATAACAATCTTGACAGTATTATACGTTACACAGAAAAAATTATCAACCTAAAATATCTAATTAAAGATTTAATTTAAATTTAACTTGTTTCTAAACAAATATTTAATTGAATCAATAAATATTTTTATTGACTTTTAAATATATAAATACATATTTTATTTCAGACGCAATTATCATAATATTTTTTCATACAATGTATGCATAAATAGAACATTTTCAGTATAAAATTCCAAATTCATTTGAAGTTAACAAACAAAACAAGCACACACACAAACAGACTCAGCATTGCAAAAAACACACATACCAACGTATAGATCACACAATTTTTTTGTGAGTATCATATTTTTTTTAGAAGTTATTTATAACTTTTTTTTCTTCTTAATTTTAATAAAAGATTTAATTGATAGTATCATTGCCGTGATAGGTTCAAAATCAATTAAAATATTAATTGATTCAATAAATTTTTTAATTGAAACCCGTTTTTAGTGTTTTCTGTGTAACCGATTGATAACAGTGGCCAACTGTTTGAGCGAACTTGCCAGCGTTGGCATAACATTGGTAATCCCTAAAATTTTGTGCTTTTAAAATAGCTTAAATAAATTTTAAGAAATATGTATAATAAAGCACATTTAAAAAGCTGCAATACAGTTCGGTCAAAGTCTTATACATCATATTTAATTGTGGGAAATAAAATAAAACCACAAAAAATATTTTAATTGTTTGTAATATTCGTCAAAACATTGTTGGCAAAGAATTTTGCAGGTGGTACTGACAAAGCACATGCTTTGCAAACAAAATAGTGTTTTCTCATTGCAATATTAGTTGTACCTTTGGTATTTTTTAACACGGTGGGTTTTACAAAAATATCAGTGGTTTGCCAGTACTATTTTTGTTGGCACGGTTGGCAATTTCTACCTGGGTGATTATAGATATTTAGACTTGATATCAGTTCAACTGCATTTATATTTTCTCATTTACAAAAACATAAGTTCAATTACAAATGATTGTTCAATTTGCAAATTACATTAAAAAAATGTGGGTGATACGAGGGCGGATCAATAAGTCCTTGACTTTTTGAATGAAACACAGTTTTTTTGCAAACATAAAAAAAAATAATTTTTCTCCTTTAAGCTCAATACACTTAGCCCAACGTTCTCCAATTTTTGTATCCCTACCAAAAATAGGATTTTTCGAGGTCCATAAAATAAGCGTTTCTTGGCCATATGGGGTCGTTTTTTTTTTAAATCCTCGTTAAATCAGTCCAATAAGTTGGCATAATATTTGCCGTTTATTGTTTTTCCCATTTGAAGGCAATCGATGTGGATTATCCCGCGAGCATCTCAAAAAACTGTTGTCATCACATTATTGGCCACGATTACGTGTATGGTCAATTGAGGGCAAACGTGTATGGTCAATTGAGGGCAATCTTGCAGACAGCTTTCTTAAACGCATTTAAAATCGATACCACACTGCCATATGAAATGCCTATGGCATCAACAATCTCACGCACTTTTACTCTTCGATCGGTCAACACCATATCGTGGATTTTTTTTTTTATCATTTTGCCGTCCAGAACGTTTAGCGTCATTTGCACTTGTGCGACCACAACGAAAGTCAGTAAACCACTTTTTTACCATTGAAATCGATTGTGCAGAGTCCTCATAGTATTTATCGAGCTTTTCCTTGGTTTGATTGGTCATGTTTAATGAGCACTCGAAATTTACTTTTTTCCATTTAAAAAAAATCCACGAAGTTGTATGTTTTGAACAGCTGTTAAACGCAAAGTAAATGACGGAAATTGCTCTAAATTTGATAGTAGTCTATTAACAGGTGGCATAGTGTTGCATTTTATATAACTACGAGGGAAGTTCAAAAAGCCACGGACATATTGATCCGCCCTCGTAATATATGAAAACTTTTTATATTTGCTGAAATACATGTCAATAATCTGAATATAATTTCACAATTGATGAAACTACACTAATGGCGTAGTCGTAGCATATTAGATCAAAAAACACAACTAGCCGTTTCGAAATTGAAGTGGACAAACACCATTTGCTTCTATAACAAAAGGTAGTTCACGCATGAAATCAATCGATTTTGAAATTTAATAAATTTCTAAATAATAAAACTTTTTTAAGCTGTTGTAATTCTCCTTTGAAGTTTATGTTTTGGAATTAAGTTGATTTTTCAAAATTCCCCAGGCATAAAGAACAAGTAATAACAAGCCATAAATAATTACGATGAAGAAGAATAACCTAGTCTTTTGTTAAAACTTTTAAATTCTGTGTCAATGTAAAATGTTTTCGATTTGATTTTATTTATTTAGTTCTAAATAAATGTTGTTTTTGTTTAGAATACTAACTGCATGTTGCTTTCGACGACGAAAATGTTTTTAAATGCTTATCAATTTGTGCATTGTATATCGGAATTGAGTAAATCGATTTGTTTTACAAAACTTTCATATTATTATATACACACACAATACTTTTCAATGTGATTAATTTAAATCAATTTAAATTTGAATAGTATATGGGAAAATCTATGAAACCGTACGATTTCAGATACATTAAAAAGCAATAAAGCGTTCGCGTGAATAAATTTTTTTGTTCTTCAAAATAGATAAAATGTAAAAAAATTCAGCACAAAATTGAGTGGCACATCTGCGGTTTAAAGAATTATGGGGTCAAATATGTCTTCCAAGGTAAACATCGTCATTATTATGATAATTATGTGAAAGCGCTAAATGGATCGGATAAACTTTAAATTCTCTACAACATTTTTTTCATTTTTTCCAAAAATTGCTAAAAGTCTAACTTCAAATTGAAAGCACACCGCAACTTCAATGGGGTGTCCAATATATCTTGAATGGTACATGTTATCATAACAATCATTATGTGAAAGTGCTTAATAGATGGGATATTTTGTTTGGGTTTTCATCAATTTTAGCTCCACAGTAAGCTAAAAATCCTACTTTAAATTGATTGGCGCATCCGCAGTTTAAAGAATTATAAGTTGAAACCTGGCTTATATGATAGAGAACACCATTACTATTGTTCTCTGTAAGTACTAAAAGGATCTGATTCTTCATTTCATTTCTACGCCACTACACTTAGAATACTATGTAGCTAAAGACAACTACAAATGTAGTTAAAAACAAATTAAATTTAACTTAAAGAAAGTACGACTTACACTTCAGTAAATTCAACTAACATTGTCATTTGTTTTTTAATGTTCATAAAATGAAACACAATTGTAGTAAAAATGAACCACATGTTAGTAAAAAATAAGCATATATTAAATTTTTTTTTTAATTAACAAAAATGATTGTAAAAATTAATGTAAAATCATAAAACAGTCATTTGATGTGGTTTGTTTTTTTAAATGAACTACAAGGTTAGTAAGAAATTTAATTTGTTCTACAAATGATTGACATTTACATTAAAAATAAAGGAACTGTTTTACAACCCAAACAACTACATATTTTTAAAGCATAAGTTCCCTCTGAAATTTCTATTTATTAAAAAGACAAAGTTACAGATTTTGGCGAGCTACCATTTCTACCTAACTTAAGGGACATATTTTTTTCAAGATGTAGGAGATTTTTTAAGGATTATCATTCACCAAAGGTTATATGCAGAAAAAGTTATACCTGAAAGAGTTGAAAAACTTATTAAAGTTATAAGCAAAATTAGCGTAAATTAGGGTAGTTTTTAATTGAGTAGAGCATATTAACAGTATAAATATTAAAATTTATGATGTTCGCCTAGTCAAATACGTTGTCTCAAAAATGCTTATAAAATCAAAAATATTATATATTGTTCTTAAAATCGTTTAAATCCTGAGGTACATGGAATCGTACGGTTCCGTATGCAGTTCTAAAAAAAATGTTTTTTGTTGGTTCATATAAAGTTATATGTAATTATATTTACGAACGGAAATATAACTCAATATTTTATATATAGTAATATGTAATTAGGCATATTAAGTATAATTGCATATAAGACATTAAAAAATATATATTGATATATATACTCCCATATAAAAATGTTTGAAACAACAGAAAGCTATATACAGTTAGATACAAATATTTATGCTTTAAGATATATGTTTATGTGACTATATTAACTTATACATTGAAACATTTAATATATATATATATATATTCCCGTCGTTCCTATAAGGAGCATAGGGCCTCGAAACATTTAATAGCATAAAATTATATCTGAATATATATAAATAACAATAATTGTTATTTTCTATGTCAATGATACATTAACGTATATTACAACAATAATTGAACTTTTTCTAACAATAAGTTGATAATGATAAGTTGATATGAACATATATGAGTTAATCATCTATGTATTTACGACATAAAATTAATATCATATATGGAACAATATTTACCATATATTTTTAAATGCATGATATCATACAAAACCATATATGAAATTTTTGTTTGCTTGTATGCTGATATATGAAACAAAATATGCTCATACATGGAATCACGCATGCCCATATATTACCATTTATTATTAATTTCACCTGGGTGGATATATATTATATTTCTCTGGGTTGTACATTTAAATAAAATTAAATTTTGACAATTTTGATTACTCCGCGAACTGAAATGTATAATATTAACAAACTATCTACAGATTGATATATTCAATCTGACGAAAAGCTATCAACACCGACCGTAAGCCGTAATTTCAGATATTTCCGTTTTTGTTTTAACAAATGATACTAAAAATAACAGATATTTTAGCATTACGACTCCTAATAATACAAATTTTAGATGTCAAGCTTTAAAATGGCGAAATAGTATGAAAACTAAGTTGAAATTCATACAAATTATAATCCAGTGAATTCTAAATAGCCATAAACTTTATTATGACGAAAAACTAATAGAAAGTGGTTGAATAGCAATTAAAAATTAATATTTTAACAAACATAACTAAAAAGGTATATAAATTTAAATTTTCATAACATTGCTATAACATTTTTAATTTTATTGCTTTTGTTTTGCACAACCTCATGTTGGGAGCTTCCATATAATATTTGTTGGAAATTTTCCACATATTTATTTTAATTGATTTTTTATATACTTCCTATTTACTCTATTCAATAGTATAAAAATCCAATCAAAAAAATGTTTTTTAACAGACCTGGAAGATAAAATATTTCAAATTGAAGACATGATGTTGAAAAAGCGATAATTTCGTCAATAGGCCTTCTGGAATGACTATAGAAATGATGTTTTGCACGAGGAATTTTTTTTTGGTGTTTTATAGTGTAATATAAAAGTGACCGATATCGAGCAGGCTTGCAAATGCTAGGCATATCTCGGTTGAATTCGTGAAAGACTACGTTACTAGAAAGACTACGTTACTAGAAAGACTACGTTACTAGAAAGACTGCGTTACTAGAAAGACTACGTTACTAGAAAGACTACGTTACTAGAAAGACTACGTTACTAGAAAGACTACGTTACTAGAAAGACTACGTTACTAGAAAGACTACGTTACTAGAAAGACTGCGTTACTAGAAAGACTACGTTACTAGAAAGACTACGTTACTAGAAAGACTACGTTACTAGAAAGACTACGTTACTAGAAAGACTACGTTACTAGAAAGACAACGAAAGACTACGTTACTAGAAAGACTACGTTACTAGAAAGACTACGTTACTAGAAAGACTACGTTACTAGAAAGACTACGTTAATAAAAAGACTACGTTACTAGAAAGACTACGTTACTAGAAAGACTACGTTACTAGAAAGACAACGTTACTAGAAAGACTACGTTACTAGAAAGACTACGTTACTACCAATACGGAATCTTTATTAACAAATTTTCAATACCGAATTTCCGGTATTCAAACAATTTTTTTTTTCTTATATTTTCCAATTTTAAAGTATGTATATTTATTTCACATATTTTTTTATTTTAATACAGAAAAGTAAGATTTAATAAAGATGAGTAATCATTTTGCTTGGTTTTTATTAAAGTAACATTTTAAACCAGTCAGTGCATCGTATTTACACCGAAATTCCTCGGCCACTGAAAATACACTTTCCGGTTCAATACTGGTGCGCTCACAGAATTAAACCTGTAAAAATGGCAGACAAATTTAATCAAAATTAGCTAAAAATTACATTGCAGAAAAAACTGCTAAGATTAGCAGATTTTTTTTTTGCTGAATATTAATAAAATAAGAACAGCAAACATAAATCTATTAACTTTACTGAATTTTAGTTATATTCAAGTTGAATTTTATTTAATTGAAATTAGCAATTTACTCTGCTAAAATTAGAAAAAACTTTTACCAAATATTTGTAGACTAAAAACAGCAAACAAAAACTGTAATATCAAGATTTTTTTTTCTATATTTGTCTTTAATTTAGTAGAATGCAAATAACAGGTATATTTTACTAAAATCAACAGAAATTTTTGCTAAACAGTTTATTTCATAAGGGCAAATTTTTATTCACATTAAAAGAAAACTTTAAAAATTTCCCATTTTTGATGATTTTTTTTTTCTACTAATATTTACCAAATTTTTTACTGATTTTAGCAGACTAATTTGTTACTTTCAATTAACTAAAATTTAACGCAAATACAAATAAATATTTGAAGATTCAACAGATTTATTTTTGTTATTCTTATCTTACTAATATTTAGCAAAAAAAAAATCTGCTAACTTTAGCAATTTTTTTCTGCAACTTAATTTTTAACTAATTTATAGTAGTTTTAGAAAAAATTTCTACTATTTTTTTCTATCCATTCTATTTGCACACTCTTATTAAAAACCTCATTTAAACTTAATTCCTGGTTTAAATTTAATTCCTGTTTTACTATGGAGTTAATATCATAACAGTCTTCAATATATGATCTTTCATTGAGTTTGTCGGAAAAAGTATCCATCTTCAATTGGCACACAAATGTAATCGTCATCTGACAATGTGTCATTCAAATTATCTACATCCTCGATTTCATGGCTAAGTCGTTGCAATATTTTTAATATGCCAGCATGCATTGAATTTTTATTTGAAACTTTAAAAACATTTTTATCGTAACCGGGTTTATTAAAAGCTGTTCGACAATATAAATATTGAAGAACTGAAGACAATATTGATGGTTTAAAGATGCACAAAAATACTATTTTTCAACCTCTGAAAATTGGAAACTTACTCTAACTGATAACCAGGGACAGGAACTTCATGCAATAAAACATATTTTTTTATGCGTCTATAATATGCAAAAAAAAAAAAATTTAAGAGAACACTTAAAAGGGCTTGAGCAGCTCTGATCCTCTTTATTCTATACCCAATAAACAAGTTTGCTAGAATTAAAGCTAATTCAAGCCTTGAGCTTGAGCAGCTCTGATCCTTGAGCAGCTCTGATCCTCTTTATTCTATACCCAATAAACAAGTTTTCTGGAATTCAAGCTAATTTAAGCCTTGAGCTAGAGCAGCTCTGATCCTTGAGCAGCTCTGATCCTCTTTATTCTATACCCAATAAACAAGTTTGCTGGAATTCAAGCTAATTCAAGCCTTGAGCTTGAGCAGCTCTGATCCTCTTTATTCTATACCCAATAAACAAGTTTGCTGGAATTCAAGCTAATTCAAGCCTCATTTTCAAATTTCAAGCCATGAATTAAACTTGATTTACAATGTAATTCAATAGCATACTCTAGCAAAATGAATACTTAAATTCTAATCGAACATTTTAGTGTGAATATGCTTTAATTCAAGCCTTCAAATGCAGTTTAATTCAAGTTCAAACAACACTTTAAAAATCGTTGTATTTAAGCCCTATCTTCAAGCTTAAATCAAGCCTATTAAAACAAAAAAAAAAAATATATATATATATATTCTGCGCAATTTATTTGCATTAATAAAATTAATAATTCATTTGACAAAGTAATACATATTAACATTTGAAAATTTCGTTATATATCCATTATCTGAAACTCTTTTTCATATTTCTAATCCTCCTTTTAATGTGCTTTGTCCTTCCTTTTTCTGGCACAGTTTTTCTGTTGTAAGAGAGAAAAAGATTGTTAGAAAAAAGTTAGGACCATAACAACGTATATTACATAGATTTCAAATTCCTTTTCTTCTTTTACCAACAAACACATTTTTTCATATAAAGGGTGTTTTTTTTATAGAGGTATAGAAATTTGAAATGTAATAAAACAAAGATGAATTTTTTAAATTGATATGAAATTTACTTTATTCGAAAGATAATCTTCTGGCATTATAATTTAAATATGACTTCTGACATATAACCGCCACGGCTGGCTCGGACGTTGTCTAATCAGGAGGTCCAATTTTCGATGACTTTTTCCAACATTTGTGGCCGTATATTGGAAATAACGCAGCAAATGTTGTCCTCCAAGTGGTCAATCGTTACGGGCTTATCGGCGTAGACTAGCGACTTCACATATCCCCACAGAAAATAGTCCAGTGGCGTTAAAACACACGATCTTGGAGGCCAATTCATGGGTCCGCAACGTGAAACTATGCGGTTACCAAACGTTTCCTTCAAAAAATCAATTGTGGCAAGAGCTGTGTGACATGTTGCGCCGTCTTGTTGAAACCACAGGTCCTGCACATTATGATTGTTCAATTGATGAACGAAAAAGTCAGTATTCATGGCTCTCACCATTGACTGTAACGTTCTGACCAGCATCGTTTTTAAAGAAGTACTTACCATTTTTAATTTTTCAATGCTTTTTCATACTTTGCTTTTCAATATTGAGTATTCTCGTTGGTCAAACATAAATTACAACTTAAAAGTGATTTTTTACGAAAAACTAAGAAAAATTCAATTCAGATATTCAAAATAAGCAAAAACATGCATTTAAAGCAACATTAGTAAAAATATGCAATGAAAATATGTATTTAAAGCAAAATTAGTAAAAATATGCATTTATAGCAAAATATGCAAAAATACGCACTTACAAATCAATGCCATTTTAACGCAAACTCTTTGATTCTCAAAGATATTTTTTTTACCCTGTTCTCAGGGAAAAAATCAAGCATTTTCAAGAACTAATTAATTAATTAATTCATAAATATTGGCAACAAAATAATGCAGTGAAAAAAAATTGTATGCAATACCGTAATCGATATTGGCTTAAAATTGGTATTTCAAAAAAATTGTTCGAGTTTCGACATTTTCGGTATTACCGACTTCGGTATTGGGAAGCCTATACTTTACACAAGGCAGCTTATAAACGTGAAAACTGTATTTACATTTTATTAAGAAATTATTTACTTCATAAGACTAGATTCGACTTGAGATAAAGTATGAAGTTCACACTGTAAACTCAATATTAAGGATTTTGGTGTATGTAAATATTATATATAGAATTTGCTACTTTTGTATATAAAATCTTCTGTATGCAAATAATGAAATAAACAGCAGGCAAATACGGGTTACATGTGTATATAAATATTCGAAATTCTTATGAGATATTTCCACATTATCAGTAAGAATTGTATTAAAAATTTAACAATGTTTACAAAATATTAAACAAAACGTAATTAAAACAAATTTAAGTGTTGTTGAACTCGTAATTATTTTGCATGGAATTTAAAAAAAAAACACATTCTACTAGAATTTTGTGTCTGTCATTATAATTGATAACTGTTAAATACAATTTTTCTACAGCATAACAATTGAATCTCATTTAAAAAAAATTTTCCTACTACAAAAAAAAAAAACTTTTATCTACACTTTGTATTTGCATTTTGCATTTATATTAACACTTTAAGGTACTCATATACTAGCAATAATATTGCGTATTTTTTCAGCTTTATTCTTTAATCTATTACCACGTATGGTAATTAAATAAAGAACAAAAAGGATAAGTTATGCAATAATATTGCTAATGTATATAAGGCCCTACGTTGGGCGCCAATTACAATTTTTGAAAATATCTTTTTTTTTTTTTACAAAAGTTTAACTTTTTGATTTACAAAAACGCGTTTTTGATGTATTTCTATCGAAATATTTAGCAATTTAAAAACATATTTAAAAGAATGTTGTAAGGGTTTTAAGGACGATTTAAAATTAAAATTTAGAGTTTTCTTAATCTTATCTTAAAAATGTTGATTTTTCAGAAACTCTTGGCAATAATATGTGCCAATCATGGGAAAAGGAGTTGGAGAAGACTGCCAATTCCAAAAAACAACCCAGCCTGTTATATGCTATCTTGAGAGTTTTTGGCTGGCGTTTAGCATTATTAGGCTTAATTTTATTTATACTTGAATTGGGTTTGAGGTATGTAAACATCTATTCTATTTACAGAAAAATACAAGCGTATTTATTTCAATATTTTCTTTTACTTTACAGAACATTACAACCATTATTTCTTTTGGGACTGATTGCATATTATGCCAATGGTGAAACTAATATAGAAACGGCTTATCTTTATGCGGCAGGGGTTATATTGTGCTCCGCCTTAAATGTGATCGTAATGCACCCCTATATGTTGGGTACTATGCATGTGGGCATGAAGATACGTGTAGCCCTGTGTAGTATGATTTATCGTAAAGCATTACGTTTGAGTAAAACTGCTCTGGGTAATACCACTGCTGGTCATGTGGTTAATTTAATATCCAATGATGTGGGTCGCTTAGATTTGGCCATGATATTTGTTCATTATTTATGGGTGGGTCCGGTGGAAACAATGTTTATCACTTACTTGATGTATAGAGAGGTAAGTAAGAAGATTTTCTGTCAAATTTCGTAAAAAAAAACTTTAAATTTTGCATTAAAGAAGTTTACGTTCGAAAAATGTATATAAAAACTACTTAACCCTTTCACTGCCGACTTTTTGTTTGGTGATATAATTGTATTTTGACTTTAGATTCTTGTTAGGAGTCCTTAAATTAGAAAGAAATTGGAAAGACCACTATTTCCCACCAAAATATGGGTCTGAAAATCTTTGCAGGCCATTTTTACCACTAAAACATTCGAATAACCAAAAATGCTTTGGTTAATTTTGATCTCGTCATTATGTTAAACTACGTGCCAAATTTCGAGATTCTAGCTTTATTAGTTTAGGATCGGACTTTGTTAAGAAAAATCTGTACTATAATGCCCTGATGAACAGTTTAATCATATGATGATTTTATTTTTAATGACCAAGATCCAAATGAACATATTTGAATAAAAATATTAGGTTTTAGTAGTGCATTATCATATTTTTATTTATTTTTTTTTTTAAATGTGTACACTAGAGTGGGTCGCACCCCATACAAAAAAAAAAAGGTCACCCCCTACAATTAAAGATAATATGAAGAAGATTTGAAAAAATTTTTTTTTTTTTTTTGCCACGCCCCTTGACCCCGCGCATTTGGTTTTTTATTTCCTGTGGCTCCATTTATAGTCCGATCGTAACGTGTGATATATCATTGTTTTTAGAATGACAACGGCTACATTTTCTACTTTGATCACTTTTGACTCCGGCGTCAAATTCTAAAAGTGACTTCTGGAAACTCGATTTCTACCACCCTAATTCACGAGTTTTTCTAAACGATAAAAAAGTTTTTTAAATTCTATGAAATTTTGTCTTTTACAGTATACTTATATATTTATTCAGTAACAAAAAAGTTATGAAGGTTTAAAAAAAATCAATTTGAGTTTTATTCCAACAATCGTTAACAATAAGCTTTGGTCTTTTTGTGGTTATTGTTTTTGTGGCCATTTTTAAAGTGCTCTCTTTTTACTCATTTTTCTATCAAATATTGTTGAGAGAAAGTTTTTTTTATTATCATTTTTTTTTAAATATAAAAAATATTGAATAACTTCACGGTTTGTTTGTAATTTTGTTTTATCAATATCACATGATTGAAAATGCATATTGTTAAAAACAATTTAATTATATTTTTAAAGAAAAAAAAATATTTTAGTAATTTACACTAATTTTATCAAAAAGCTACATCTGTAGACGCGAACACTTGAAGAGGAATAATAATATGTAGGGCTCGGAAGTTAATGCATTTATATTTGTGTTTTATTTACATAAAATATGTATTTAAAATCGTAAAATATGTACTTAAAATTTAAAAATATGCATTTATTATTGATTTTTTCATTTTTTTCTATATAATTTTTAAATTTTAGTAATTTCTGTTTTAAAAAGCCGTTACAAAATTGAGAATTGCAATTAAAAATCTTCTTAAAGTTTGTTGATAAAAAAAATTAAATGTATAAATTTGATAAGATTTTATTTCTAAAAAAATTTAAATTGTAAAAAATTTATTTTTAGTAAAACATCAAAAAAAATTTGCTAAAATATGCAAAAATATGTAAAAATATGCAAAAACATGTAAAAATATGCAAAATATGTAACAAAAAATACAAAATATGCATAAGAATATGCATTTATAGTAAAATATGCGTTTATAGCAAAATATGTAAAAATATGCACTAACAAATCGATGCCATTTTGTTGCAAATTTTAATGATTTGCAAAGATATTTGGTTAACATTGCTCTCTAGCTAACGACTACAGACATGTATTTACATGAAGTTCCGAGCCCTAATAATATGTTTAACAAAAGTGTTGCCAGTTGATAAAATTAGTGTAAATTACTAAAATATTTTTTTCTTTAAAAATATAATTAAATTGTTTTTAACAATATGCATTTTCAATCATGTGATATTGATAAAACAAAATTACAAACAAACCGTGAAGTTATTCAATATTTTTTATATTTAAAAAAAATGATAACAAAAAAAAATTTCTCTCAACAATATTTGATAGAAAAATGAGTAAAAAGAGAGCACTTTAAAAATGGCCACGAAAACAATAACCACAAAAAGACCAAAGCTTATTGTTAACGATTGTTGGAATAAAACTCAAATTGATTTTTTTTAAACCTTCGTAACTTTTTTGTTACTGAATAAATATATATACTGTAAAAGACAAAATTTCATGGAATTTAAAAAACTTTTTTATCGTTTAGAAAAACTCGTGAATTAGGGTGGTAGAAATCGAGTTTCCAGAAGTCACTTTTAGAATTTGACGTCGGAGTCAAAAGTGATCAAAGTAGAAAATGTAGCCATTCTCATTCCAAAAACAATGATATATCACACGTTACAATCGGACTATAAATGGAGCCACAGGAAATAAAAAACCAAATGCGCGGGGTCAAGGGGCGTGGCAAAAAAAAAAAAATTTTTTTTTCAAATCTTCTTCAAATTATCTTTAATTGTAGGGGGTGACCGGCACAACTTTTTTTTTCGACCCGGCCTAGTGTACACTGTAGGATACAATGGTAGTGAAAGGGTTAAAAAAGAGTGCACTGCTAATTACACTAGTTAACAAATTTTACAAAGTTTTATGCGACAAACAAGCGACTAATTTGTCATTATGTATTTAGTTGCGCTGGTAAATTCGGTGTCATTTTAATACTCGATACTACTTGGTTTTTTAAGTCGATACTACTCGATACTTTTAACGGGGTTCAAATTTGAAAATTCACTTTAATTTTATACAAAAATTTTATGAAAATTTTCACTTTTTTTAAATTTAAATTTTAAAAATATATTAAATTTTTTTTTAAAAACTATTAATTTTTGTATAGTTTTTCAACTTTTTTCTTAAAAAATTTCACTTTTGATTGTTTTTTCTAGCAGACTTGTATTTTTATGCTAATTAATTAAGCGAATTAAAAAAATTTGTATTTTATATTCTTAAATTTTTGAGTAAATTAACTACAGTAAAACCCAGTTAAGACGAACTCCAAGGGACCAAAAAAACTAGTTCGTCTTAAGCGAGGTTCGTATTAAGCGGGTTTTTTTTTAACGATTAAAATATGTATTTATTAAAACCAAAACAAGATTTTTACATAAATAAAAAATAAAATTAGCATTTCATGCATTCACAATTAAAAATTCAATTAAAATTCTTCATATAAAAAAAAATTTGTTATTTTTTTTCTGAATGACTGAATTAACGATTTCATTCGTTACAAGTTTTTCTATTACCAAAATATGATTGTCAGCTTCTTCGGCACACGATTTTGTTCGAATATATCACTTGACAAATTTTCAACATCGGGAGGATTAACAATTTCCAATATTTCTTCACCTGATAAAGTATGTGACGTCAAAACATTAGCATCTATATCTAGAAAGTCATCCACGGATATGAAATTCATATTAGGTCTATCCCATTAAACGGATAAGGAGTGTACTAAACATGGTAATTTGTATGAAAACGAGTTTTTGGGACTGCTTAAAACAGTTCGTAATAACCAAGGGTTCGTATTAACCGAGTTCGTATTAAAAGATGTATTTTATATGAAAATTGTTGCCAAAACGTCGGGACTTTTAAATTAGATCCTATTAACCGAGGGTTCGTCTTAACTTAGTTCGTCTTAAACGAGTTTTACTGTATATCTTGATTTAGGATCAAGCAACTTTGGTCAGTCAAATTGCAACACAAATGCATACCATTATGCGCAACTTATTTTGTGTATGTTGTTTTTAAATCGGTTCAGTAGTTTTGGATCTATGCACGGTGGGGAAAATTTTACCTTTTTTTAAACAAATTTACCTGCAGTCCACATTTTTTAAAGAATTTAAAAAAAAAAATAAAATTTTACTAAATTCCTGATCAACTGCTTATGGCCGATTTTTAAAAGTAATTGTTTTAAAAGAATTGTCGAAATCAGTAAAATTTATATTTTTTGATATTTCTGCTATAAAATATTCAAAAGTTTTGGTATATAAACGAAATGTATCTTAAATTTTACGTAATTTTATTCTCTATTGATAATCATTCAAATCAAAATCAATCAAATATGCGGCCACTTTTTTTATTATGTTTTCTTTAAACAAATTTGGCCTTTTTTATTTTTCATACAGCATCTTAAAAAATTTACCAATCGTGTTGGTCTTTTATGGAGATGAATGTGGATATTCTGATTCACCGACATGCATTTTTACAATATTCAAGAAATACAATTAAAGTAAAAAAGACAAGTTTTTCATATAGAGCAAATTAACAATATAAAATACTTTGTTCAATTGACACATTAATTAACCACTGACGAGTCCCAGGAGGGGGACGAAACTGCGGCAGTCTGGTGTATCCCTTGTGTCCGTAAAATTTTTCAATAAAAATGTTTTCTTCTTCTTCCTGTAAAGAGACTAACTAAAGTAATATTCTACAGTAATTAATATAAAAAAAAAATTAATTACGATTGTCATTATCTGACGGTTGCAAAACACTTTCTAACATGAAATTTTAAGAAACTTGCTTAACGGCGACTCAATCTCTAACCTACACTTGGTATCCAACTATTGTATGTGAATAAAGCGCATCATAAAAAGTGATAATTACTTGTGAAAAAGAGATAGGATAAAGAAGAAAAAGCATTCTAGTTGAGAAATGAATTGTGCATTGGTATTAGTTAATTCTGTCTCTTCTGATCGAAACAATACTTGTGTGTACGTAGTGTGACCAAACTCCACTTTAGCTACAGTCATCGCTGTGTCGACCGTGGCTCAACTGGTTAAGAGGTGAGATTACGATGCATAGCATGATGCTAAAAATAAAAAGTTTTTCATATAGAGCAAATTAACAATATAAAATACTTTGTTCAATTGACACATAAATTAACCACTGACGAGTCCCAGGAGGGGGACGAAACTGCGGCAGTCTGGTGTATCCCTTGTGTCCGTAAAATTTTTCAATAAAAATGTTTTCTTCTTCTCCTTCCTGTAAAGAGACTAACTAAAGACAATTTTATAATTTTTTTTAAAAATTTGTTAACGTTTTTAACTAAAAAAAACATTAGTCATTTGAGACCCAAGCTGCATGCAAAAAGTTCTCGAATTTTCAACTTTAACATAAAATAGTTATAGACACTTTATGAGAAATAATTTAGCTCATCTCAATAAATGTATTACTATTAGAAATATTCGCAATGTTAGGGGAAAACAACGAAACTCAAAATCGGAATCGTGGGTCTCAAAGGGTTATTGATTTTAAATTAAAGGACATTTTGGTAAGATAGTAAAGATGCTTTAATTTGAGATACATTTCGTTTGTATCCCACAACTTTTATATTTTTTACTCGTCTATCAGAAATATAAAAAAAATTAATTTTCGCTGATTTTCCGATTTATTAAGGATATGAAATAAATGACTTTTAAAGTCGGTT
Organism: Delia radicum; assembly: GCA_021234595.1. Taxonomy (NCBI): domain Eukaryota; kingdom Metazoa; phylum Arthropoda; class Insecta; order Diptera; family Anthomyiidae; genus Delia; species Delia radicum. The sequence continues at coordinate 73,368,122 of CM037851.1, read as the reverse complement.
ATGAGGAATCGATCTAGAATTTAGTCAGTTATTTTTTAAATTTTATTTTTTTCAAATTCGCTTAAAACTAGGATGTGGGCAAATTTGCTTAAAAAAGTCCAATATTCCTCATTGTGCTATGGGCAAATTACACGGAAAAAATATTTAAGATATTTGTCTTGCAATGAAAATATTCAAAAAAATATCATTATCAAAGCAAATGTATGGATAAATACCAATGTTATGACCATTCATGTAAAAAGTAACAAAATTTAAAAATGTTCTCATTTGTATACGATGTTTTTGTTATTCTGACGCTACATGCCGCAAATATTCAAATCGTTTGATAAAATATGGTACACTAACTTATAATGGCCAAAGGACAAAATTTACTAATTTCGGTAAAATCTGTGCATATTTAGACCTAGTGCCCATATCGGTCTAACCCTAAAAAATTATCTTGTTTGCTTTTCCGTATGCTACATGCCAAAAATATTAAGATATTTTTATAAAATTTGGCACACCGATCTATATAGACTCCAGGACAACGCGTTTTAATTCTGGTTGGAATCGGTTCATGTAAAAGGATTAAAGGTCGCCTCCAACAAAAATTCTTTTTTCTTGTCCGCTTGCTGCAGGTCACAAATATTGAGATATTTTGATAATATTTGGCATTCCTTCCTATTTCAGCCATGGGACAAAGCTTTTTGACTTACGTTAGAGTCAATATAGAACACCATTATAGGATGTCCTACACCAGTCTGGTTAAAGGTGCAGGAGTATCTGCTTCCGAAATGTTAATGGGTTTGTATCAGGGATGTCAGTCAATACCGCTAAAATACCGTTATCGATTCAAAACCCTTTCAACTGACTATCTTTATCCCTTAGATATCGTTACCGAAATAATTGAAATACCCTTATCCTTAAAATACAGTTACCGATATGACTTAAATACCAATATCTTTAAAATATCGCTACCGAAATAACTAAAATACTGTTATCGCTAAAATACGGTTATCGAAATAATTGAAATAGCGTTATCCCTAAAATACTGTTAACGAAATAACCGACAAAATCAGAAAAAAATTATAGCTGTAAATAGATATATATTTTTCCAAAGCTTGATCATAGAATTCATTGGAATTCGGAAATGTTGGGTCTAAAATTATCGATGTGCATTAATATTACCTGAACAACTTAAATAACTGTATCCTTAAAATACCGTTACCGAAATAACTGAACAATCGTTATTCCTAAAATAACGTTACTTGGCGCATTGAGTTTTTAGACATCAATGAATAGGGAGACATTTTGAAAATCCAACTTTCCTAATGTTTTGGACCACTCCAGTGGGCATATTAAGTCTTAACATGGACCAATAATACCAAAAACTAATAGTCTTCCATTTTAAGCCAATATGAGTTAATGTATTAAATTTCATCAAAAAAATCTATCAATTTGCGAACTGTAGCGTTCGAGCTAACAAAGCCAATTTAAGGTCCATTATATGGGATCCAGGTCTAACTATGGATAGACTAGTTTTTCGGCCAAATTTCATCGAAGTATCTTAATATTTGCGAACTGCTGCGTGCGAGCAATCATAAAAGCCAATTGTTTTGGGTAACCGTTATATATGCACTATGTTTATGAACCGATTCTAACCAAAATCGTAGGGTAATGTCCTTGTATCGATATATGTCGGTGTTTTAAATTTCATTTAAATATCTTAATATTTGGGACCTGGAACGTGAGGATAAACATTAAAGCCAATTTTTTGGAGGGGACCGTTTTATGGAAACTAGGTCTTTCCATATGTTAACAGGTTTTGTCCTTGAGGTAACATAATTCAGTGCGTCAAATTTCATGAAGATGTCTTAATATTTGGGACATGTAGCGTGCGAACAACAAAAACGTGGGATAAATATAGGGACAAATCTTAAATTTGGAAACTTTTACTTACATATTCATATATTGGCTATTTATCCATAGATCTTTTTTGAAAATTGCTTATTTTCTTTGTTGAAGTACTACGTTTATGAAATAAACTATTTTATATTTTTCATTGCCGTATTTAATTTTTGTTGAAAAAAGGAAATGTATCCGTGTAATTTAGAGCCATGGGTCCAAAACAACTGAACCGATTTAAAAACAATATGTACAAGATATGTTGCGCATTAATTGAAATTTGTTTTGCAATTTGACTGACCAAAGTAGCTTGATCCTAAATCATGATATAGTAAAAATAGTCAAATTACTCAAAATTAATATAAAAAAAAAATAAAATCTACTCCGTAAATTTTTTTTGTTGCGATTTTTGGTTATATGATTCCTAATATATTGCGAATACTTCAAAAACTACACATTCGATTTTTCTTAAACAATTTATTTTGATAGACCATATAGAATTGTTCAGCATATCCAAAATTTAGAGTGGGTTCTCCATGGGGTCAAAAAATATTTAGATTTTAGTAAAAAATTCTCGTATTATTTTCTTAAAAAAAGTAATTAATATAAAAATTAATTACGATTGTCATTATCTGACGGTTGCAAAACACTTTCTAAAACGTAAAATTTTTAATTTTGTTCAATAGACACACATTTTTAAAGTCGTAAAACTCACGACCCATAGCTTAGAGTACACTTTTTAAATAGTCCGATCCGAATCGGAATTCAGAACTTCTTCAAGTCATCAATTTTTTGTGATATAAATGCAAAAAACTAGATTTTCCTTCTTATTCGGGACGTTACTACACCTCAAATATTGTTGTATATACCCCATTGCGAACCTACTCTGAATTTTCAATATGTTGTACAACACAATATGATCTATCACCACAAATAGTTTAAGAAAAATCAAAGATGGAGTTTTTTGAAAAATTCGCGAAAAATTTAGTTTTTTTTTCATTTTTGAAAATTTTCTTTAAAAATACTATAACTTTTTAACAACTATCTAAAAGAGATGAAGATCCAAACTTTCATAAAACGTAGGATTTGTAAATATCGGATAAAAACTTAAAAAGTTAGAGCAGTTTTAACATCAAGTCTTTTTCTTAGTGTTACTAAAAACGCGAACTATACCGAATTTAGAAAAACATAATACAGCACATATATCATAGGAACGCTGAATACCGATATATTTATTTTCAACGATATTCATAGTCACATATCTGAAGACTGTTTAGTTTAATTTTGCTGCTATAAAATTCAAGTGTAATTTAAGTAAAACTCAAGTGTAATTCAAGTATTTATTTAAAAATGTGTCTGGAATCCAACTCGATTAATAGTTGAAATTTTGTGTTTTTTCCTGAAATTTAGTTTCAGTGTATTCAATTCTTTAATTCGTGTAGTTAAAGTCCTAACTTCAAAATTAGCTCTACGTTGGGCGCCATTCTGACAACTCGTCTTTTCAAGCTATATTTATGTTTTGAAATATAAACTTTTGTGCACAAACATTTCAAAATTTTTCACGGAATTCCCATCTTTTTTAAAATATATTTGTAGTTGTAAATAATTTTTTTTCTTATTTTTTTATCTTAGATTGGCATATCTGCTGTTTTTGGTGTAGCATTTATGTTAATGTTTATACCACTTCAAGGTTGGTTAGGCAAAAAGACGTCAGTGTTACGATTGCGCACAGCTTTGCGCACTGATGAACGTGTCCGTATGATGAATGAGATTATATCTGGCATTCAAGTTATTAAAATGTATGCTTGGGAAAAACCTTTTGGTAAAATGGTGGAGTATGCGCGTAAAAAAGAAATCAATGCTATACGAAAAGTATCCTATATACGTGGTATACTATTATCCTTTATAATGTTCCTAACACGTGTATCAATATTCCTAAGTTTAGTGGGTTTTGTAGTTCTAAGTAATTTCCTAACGCCAGAAAAAGCTTTTGTTATAACCGCCTATTATAATATCTTAAGAACAACCATGACAGTATTCTTTCCTCAGGGTATGTATCGTAATTAAATATTTTTATCGGATTTTATATTTAATATTGTTACCCATGTTTCTTAAATTAAATTGCAGGCATTTCTCAATTGGCTGAAACTTTAGTATCGATTAAACGTATACAAAATTATTTGCAATATGAAGAAACCGATGTTGTTGATAAATCAGCCGATGTCCCTAATTATAGTGGTAGTAATCAATCAACTGTGGTAAAAGATGATGGCAAGGTTTTGGAAGAGGAAAATGAAGCGGAAGTTGAAGGTGATGCTGAAAAAGAACCTTTGATATCTAATGGTCATGCTACTCTCTCCGAGGCTGGGATTATAATTAGTAAGGTTAAGGCTAAATGGGATCCTAATTCGACGGAATATACTCTGGATGATGTTAATTTACGTGTACAACCTGGAACTTTGGTTGCTATTATTGGTCCTGTTGGTGCTGGTAAATCGAGGTAAATATATTGAACTTAAAGTATCTAATGCTTTCCTGTTAGCACCCTGCGGGAAATGGACCAGTCACTGGTATGGTCACGTCACTAGAACTTTGTGTGTATGAACCAGTCCAAGTTTCGGTTCTGTTATATGAAAGTGACCGGTACTTTTAACATGGGCTTGTCATAGGAGGTGGCAATTGCTACCTTTTAGGATTTATGTGATATGCAACAGAACCAGTGGGAAAAAAATTATCACGTGACTGGTGTAGGTGTACGTGTCGTAGAACTGGAGAAAAATTGTTGAAGAAAAACTGGTCACATATTAAGCGCAATGTGTTCTGTTATAGAGGTAGTTTGAGTGGAATAGTTTTGTAAAGTACCACTGCACTGGCCTAAGGGGTACATGTCGCCGGGCATGCGAAAAGTAATTAGCAAGTAACCTGTCACTTTTTATTCAGCGTATGTCATATTATGTACGGGTTGCTAAATAGCTCGTCCGGAACCAGTCTCTGCATTTATTCAAAACAGCGTGTCATACCACCTGTTCAAAAAACCTTCAAAAAGGCACAACAAAAATCAGTTTTAAAACTAGTTTGTTTTGTCTATACCCAACAAAAATCTATAACATTAAATTCATTATAACAATTTAAGTTTGGAAAAGTACATAAACTAGACAAGAAGTCCGGATATTCAAAATATAGATTTTTTGCAAGTTTTTTTTCTTTATTTGCGAACATTTTCTACTAATTTTTATTTTCCAATGCTTCTTAAAATCACTTCGTGAAAATTTTAATTTTGGATTCTGCATTATAATTCTAGTTCGTAAAATATCTAAACCAAATACTTCGAAACCAATATGCAGAAATATTTAAATTGTAATTTATATTCTTGTAAAGTGTTTCAAGTTTTTGAATAAGTTTTGTATTAATATTTTATGTTAAAATCTCCATTCACTCGATAAATCGCCAGTCGGCATTTCGAAAATGAACTTGCCAAACGAGTTTTATCACCATATCTGACATTCCTTCAGTGTTGAGTCCACTTTGTAGCAGTCAAGGAACTGCATCCGTTGGTACTAATTGCCATGTTTGCATCCACTGCTATCGGGTTTGAACCAGTTCAATGACCAGTACCAACTTCAACGACCCTAGTACCAACTGGTACCAACCAGTGAATGTTTTGTCACTATAATTATAGTCACGTGATTGCACATTTCACCCAAACTAACACTTTTTGGTGCACCACAATTTTGGTTTCACCAGTTTCGTGACGTGCTTCTGATTTGATATTAAAATGCAGCAATTATATATACACAATACAGTGTATATCAAATCTTATGAATAATCCAGCGCTCTAACTCGGTGTCACACAACATCACAAAAAACCATATGCTTTTTCGGCGTTTGTCACTTGTGTCTGCTTAGGCTGTAATACAATACTACATGAATTTGGTGACATGCAACTCAAACTTCATTCTACCGATTACAAATTGCGGAATTTTGAGAGAATATCGATCAGGGAATACTACTTTGAGAACTCTATTATTCAGAAGCAAAGCATGAGATGTCGATTTTTATAGACGGTTTAAAGATAAAAATTGGGACAGGGTTGGAATATTTTTTAGGGAAACTTGACATTTGTGATTCCAAGCAACTTTCTATTGAATGAATTTTTCAGGCAAATAATGAAACGGCATATGTATTAATCATCCAGTCTTGCCTTTTAATAGTCTTGTAGTCCGATTAGACTTGTCATTTATACGAGTTCTTTTTTGAAAATACTTAAACCATTAAATTATTTTACCCTATCATCTCAAAATTTTATATAATATACTTTTGTTTGGAAAATATATCAGTTTGCATGCCCCAAACATAATATCTAAAAATTGTAAAATTGCAAATATATCTTTGCTTAGTTTTGGAAATTTGAATCACTGTAAACATATATATGAGCTTTTCAGAAGCCAATTGAGCCAACTCCCTTAGAATAATTTTTGAGAAAATTAATCACAAAGGTAAACGTTTTTCCCACGTTCCCTGCGCTATATCCACTAAAACTAGGGATTTATGGTAAAGATTTCAATCTATTTCACATTGCAACTCAATTTAAATTCAAAGTTTTTCCAAAGCTTCAAAATGAATTTCAAAGAATGCAATTGCAATAAAAATAGTTTTGTCATTAAAGTATACATTTTTTTCGACAGTGTTTAAAAGCAGACACACTTACAAATAAAATAAAGTCTCGCTCATTCCGATGCGATAAAAAATGGCTGAGAAATAGCTGGTTAAAGTTAAACTAGTTGGAAATTTTATTTCATTTGGCTTCTGAAAATTCTAAAATAATTTTCTGGGTAAATTTCTTTTAAGTTTTAGTATTTTTCAAAAAATTTCTCAAAATAGGGGGTTTTTTTTGGCAACTAAAAACAAAATATTGGTAGTTGTAGTAAAGAAATATAGAGTATGGCCTCGAACTTGAATAATTTTTCATTTTCTTCACAAATTTATATTTTTTTAAAATTCCTAATATTTCCTTAGCTAAAAAAGTGAATTTGAAAAATCCAATTGCATTAATATACATCAAATATATAAATTAATGGGACAGAGGCAAAACGTAAACACTAGTACAAACAAAATCGGCATTGGATCGTTCATAAGCGAGAAAAAATGGCTGAGATATAGCTAATCAAAGTTGGACTAGTATTGAAGTTGTCTCAATTGGAGTCCAAAAAATCTAAAATAATTTGCTGAGCAATTTCTCTCTGAGCAATTTCAGTAAAGTTTGTCAAAAATATTTGTTCTTTGGCAGCTAAAAAGTGAATATTGGAGGTTGTAGTAAGGATTCTAAATTATACGAATTAATTTAAAAATTCAATTGAATAAAAAATTCATTTATACATGGAATATATAAATGTAGGGGTCATAGTCAAAAAGTAGACACTAGTACCAGCGATAAGAAATGACTTAGATATAGCTGATCGAAAATAGACTAGTATTAGATTTGGTTCAATTGGCTTCTGAAAATAATAAAAAAAAATCTGAAAATTACGTTTTAGCGGTTTTAAGACAAATATAATCGGAAATGATTTTGTACATAAAAAGTTTGTTGTAAATAGAGTATTCATAAGCAATAAAACGGAAATCTGAAGAAATTGGATTTGACTCTCTTGGCCTCTGAAAAGGGCATATAATTGCCTGCAAACATATTCAAAAGTGTCTTTTTTTCTGCGTGTAGTAAAGCCAAAAAATTCTTCAATCATACGCCATTTGATATTGTTATCTCGTGATGAAAAAATACAGTTTTGAAAATTGTTAAAAAGTTAAATATAGATTTAACTTAGTACATCGACCTGTTAAGATCTTATTTTAGTTACATACCTTAGAAATTAAATAAATGGAATTCACAGTTTAAGTGCTAATGTGATATCGTTGTAAAATAGCAATATTTTTGATAGTTTTGTATATTTCAAAGTTTAAACTTTTAAAATCATGCCATATTTCAACGATAGCACCTTATCTGTTAATTCTTTCAGAAGCATATATGTATCTTTACCCATTATTAAAGAGTCGATATCTTGAAAAACAATTAAAACAAGTTTTAAAATTTAAGTTATTTCTTCAATAGTGTTTTGTGTATTAAAAACAATTTTTCCAAAATTAGTAAATTTTCAAAAACGTTTTTTTTTTATTTATTCGAATTATTCGTTATTCGAAAATAATGTTTTTTAAATTGTTCGTTTGAATTTTCCTTTTGTTCGTTCGATTAATTGAATAATTTATATTCGAGTTACAACCCTAAATCTGTCAGCTAGAGGTCATATCATATCATATCCGTTAAATATTGGGCTAATCAATATCACCCACCCCAAACAGCTGGAACTGATGGTTGGAATTTGGCACGTAGATTCCTCCTCCGGAGTAGATTTTGAAAACTTCCAGTTTTTGATTTGTATGGAATTTGATAAGTAGTTCTTAAAAACTACTAGTTTTCGATTGTAATATAAATGTAGTATCAAATTGAGATTTGTCAATAAGTAAAAAACTCGAAACCGCTGAAGTAAAAAACTGTGTAGACACTCGCTAATATGGCATTTATGGAAATTCTTACGCTGTGGGTCAAAAGCCTCCCCCTAGCGGCCTTCCCACTCCCGTTTGGCCAGAAATACAATAGTCCGTCCAAACATACATTCTCTGAGACGGAATTTTTGAAGTTCTAACGGGGACTAGAAAATCTCTAATTGACAAAGACTTTAAAATGTGTTTCTTAAGCCAATTCGCTGAAGACACACTTTTTTGATTTTTGATAAAATCTAAGTATAAATGAGATTTTAAAGAGAACAAATTTCCCTCTTTAATAACCTATTCATAACCCATAAAGTAGAAAAAACTTTGACACTTTAATTTGAAATAAGTTGCTAGGTATGCGAGTAATGAGTCTAAGTTGAAGTTGGATTCGACACAAACATATATCCTCGTTTGTAATTATTCGGGTTGATTGCGGGCATATCGTATAGGTAAACAAGATTATGGTAGAGGACCATGACTACTTGTGAAGTATTTCGAATTCTGTCATTGCCTAACTTACGTAGTTATTTCTGTAGCAGCTGTGCAGGAAAACACAGTGCAGAATCTACCAGGACTAAGGATGTGAGGAGAATCTGTAAGGAGATCACAATGGCCACAGTACAAGGTCTCATTTAACCAAACTGAATGCAAACATTTATACACTCACAATATTTTAATGGTAACTGATTGTAGTTTATTTAAAAAGTAATCAGTAAACTTTGTTTTTTAAGGAATATACATTTAAACTACAAAGAAATATTTTTAACTTATTTTACCAGTACGAGTTATTATTTTCATTTAAAAGTTCTCTTTTTACAAAATATTCTTTGTTAGAACAGAAAAATGAATGTTAGTAAAAAAAAAAAGAAAAACAGTTGTTTTTAATAATTTGGGAGTTAATTTTTGGTAGTTAAAATAAAACAAAATCGTTTATTTTTACGGATTTAGGAGTTTTTTAAAATTTTTTTATTTTATTCTTGATAGTGATAATAAAAGAAAATCTTTAATTTTTACGGTTTTTGAGTTAATTTTAAAATAAAAGTGAGTAAACCGATTTTAACTATATATTTAGCAGTTTTAAAGCACATATTCCTTTGTTTTTAACGAAAAAATATTGTGAGTGTATACGTAAGAAACTCATTGACTGCGGTTTTTGTTGGACGCTAAAAATTTAAATACTTTTATTCCGCAGTATTTGTATCTTAAAGTAAACTGAATAAGTAAATTTAAAAATATCAAAATTTTTGACTTAAACTTGGTTGACCTTAATATGCAGGATTGATAATGTATCAGTTTGTCACCTATCGAAATAGGGATTGGTATTCCAATATATTTTACCTATGTTATCTAGAAATAAATAGAAATTATGTCCCATTATCTTTGCAATTCAAATATTAGTCGTTGTGTAAATAAGCTTTATTTAATAGCAATTCAAAGCTGGATTCACAATTGTGGAGTACTCCACTTTCCTTTGTTTCTTTCTGCTTCGCACTTACAAACTTTTTGTATCATGCCATCTCTATACTCAGGGAAAAAGTTTCATCATATTTATGAAACAGTTTCATTGGAAGAAAAACTATGAACTATATTAAGTTTTCATAAATATGTTGAAATTTTTCAATTTTTTTTTGAAAAATTGTACTAACACACACCGGTATCAAAATTGTGCAAGATCCGGGTGGAATTCCGAAACGCATTACCTAAGCAATATTTTTATGTAAGTTTCATAATTATGTATAAAATAGTTTCATTGGACAAAAAACAATGAAGCTTTCATCATATTTATGAAGGTTTTCATAAATATAATGAAACGCTTCATTTGAGTTTGAGAGTATTTTACTGCACTCCCATCTGCAGTTGTACACTCTTTACTCTACAATTGTGAACTCTCCCTAAAACAGTGAAAAACCTTAACGTTTCTTAACTCTTTTTAACATAACCTCAATAAAAAATATTAAAAGTTTAATTCTTTACAATTTGCCTTATTTTTTTCAATTCCAGCCTTATACAAAGTATTCTTGGTGAATTACCACCCGAATCGGGAACAATAAAAACCAATGGTACGGTTTCATATGCCTCCCAAGAACCTTGGTTATTTACTGGTACTGTAAGACAAAACATACTCTTTGGTCATCCAATGGATAAGAAACGTTATCATAAAGTCGTTAAAAAATGTGCTTTAGAACGTGATTTTGAACTTCTACCATTTGGCGATAAAACGGTAGTGGGGGAACGTGGTGCCTCACTGTCAGGTGGTCAAAAAGCACGTATTAGTTTGGCCAGAGCTGTTTATCGTAAAACCTCAATTTACTTACTAGATGACCCCTTAAGTGCCGTCGATACTCATGTTGGCCGACATTTATTTGATCAATGTATGCGTGGTTTTTTACGTGATCATATTGTAGTATTGGTAACACATCAATTGCAATTTTTACAAGCGGCCGATCAAATAGTTATTATGGATAAAGGTCGTGTTAGTGCTGTGGGATCTTATGAATCTCTACGTGAAAGTGGTTTAGATTTTGCCCAAATGTTGGCAGATCCTGAAAAAGATGATTCCATGGAGGTGAAACCACGTTCTCGTTCTGGTAGTCGTTTATTTGATCGTCAAAATAGTGAGGCATCAATTAACTCGGCAGCCGAATCGACTATGGAAGATAGTGCTATGCAGGTACAGGAATCTCAAGAAGAAGGAAAAATTGGATTGGATTTATATAAGAAATATTTTAAAGCCGGTGGTGGATTTTTTATGTTTTTCGTTATGTTGGTGTTTTGTATATTATCTCAAGGATTGGCTTCTGGGGGTGATTATTTCTTATCATATTGGTAAGTTAATGAACTGATTAAAATAAAATTTGAAAATTCATTCTTTAATGCTTGAGAGTTTATACTCTGCTCAAATCTAGTTCAGATCATAGTAAAAACTTTCTTAAAATGTAGTTATATTAATAGTATTTAGATTAATAGCGCATTTATAGTTAAAACTTTCCTAAATCCAAGTTTTTTTTTTGAATATTGTAAGTAGTAATTATTTTATTAGTTCAAACAGAAGTTGTTCTAAAAGTTTATATGCTTAGTCATAGTTCCTTTAATAGTTTAAGTTTTTACTTAACGGTAATTCTTGATATACAGGTATCCCTCGATTTACGCGGTACTTTATTTGCGCGGTTTCGATATAATGCGATTTATTAATAGTGGCCATTTTTCTGTATAACGCGTTTTTTTACGCGTTTTTAGTATAACGCGATTTAAAAATAGTGGCAACCCTCTAATTGCGTGCCTTACTCCATTTTTTTTTTAAACATTATCAGATGTTTGCAAAAAAGAAGAGGTTAAATTTAATTTGCAGAGGAAAAAATAAAAAAATTCGAACAAGTGTTGTGCTGGATCTTCTAATACTGCAAAACGTGTATCCTATATCCGAGATGGTTTAATATAAAAAATGGAGAAATTATTAATTATTTGGATTGAACATGCAATTGATAAACACATTCCTCTTTCTACTAATGTTATCAAACAAAAAGCTTTAAAAATATATGATGGTTTTTTTTAGCAAGTAATGGGTGGTTCGACAAATTCAAAAAAAGAGCTGGTTTACGTAGTCTACTTATACAGGGAGAATCCTCATCCGGAGACAAAACTACTGCAGAAGAGTTTCCTAATAAATTACTCCAATTAATAACAGATGGCGGTTATCATCCCCACCAATTGTTTAATGCTGACGAGACTGGGTTGATTTGGAAATCGATACCAAAACGCTCTTTTGTTTTGGATAAAAATTCTACCGCCGCCGGTCACAAACAGTCTAAAGAAAGAGTAACACTTTTGATGTGTTCCAATGCGTCAGGAGATTTTGTACTTAAACCTTTGTTTTTAAATAAGTTCATGAACCCAAGATGCATGAAGCATGTTAATAAATCCAAACTTCCCGTATATTGGAGGGCAAATAAAAAGGCGTGGGTTACTTCTAAAATGTTTGAGGACTGGTTTCAAAATATTTTTGCAAAGGAAACAGAAACTTACATGAAAAACAAAAATTTAGATTTTAAAATTATGCTTTTAATTGATAATGCTCCCTGTCACCCAAAAAATTTAGAACACCCAAATATTGAAGTGGTATTTTTGCCCCCCCAATACAACCTCTCTTTTGCAACCGTTGGACCAGGGAATTATAGCAACGTTCAAATCGTATTACATAAAGATTTCCCTACAATTTATTTTAGATGTAATGGAAAAAATGCCAGACAAAAGTCTCTCAGATTTATGGAAAGAATTTTCAATTTTGACGTGCGTTGATGTAACATCTCAATCTATAAAAAACCTTAAGAGTTCTACACTAAATGGTTGTTGGAAAAAACTGTGGCCTGAATATGTTCCTAATGATGTTGTTACTCCATTAACAGCGAAAGTTGCTGAAATACTACAAGTAATTGAAACATCTGAATTATTTTAAAACATTGTGGATGAGGATATATTGAAGATGATAAATGATGTTCCAGAATTGACAGAACAAGATCTCATTGAATTAGCCACGGACCCCGATGAATCAACTGAAGACGAAAGTGATAGTGGTGATAATCAAGATTTTGATTCTTCTAAGTTAAAAACTTTTATACAAATGGCTCAGGATTTGATAAAATTTTCCACTGATAATGACCCTTGTACAAATCGATCAGATTTATTTCAGTGTTCAATAAAAAAATCGTTGGCATCATACGAAGAACTTTTAAAACAACAGGAACAGCAAAAAAAGCAAAAGCGAATAACAGACTTCTTTAAAGTGGACGAAGACGTTAATTGTGACCTAAATTCTGAAGACGTTAACTATGACAAAGATTCTGAAAAAGTAGTCCTTGACGAAGATACTGAAGATTTTAACTATGACGAAAACTGTGAAGATTAGCAATATGTATAATATTTTATATTTTTTATGAATTTTTTGTTTTGCTTTTATTAATTAATGTTTTGTTGATTTAAAAAGCCGGAATGAAGTTTTTTTTAAAAAATTTTTGGTATTTTTTGTTAATTTATAAATTTTGATTTTTTTTAAAGCTTGTTTAAATATACTATTTTTACAAATAATATTTTGTTATAACTATTGATAAGTAAAAAAAAAATTTAATTTAAATTATATTAATAAGCTTTTTTTTAACACAGATTTTCGTTCCAAATTTGAATTTTGTATGAAGTTAGTGTTTCAATTTGCGCGGTTTATTATATTGCTGGTCCCAAAACAGAATTTTGTTTTGATATAGTACCTTTATTTATGCGGTTTTTAATTACGCGGTTTTTTTTCGGTCCCAACGTGCCGCGTAAATCGAGGGACCTGTAGTTTAAATTATTTAGGATTTTAAATAATTAAATTTAATATTATTTATAGATCTTTTTTAGTTTAAAGTTGAACTGAATCGTAGTTCAAAGCAATGCTGAATCGTAATTCCTTTTATAGTTTAAACGTTAAAGTTCAATCGTAGTTCTTTTTGTACGTCAAATTAAATCGTAATCCTAATACTTATTTTTTTTAACGACAGGCCAAATCTCAAGGGATGCCTTTTACTAGTATAACTAAAATTTTGTAGATTCAACAGATTTATTTTTGCTATTCATTTCTTACTAATTTTTAGCAAAAAAAAAAACTGCTAATTTTAGCACTTTTTCCTACAACATCATTTTGACCAAATTTTTAGTAGTTTTAGCAAAAAATTTTACTTTTAATGTAACTTTAATAGCAGAGCTATTTTATGACACAAACAAAAATTGTTTCTGAAATTGCTTTTATTTCCTAGACAATATTAAATAAATGTGGACATTTTATTTAAATAAGAAGGCAATTATTACTTTTCAATATCAAAACCGCCGCTTCTCTATTTTATAGGGTATAAAAACTAAAAATCCACGATTTTAAAAAGTTCAATAGTTAAAAAAAAAAAATATTTTTCAGTAGAATAAAAATAAATCTATTTTAAAAGTTTTGAAAAATTTTTAATTTTGGCAAGATATATTATATTGCCAATTCCATTTTTTAGCTGTATAAGAAATTTGTATTTTCCAGCTGATCTATTTTACCTATCTGTCTTAAATTTGACAAAAAAAATGCTCTTAACTAATGCCATTTGTACAATAAATGCATAATTTTTATTTGTTAGTCTCAAAGCGAAAAATGTCTAGAATTATTTAAAAAGTCGAACATTTTTTGAACATCCTTACCAAAACTTTGAATATTTATTTATCGGAAATTTTTCCTATTTTGTAAAGGGTGATTTTTTAAGCCCGATAGAACTTGAAATTGTAAAAAATAACACAAAAAATTAAATTGTAATCAAAATTTTTTTTTATTCGAAAGATCAATACGTGACATTAACATTTGAAAATGATTTCGGGCGCGGCTGTTCTTGACGAAGCGCATTCTGGACGTCCAATTTTGGGCCACTTTTTCGAGCACTGCTGGCCGTATGTCACGAATAACACGAACAATGCTGGCCTCCAAGGCGTCAATTGTTGCTGGTTTATCAGCATAAACCAGTGACTTCACGTAGCCCCACAGGAAATAATCGAGAGGTGTCAAATCGCACGACCTTGGAGGCCAATTGACAGGTCCATTTCTCGAAATCAACTTATCGCCAAATTTTGATTTCAATAAGTCGATGGTTGCGTTCGCCGTATGGCACGTAGCGCCATCCTGTTGAAACCACATCTCCTCCGGATCAATGTCATCCATATTTTCAAACAAAAAATCATTGATCATGGTGCGGTAACGCCCCAATTCCTGCGACCGACGACGAATCGATAAATTTGGATCTTCTTCCACACTTTCGTTTACAGCGGCGATATTCTCTTCAGTACGCACATTCCTTCGACGTGTTGGTGTTATTGCATCCTCTAGAGAGTATGTGGTACGAAATCTATCCACAGTTCGACGAATGGCTTGTTCAGATGGACGATTATGTACGCCATAAAATTGACGAAGTCGTCTATAAGTTGCGCGAATCGACGACTGATTTTCAAAGTAAATTTGGATAATTTCGTAGCGTTGTTCAAGCGTGAGTCTATTCATGATGATTTGTCAGAGTATACTGAAACGATAAAAAAAAATATTTCATAAAAATTTAATTTTTTGTGTTACTTTTTACAATTTAAAGTTCTATCTAGCTTAAAAAAACACCCTTTACTTTATCAATATCAAGCAAATATTTTCTGTTTCAGCAAAAAGTTATAAATTATTATACTAAAGTGTTTTATCTGATGGCACTTTTTTCGTTAAACTTAATAATGTATTAATGATTAAAATTTTTTGGTTATTTTGATATGACAATTATTATTATAAATTAATAAGTTTGATAATTTTTTATCTTGTACACGATTTTTAGCGAAAAGTTTCTTGGTTGAATATCTGAAAGTTTGGTCTGGATCGGTCAAAACTTAGCATAGGACAAAACTTATATAAGTAAGAATTTTTCAAAGTTCACGAAAATAAGACTAAATAAAAAGACAACAAAGATTTATAATTAAATTAGTTTTATACAAATTTTCTTACACTTTTTGAAATTTTTTATTAGTTTTAACTTAATGCCATTTTGTACCACATACTTATTTCCTAATGAGTATTTTTTAATTTTCCTTCATTGACAACAAATAACTCTAGAATGTGGAAAAAATGCATAAAAATAATGAAGTTTACTATGTAATCTATTTTATACCGTTACCGAAATAATTGAAACAGCGCTACCCTTAACCCTCTAACGGGTAAGGCTGCTTCAGGGCAGTATTCAGAAAATTTACCACAAATGCGTCAAATGAGCGTTTTATAATTAGAAATTAATATATTCCGATGGAAAACTAAATTTGCTAAATATATTGCGAAGAAATTTTTCTTGTGCCGTGTTTGGAAGCGAGAAAGCTTCAAAATCAAAATTTCGTATAATTTCTAAAACTAATCATTAAAAAAAAAAAATAGTTTTCAAAAATATAAAAAACCAATTTAAGTTGACTGAAAACTTTTTATAATAAAATATAAGTAAGATAAAAGCTTTATCTGTAATATTAAGTCCTTACTTTAGTCCAAGGACTCACAGGATTTTATCAGGATTCCTCTAAAGGACATCGTCTTAACTTATAAACAAATAGACGGATTTTTATGCAATTTTGCAGAAAAAAGACATTAATCGCGAATCGAAAATCGCGATATCTTCTTAAATATGAGCAGAAAAAAAATTGTTTTTCGATCGTGGGTTTATCCTGGTAAGAGAAATATTTTGTGTCGAAAACTTCTTTTATATGCTCTTGATTCCAAAATGCACCCCAAAATATTTTTGCTCATATCGCCTAAATGGTATGAATTTCGTTGCAAAACATCGTTTGTCAGTTAGAGGGTTAAAATACCTTTACGGCCACTGTATACCCACATCGAATCGGGTAACATCCATGATTTTATATAAAAGCTTTCAGTTCCCTATATTATTTCCTTACCTGTAGTTCGATTCTAGTTTAAATTCAAGCTAAAATGTTGTTCTTTCTAAAATCAAATTGGAAAATTTATTTTTACATTTTCTCTGTCTCTATTTCAGGGTCAACAAAAAAGGAACAATACAAGCTGAACGTGCAGAACAAGATGCCGCCCGTAAACTTAATAATACTTTTGATGATAGTGAAGCATTTAATGTTCCCACCTCTCATGAATTAGAATCAAAACTTTCAAAGTTTTTGGAACAATTTGATATTTTCATAAATCCCGAAATGTTAGATATTTACATATTTACCATAATAACTGTGGCTACCATTATTATAACCGTAACCAGAAGCTTCCTATTTTTTAATGTAGCCATGAAGGCTTCACAAAATTTACATAATGCCATGTTTAGAGGCATAACACGAGCTGGCATGTACTTTTTTAATACAAATCCCTCCGGTCGTATACTTAATCGTTTTTCAAAAGATATGGGTCAAATTGATGAAATATTACCATCGGTTATGATTGATGTAATACAAATCTTTCTATCACTCTTTGGTATAGTCTTTGTAATAGCAGTGGTAAATCCTTTATATCTAGTGCCTACCTGTATCATGGCTGTGATATTTTATTATTTGCGAACATTTTATTTGAAAACTTCACGAAATGTTAAGAGACTGGAAGCGATAAGTAAGTTTATTTACTAAAATGTTATAAAATTGTATTTATGTCTTTTCATTTGCTGTCTTTCAGCCCGTTCTCCCATTTACTCCCACATGGCTGCTTCATTATCTGGTCTTTCTACTATACGAGCTTTTGGCGCCCAACGCGTTTTAATTACCGAATTTGATAATCATCAAGATTTACATAGTTCAGCGTTTTTCGTGTTTATTTGTACATCTCGTGCTTTTGGATATTGGTTGGATTGTTTTTGTGTCGTCTTTATTGCCATTATAACTTTAAGTTTCTTTGCGTTTGCCCCCGAAAATGGTGGTGATGTTGGTTTAGCTATTACCCAAGCTATGGGTATGACTGGTATGGTTCAATGGGGTATGCGTCAATCGGCTGAGCTGGAAAATACCATGACTGCTGTTGAACGTGTAGTGGAATATGATGATATTGAAACAGAGGGTGATCTCGATTCAAAAGAAGATAAAAAACCACCCAAAACATGGCCAGAAGAAGGAAAAATTGTATTTGATGAATTAAGTTTACGTTACCTCCCTGATCCTAAATCGGAGTACGTTTTGAAATCTTTAAATTTTGTTATTAAATCTTGTGAAAAAGTGGGCATTGTTGGTCGTACAGGTGCCGGTAAATCGTCATTGATAAATGCTTTATTCCGTCTGTCCTATACTAATGGTTCGGTGATTATTGATTCACGTGATACTAAAGAAATGGGTCTTCATGATTTACGTAGTAAAATTTCCATAATCCCTCAAGAACCGGTATTGTTTTCGGGAACTATGCGTTATAATTTGGATCCATTTGATGAATATTCGGATGCTAAATTATGGGAAGCTTTAGAAGAGGTAAGTTTATGTGTTGAGGCGATCTTTTAAAGATTTGTATTATAACTACACTCAGAATAATTTTACAGTTACTACATGACAGTTGCTTGTATACTAATCAGTAGTTGTTGTTTTTAGCTGCACTTACAGTTTTTTTTTGTATGAAATAATACACAACAACTATTATGACAGTTATTATATCTACACTCAGAATATTTTTACAGTTACTACATGACAGTTATATGTATAGTAATCAGTAGTTTTTAACTGCACTTACAGTTGTTTTTCTATGAAATAATACACAAAAACTATTATTTAAAAAACAATGTTGAATTCACCACATTTATACATTTTCTTCGCGTTATTTACTAAAAAGTTTTGCTAACATACTTTCGAGTATAACGTCCCAGTGTAGAAAAGCATTACCATATAAGTGGTTATATAAGTGCATATTTAGTAAAGGCAAGTACTTACAATTGTCATTGCAAATCTCATTACTTTTATATGGGGATGTCGCCCAAAATAATGACATATCATTACTAAACAACTTTGATATAATTTTTATTAAAAATAAAAATTATGTTTTTTTCGACCTTTAATTGTGCAATGAAAATGAAAAGTATTCAATTCGAGGCCATACTCTATATTTCTTTATTAGGATTTTGTCCTAAAAAATAATCTTTAGAGTATTTGTTTTTAAATTTATTCTTTGATCCTTTCAGGAATGTGTTGATAGATATTTTTCAGGAATTTTCTAGGTTCCCATCATCAGAACACGTTTTGAAAGCGGTAACAATCCCATGCCAAACATCAAACATTCATATAAACGAGTTTACCCACTACATGAGAACTAATATATGAGCTTGAAGTTAAAGATTATAAGCATTGATCAAAAAATAAATTGAAAACTTGTTTTTTGTGTGTATGTCTACCTTTGGTAAATATTCAATACACGTTTTTGTTTCTTTTCCTGTTGATTTGTACATTTGTTTTTTAAAAACAAAATGTACAGGGGAAATAGTAAACAAGACCATACTTTGTCTTCTATACAGGTTTGATATAATTTTTATTAAAAATAAAAATTAAAACAACTTACAAAAAATAAGAAAAATATGTGGTTACATATGTGCTTACCAGTATGGATAAAAATAATGAGTCTTAAAATAAACTTAAAAAAACTAGATATAAAAAAATACTTTTCTTATTGTATTTTTTTTTTTGTAATAAAAGGTGCCCACACGGGTTTAGAACCCTAGCCTCCAGGTTTTCAGTCAACTGCTCTACCATGTGAGCTATCTCGTACTGTTATAATATGTATTTACTAGAAGTAAAAAAATAATGAGACTAAAAATTGATTTTCAAAAATGTTTAGATCATTATTTTATATTTAAAATAATGATTAAAAAAAGTACTTATGGGTAACGCATTATTTTTTGTATTAAAATAATGGGAAAATTACTAGTTATTAGTAAGTCCTTATAATTTGAGTTAAAGTAATGCAGACAGTAAGATGGTAGTGAGAAAAGCAATGACATGTCATTACCGTTTCTACACTGGGGTTATTGTTACAAACATTACCTGTTAAATTTTTTTTAAACTTTATCATTATAGCGTACATTTGCTTCAAATAGTTAACATTGATAGGTACGCGACAACATACAGCTTATATAGACGGAATTTTTGGAAATTCCTTCTGGGAAAGCCTCTCTTTTGGCTTTTTTAGTTTTTATTTCAAATTCTTTGAATAAAAATGTTAAAATACACTAATTTCGTTAGAGTTTTACTGTTTTCATTGTCAAATTGTATTTTAGCAGCGCAGCAAAGAGACTTCAACTTTCTAAAAAGAGTTGAAGTTATACAAAAAGTTTACAAAAATAATATTCAAACCGAAAATTTTATCTTATAACTATATATCTCTTTAAATCAGATTCCCCCCCCCCAAAAAAAATTCCCACTAACAAATTGTTACCCCCAAAGTCCTCCTACACGACTAAGGGTTTTCCCCTAAATCTAGGGGGAACCCCCTAACTTGGCAACACTGATGTGAGATATGTTACTGAATTTCTGACCATGAGCATGGCAGAAATAGGGGTTAAAATGGGGAAAAGGTATCCCCTCTGTCGGCCTGCCCGTAACTCTATGACTAAAAATTTAAAAATATATTTTCCTTCGAATATGTCCTAACTCACTGAAATGATACTTTTTGAATTTCTGGTCAGAAACATGGTGAAAATTGAAAATATGAAATTTAAAAAATATGGTCTAACTCACTGGTATGATACTGTTTGAATTTCTGGCTAGGAAATGGAGAAAACGTCTTATCCATGAAGGCCTGTCCCTACACCATTGATTAGAAAATTTAAAAACATTCTTTTGAATATGACATAGGTCACAAATATAATAGTGTTCCTTCGAATATAACCTAACTCACTGATATGATATTCTTTGGATTTCTGGCCATGAACGTAGTAAAAATAAGTTTTAAAAGGGGGAAAAGAGTCCTCCTTGACGACCTGGCAAAACCACTAAAGTGAGAAACTTGAATATTGTTATGTATATTTCTAACCGCGCTTTGACATCAGCTTAGACGGAATATTCCTATACCAACTTGGCGGCCTGGCCCAACCACAAAATTGATGAACTTGAAATTGTGTTTTTGGGTTCCTTATCCATCGTAGAAATTTGCTTATGCGGGATTTTTGTAAATTTCTATAGGGAAAAGTCACCAACTTGTGGGCTTAGCCAAACCGCGAAGGTGAGGAACTTGAAATTGAGTTTGTGGGTTCCTTATTCCCCGTAGAAATTAGCTTAGGTGGTATTTTTGGAAATTCTTTTCCTTCGTGGTCTGCCCAAAGCCCTCTGGCCAGAAATTCCATAGTTAATTAAATTTCGACTAGGAACGTGGTAAAAAGGTGGGTAAATCTCTCCTTGACGGCGCGGCTAAACCGCTAAAGCGAGGAACTTTAAGTTTGGTATGTTGGTTTTAAATCCCACATATACCTCCATTTAGGCAAAATGTTTTTAAATTCCTACTTGAAGATAGAAGTTTGGTATGTGGTTTCCATATTCCATCATCTTAGATTGGATTTTTGTAAATTTCTACGGGAAGGGGCATAAAGGGGAAAGTCTTCACGGCGGCGGCCAGACCAAACAGCTAATTCTAGGGACTTGAAATTTGGTTAGTGGGTTTCTTAGCCTGCGTAGATATCCACATCCATAGTGTTTAGAAATTCCTTTAGGGAAAGGCGTGAGTGGAAAAAGTAATCATCTTGGCTGCCTGGACAACCCGCTAAACGAGGATCTTGAAATTTGAATTTTATGGGTTGCTAATAAGTTGAAGACACCCGCTGGGAGGGTAAATTTGGTAAGTGGGTTCCTTATTCCGCACAGACATACGCTAAGACAGAATTTATGGAAATTCTCAGTGGGAGGGGTACGAAGTGGGAAAGTCACCCCCTTGGAGGCCAGGCCAAAGCACTACTAAAGCAATGAACTTGAAATTTAGAATTCCGTTTAGAGTTATGGATTTTTCGAAATTTCAACGGGGTGGGGCAAAAAAGGGAAATATCCCCTTTACCGCCTGGACAAACCGCTTAAGCAAGGATCTTAAAATTTGGTGTTTGGGCTCAAAATATTTAGATCCTAGTCCCACGTTTACATCCACTTAGACGGTGTTTTTGAAATTTCATTCGGGAAGGGGTATAGATGTTTAGATTCATCTCCGCTTAACGGTATTTTAGAAACTTATACGGAAGGAACAAAAAATATGTATCACTTGGCGGCCCGTCTACACCGTTTTTTTTTTTTAAGAAAAAAATTTATTTTAAATATGTGTATGAGTTGCTTTTTGAAACTTTCGCAAAAACATAGTAAAAATTAAGGTTTAAAAGTGAAAAAGTCTAAATGTTACCTGATCCAATAAAAGAATGGTTTAAATTTAGCTTAAAAAGAATAAGTCTTCCTCTTAGTCGCTCAGCCCAAACTGGGTTTTTGAAAACTTTTACGGGGATGAACTAAAAAAGGAAGTTTCTCGCTTAATGTCCCATTTCTTAAGATGTCTGCTGACTCAATAAAGGTGGACTTTTTGGATATTTGAAAAAATCTTGATATAAAAAAGGGTTTAAAGATATTAAGTTAAAAAAGTTCTTAAGACTTACACTCAAAATAGTTGTACAGTTACTACATAACAGTTGTTTGTGTAGTAATCAGTAGTTTTTAACTGCAGTCACAGTTGTTTTTCTACGAAATAATACAAAACAACTATTATCACAGTTATTTAAAAAAACAACTAAAGAAAATTACTTTTTGTTTTTACAGTTGTTTGAAGAAATTATTTTGGTATTTTAAAAAACAACTACCAAAACAGTAATTTTGCAGTAAACAGTTAACTTTTGTTAGTTATTAAAGAAAACAATTATATCGAGTTCTTAAAAATTCTCGTTTAGTTTAAATTTGTTATTATTGATATGTTTATAGATTGAAAATTATAATTAGAAAATTTCATTGCTTCTTTAATGCATTAAAGCGTTATAACTTTTACAGCTTACAGTTGTTTTTACGACATTGTTAGTTATATTTACTACATTTGTTAATCGTTTTTCAACAGTTAAAAACAACTGCTTTTTTGTTATTCTAACGCTAATTACCTTTGGCGTCTTTTTAACTGTATTTACAGTTGTTTTAACTGTCATTTTTAATAGATTCTACTGTCAAACTTTGTTTACGTGAATGTAGTAACTGTCAAACTTTTTTGAGTGTAGCGAAAAGTAGACACAATTTATCGAATTTCAGAAGAATTGTTTTATTTTACTTTATTTCAGTAATAAATTGATGCTTTTTTAAAACGAATTGCTTTATAGTGTTAACACCTTCAAATTATTTTCTTTCCTTCTCTACAGGTCAAACTTAAGGAAGTTGTGTCCGAATTACCCAGTGGCTTACAAAGTAAAATTTCCGAAGGTGGTACCAATTTCAGTGTTGGTCAAAGACAACTTGTCTGCTTGGCTAGAGCTATTTTAAGAGAAAATCGTATACTTGTAATGGATGAAGCTACAGCAAATGTTGATCCACAAACTGATGTTTTAATTCAAACTACAATACGTCATAAATTTAAAAATTGTACAGTCTTAACAATAGCCCATCGTTTACATACTGTTATGGATTCGGATAAAGTGCTGGTTATGGATGCCGGACAAGTGGTAGAATTTGGTTCACCTTATGAATTGTTAACGGAAAGTGATAGAGGGATATTCCGAGGTATGGTTAAACAAACGGGAAAATCAACGTATGAAAATTTATATAAAACTGCACAAAAGGTGAGTAAAGGAAATGTACTACACTTAAAATTAAAAACATATCTTATCAGAGATGTAACCTCATCATTGTTATTTTAATATTCAAATGAAAAGTTTGAAATTTTTTTTTCGACAATTGAACAGTTCATGCGAATAAGGATGAATAGACCACTTTTTCGCAAACATGTTTTTTTGCATAAATGCATTTTATTAGCAGAGCCCTACAATCCTATGCAGAAATTTTGGGGAAATTTTGACTTTTAAGGCTAAAAAAATGACTTTGAAAGCGCAATAATTCGTATATTTTTATATTTTTGTTTAAATTGGGATTGAACTAACGCACAATATTGATTAAATACAACACAAAAACATACAAAAATTTTTCTTTCGGTAACAATGTGTTAAAAGAACATTACGAGGAACAAACCACACTTATTATACACTAGAGCCCCGACTTGAGTCGTCCCGATTTGCGTCGCTTTTTAAAAACTGGAAAAATTCGATTTGCGTCGTTGCAATTTCAAGTTGCGTCGGACCGAGTTGCGTCGTTTTGACCCCGATTTGCGTCGGTTCGATTTGCATCGTTTTGATTTCGATTTGCGTCGGTTCGATTTGCATCGTTTTGATTTCGATTTGCGTCGTTTTGTTTCCGATTTGCGTCGTTTTGTTTCCGATTTGCGTCGTTTTGATTTCGATTTGCGTCGCTAAAAACGGTTAAATTTTTTACTGCAGCATTGTTGGTGACCATTTTTAGCATTTGTAGTGCCTGATTTAGCATCTTTTTTGTCTTTTAGCATTTTTTCAACTTCTGGCAACACTGATCGTCACCTGTACGTTGAGAAGTTTTCAAATTGCGTGAAATAAGGGGAATTCCCTTTTCTTTGTTATATAAGTGGTGCTAAGAACAACTGTTGGTTATGGTAAGAATTTAGTGTGTGATTCGCCAAAATACCTTAAGGACGTAAAAAATGAGTCAAAGTAAAGAAAAGTAATAAGTTTGGAATTAAAATTGGACGTAATAAAACTTTTAAATCGGGAGAAAAGGCTGTTAATATAGGAAGAGCTCTAGCACTAGCACCTACAACAGTAAGAAAAATTTGCAACAGAGACAGTGATAAAATACATCAATTAGCTGAAATTGTCACAACACTCCAATCTGAACAATATACTATAGCAAGAAATCCCTTATTGGTTAAGATGGAGTCCCTTCTTTCAATTTGGATACATGATCAAAATAAGCGAAGAATGCCACTGAGCAAGGATGTAATAAAAAAAAAAACTCTTTCTATGTATATACTCCGACCTTGAGAAAAATACTGCATCTAGTAGTAACGGAAATTCTGATGATTTCGAAGTCAGCAACGGTTGGTTTAACCGCTTTAAAACACGTTCAAATTTACATAATGTGGCATTGAAAGGAGAGTCAGCCAGTGCAGATTCAGTAGCTTCAGAAAAGTTTAAGCTTGAGCTGAAAGCCATAATTGAAAAAGGAGGGTATTCTGCTAAGTAGATTTTGAATGCGGACGAAACAGGTCTTTTTTCTCAATTTATTGTTTTGTTATTTCTTTATAATAATTATAAACATTTGTTGAAGTAAATGAAATAAATAAAAATGTATTCATACTTGTTTTTTATCAAAAATACAAAATTTTTTGCTTTGTTTTGAATATTTTCCCCAATAAATTAGATTTCAGTGCATTTATATAGAAAAAAGTAATTCGATTTGCGTCGTTTCGATTTGCGTCGCGTTTCTCCGTCCCCATTAACGACGCAATTCGGGGCTCTAGTGTATTGGCAAAAAATTTTACCGTTCTTGAGTTATAAGACTTTAAAGTGTGGAAAGCAAAAAGGGGCGAATATCTATCCTTAACAAAATATTATATAAAAATTATTTAGCTGCGAGTTTAAAATTGATATTAGCTAAAATTTAAATTTGTACACAAAAAAAAACAATCTTAGCACATACAAACAAATTAACCAGATTTGCGAAAAAAATCTTCAGTGTTACCGCGTAATTAAGATCATATAACCACGAATACATGGTCTAAGCATATTTTAACCGTCTTTTGAATTATTTTATTTCGGAAAGACCTCCCTTGTTAGTTATTATCTTTCAGCTACATAGATTTTGAAAACCAAAAATTTTAGGAACAGTTAAAAAGGAATAAGTAACACATAAGGGTTTAACAGATTAGTTTGGACAAACTATTTTGTTGGTATTTTATTGTGAGTATTTAGAAAATCCATCAATAAAGTTCAGTTTTTTTTAAATGTTATAATGCAAATAAGGGTTAATATTATAATTCTTAAAAATTAAATTTGTGTCATTTAGTGTTAATACTGCATCCAATGTCAGAAATAAAAAACAAAAATTTTTTCATGTACTTTTATGTTACGTCGTAATATGCAGTCAAGGGTTAATATTATAATTCCTAAAAATGTATTTAGTGTCATAAAGAATTACTACTGCATCAAATGGCAGGAATATTAAAAAAAAAATTAAGAAAAAAATTTTTTTTGCATGTCCTTGCAATCCTTAAAAAGTGTATCCTTGAAGTCCTTAAAGTGTTACAAACAAATACCAACCAAGTTTTGCAAGTCTCATGAAAATGTAGTCAAAATCTGCTGCAAAATAACACATTTTTTTATTCAAATTTCAATACATTTTTTTGGATATTCGCCCTTTTTCCATTTAAGCAAAAATTGAAGTCCAATTTTTGACAAGTTCTCTTTCGAATACCTTACTAAAATTTTGTATATAGGTAGATGTGACTTAAATCTTTAAGCTAATACCAAAAAGTTGACAAAAATATTATTTTTTAACCGTTTCCTGCGTTTTTATTGTCCCCTGTAAAATTCTACAAATGGTCTATTCGTCTTTATTCGCATGAACTGTTCAATTGTTGTCTTTTTTTGGAAATCCATTGCAATTTATTGTTTTATTATCATTTTTTTTTTTTTTTGTAATTTTCAGGCTCATGAGGATTCTTTAAAACAAAAAATGGAGTAAAAACAGTTTCTGGCTAAATAAAAACACTGTAAAGTATAACAGTTTTCAGTACAATTTTCGTCAAATTTTTGCTATTACTTAAATCATGCCAATACCCAAAAGACTAAAAAACTGTCATTTGTTTTCTAGTGCAACTTAATATTAAGTATAATATTTGTATGTATTTTTTTTTTCGTAATAATTATGTTTGTATTTTTGTGAGTACAAAAAAATGTGTTTCTTTGTTATTTAAAACAACAAATGTGTTATATATTCTAAGTTATGAGCAAAAAATCTTAAATATTTTTTTTTTACAGTGTACACACCAGTTTTAATTAAGAATTTATATTATATAAAAAAATGAACAAATAATATTATGTGCCTTTATATAAATATTGTTATTGTATTACTAAAATAATAAAATAAGCAAAATCAACAAATAAAACGTCCAAATATTAATTAATTTAAATTTTAAATTAAAAAAATAACGTCTTTTTGTTAAAACTGTATTTATTAAAAACACACACACACACTGAACATTCTTCTATTATAATTTGATTTAGTGTGGCAAGTCTTTTAAATTTAGTGTTGCCAGAATAATTTATTTACTTATTCCCACCCGTTTAAAAAAGTTCATATATGATCATATATGATCATATACATATATTTTTTATGTGCTCATATATGGTCATCCATATTCGTACATCCCGAGTAAAAAAGTTTGTATTAAATTATATATGATGAGATATTTTACGCAAATATAAGAGGATATAATTTGATCCGAAAAATTGTTCTATTAAATTGTATCACTTTGGATCTAATTATATTTAAATAGATACAATTTAATAAAAAACTATCTAATTCTATCAGAGTTTTGTACCGATATGATTACATCTAATTATATTATATTTGATATAATTAGATATATAATAATCCAAATATATTTAAATTAAGAGATATTAAGTTACATATATTTGAACTCCATAAAACTCGTTCAAAACACAAAATGTATGATTGAAATTTGTAAATATTTTAAATTTTATTTATATTTTTTTAAGACATCAAATTTTCGTTTTAAACGAAATTGTTAATTTTAATTTAACTAAAAAAAATGTTTGTCAATATTAAAATGCCAAAGTAAAATCCAGATAACAGGCTGCAGAACAACTTATACTGTATTATAATAGCTAATAATTTCTGTTTTAAAACCAATTCTTGGAGTTTGTCCTATTTGCAATAGGATCTTTACCTCCAAACTAGAACAAGTTGCTTTCTAGAACCAGTTAAATAACTGGTTCTGAGACAGTGAAACCTTACACTTTGACACACAGGAACTTGTTCTAGAAACGATTCCATGTAACCGGTGGTAAAAGAAGATAAAAATTTGCGGCGATTATCAAAGAAACAATTTAAAAAAAATGTTTTTATTGTGGATGACTTTTTGGAAGCACGATAGGTAATGCCACATTTTGGAAATTTCTCTCACAAAATAGGGGAAAACAGAGTGTCCGACAATCTAGTTATAAACTTGTGTGGAAAATCGGGTTTGAAATTACGTTTCAACTAATTTAAAAATAAATTAAAATGAAGGGATACGATATTGGTTTTCAATTTTAAAGCGTTTTGATTGGTATAACGGTTTAAAACCTGTATCGGTTACTAGCGTAGAAAAACCCTAAAATCCTGAAAACTTTTTAGACAGAAAACAGACCGTATTGTTAACTGGGGTAACAAGGTATTTTAGTATTCTATTAAATGCAGATAACTTAAAGCAAAACCTTAATAACTTTTGATTTGATTTGAGGAACAGTTGTTGCTCGCCACATGACGGAGAATTGGCAAACTTATGGAAGCTTTATGGTTCATAGCATTAATTATTTTACTTCGGTGGGGTTAAGTGCTATGGAAACACTGAAGATGGGCGCTGCGATAAGTACAAGGAATATAAAACTCATACATATTATTTTTCTAAATTGATGTTGTGTTCGACGTGGATTGAACCCGGGACCATCTGTGTAACTGTTCAACTCGCTAGCCATTACACCACAACCCCGTAAAAGTAACGTTTTTTAACGGTATTTTACTTATTTCGGTAACGTTATTTTAGTTATTTCGGTAGCGGTATTTTAATGATAATGTTTCTCAGTTATTTTGGTAACAGTATTTTAAGGGTAACGTTGTTTTAATTACTTTGGTATATGTATGTGTGCACACCAATATTTTTAGCCGCATCATGTCCAAATTTGAATGACTGGCTAGCGAATATTGAAATTTCTAAAACATACCTTTTTACAGCTATTATTTTGTTGATCTTGTCAGATTATATCGGTAACAGTATTTTAAGTATAACGCTTGTTTAAACATTTCGGTTACGATATTTTAGCGATAACGGTATTTTAGTTCTTTCGGCAACGGTGTTTCAGTTATATCGGATAACGGTATTTCAATTATTTCGGTAAAGGTATTTTACGGATAAAGATAGTCAGTTGAAAGGGTTTTGAATCGATAACAAGAACTGCTCAAAATCCCTTTTTTTTTGATAAATGTTCTTATACAGACAGAAAACGGCATTCTAATAACGTAGTCGAACTCGTTGACGGGCTTTCAAAATAATATTGTAGACACCTGTTGAAATTGACTTTCGATGAATCTTGTTACTCAAGGGTTTTGAATTTCGGAAAAGGATGGACATGGTTAGGTAGACTATAGTAAACAGCTATGACATGCAAAGTTTCACGTTGACAAGTCTTCACCTAAAGAATTAATGGCCATTAAAGTCGAATAATGGAAAAAAAATAATTCAAATTTACAAGAATTTTTTCATTCATCTTTTTATTTTTTTGCTTATAGTTTTTTAACTTTCTGATAAAAAATAATCCAAAGTGACAACAAATTTTTTGTGTGTAAAATAAAAATAATGGCTTAAGTCTAGTTTAGGGGCCTCGGCGACTCTCGGTTCCCGAGCTATGGACTTCCAAAGTTTGAATTTTGAATCTTTGCATCTTCACCATTTCTGATCGGATCAAAACAATATACATATCATTTGAAAGCTTATTAAAGCACCTTTCATTTGATATATAATACTTCTAATTCCATTAACCCGTTAAGCGTCAAATTAAAAAAGTCTGTTTTTTAACCGAATTTTTTAGACAAACCTCGTATTTTCTCAAAATTTGACTATTATAAAGGTACGATACAAATAATATTTATTTGTAGCTAAGATTTCAAGCTTTAATTTGATATATAATATTTCACTTTAACCCTTTTAACACCGTAGATATTAACATTTATATCGTTATTTAATTTTCTTAATTTTTGTACTTTTGTTCTTATATGTATATGTAAATTAATAACTTTGTTAAATTGCTTATTTTAGAAACAAATACACTTTTGTAAACACGCCGAAATTTCTGCAGCCCGGGGCGAAGCCTCAGCGAAGCCGAGAATTGGACTGATGGGAGTAAAAAAACCCCTAAGCCCGGCCGAAGGCCGGTTACACAGAAAAACTTTGCTCGGCATATGTATATATAAATTAATAACTTTGTTAAATTGCAATTTTTAGAAACAAATAGACTTTTGTAACTTTAACCATTAATAACTTTTTTATTATAAGAGATATAGTAACACATTATACCTTAAATGAAAGCTTGTAAAATGGGCTATAATTTTCTATAAATTTTTTATTTACATATATAGACGTTTTTTTTGAATAAACAGATATGTTATACAAAAAAACTAGAATAAAAAATGAAAAACTTAAAACTGGGCTGTAATGGGTTAATTTATGAGGACATATTGTACCTCATTAGAAAGATATTTTAAAGAGCTTTCATATGACACCCATATTGTCGTGATCGAACTTGTACTTTTTGAGATAATCGTTAAAAACTATTCCAACTTTAATGCCCATTTCTGACGCAAGGGGGCGTCGCCGACAAAAAATTTTTTTTTTGTTGAAATCAGCTCAAAAAGTACTATTCAGGGTAAAAAAAAAAAAAATCTGAGCGAGGCCCCTAAACTAGACTTGTTCCAAAATAATTAACCTGTATTAATTGCATTTCAAATTCAATTGCAATTTTCAAATTTAGAATTCAATAGTTTTCACCAACCTGTTTTTTTTCGTTGCAATTTGCAGGCACTCCCATCCCTGAAAATTATATACATACCACTTAAAAATCTCCATTGCAGTGATTGCTTTCACTGATATGGCAGCACTCTGATGTTACTCGCTTTGTTATCTGTGGTTTTGTTTTGATTCCTAATTTTCATTTTAGTTTTATTCAAGTACATAATTTTCTTCATTTCAACATTTTTTATTTCGAGCACCTGAAAAATTCTAGTTTTGCACCATTTTTTATAACTTAAAAAATCAAAATTTATAACGAATCAATAAATACAACGCTAATTCATCATAATCAAATGAAAGTTTAAAGAAAATCAAAAGATATTAGTTTAAAAACAAAATTATCAATTGGAAAAAAAAAAATCATTGAATTTACCCTCAAGGGGGTGCTTTTCTCAGTAAAAAAGAAAAAAAAATAAGATGAAAAATATGTAATAGTGTCAGTGTGTGTTCCGTGGGACATGTGAACGTACGTGTGTGTGCATCAGTGTTGTGCGTGTTGGAATTTTTTTGTTTATGGCCTAAATTTTGTAAAGCAAAAATTTACAAAGAAAAAGGTAAAAAATTTAATATAAATTCTAAAGAACTGTATTAAAAATAATTAGTTTTTCTTTGTTTTTGGGGAAACATTTAACTGCATTAAGCTAATGAATATTTTTAACTTAAATATTGTGAGTTTCCTTTTTGCGTTTGCATGTATTATATTTATTATGTCAATGTTTTCTTGTGTTTCTTTTTGCAAGTAAAGCGGAAATAGTTGACTTAGCGGAAAATTGGTAAACGGAAACGATTGGTGAATTTAACGTTTGCACAGTGTTTACAACAAATTCGAAATTAAAAAAAAAAAACTTACTTAAAAATTAGTTTTAAATACAAAAACAACACACATAATTTGAAAGTTAGTTTTTACAGCTAAACTCTAGTTTACGGCCCTAATTCGGACTAGTTACAAATTCCAATAGAACGTTAATTGCTGAACGTTTATACAGGCAAAAGTGCAGTTTAGCACCTTACGGCAAAAAAAAAAAAAAAAAATATGTCCGGATTTGGGGTTAAAAAAGAAAAAAAACCGAAATTAAAAGATAGCGGCGCTCGGACCCGGGGGACCCACTGGGTCCAAAAAACGAGGGGACGTAGTAACACGTAAGTATGGGTACTTAAAGGAAATTGTCTCACGATTTCAAAAATGGTATTTGTTTTTTGTTCCATGAAACATAGTCCGAATTAGAGCCATATTTCTCTAAAAAATCCTCAAATGAAAGAAATTTTTCCTTAATAAAGTTTTTCTGCGTGGGGTTTTCTCCTCCATAGGACGCGGCAGGTGGCTTCGCTGAATACAGTTTTTCTGCGCGCGTCTCATTCTCTTCCCTAGTGTGAAAAAATCGCGCGATTTTTTCAAAAAAAATTTTATTTTTTTTTGCAAAGTCGCCATCTTTTTTACGCGTTTACAGATCATGGTAAAATAATATTTTTTGCAATGTAGGACAAATTTTCTTTCATTTGAGTACCATTTTTGCATATCGAAATTTCATATTTTTCTGGCCCCGATTTTTAAGGGTCTTAAACGGCTCTAATTCGGACTACGTTTCACGGATCAAAAAACAAATACCATTTTTGAAATCGTGAGACAATTTCCTTTAATTTGAGTACCCATACTTACATGTTACTACGTCCCACCGTTTTTTGGCCCCAGTGAGTCCCCCGGGTCCGAGCGCCGCTAACTTTTAATTTCGGTTTTTTTCTTTTTTAACCCCAAATCCGGAAATATATATTTTTTTTTTTGCCGTAAGGTGCTAAACTGCACTTCAGCCGTACCATGTGCTCTATTATATGACAATATACCATTCATATATGATTAAACATCTACCCACACATGGCCATATGAGAACATATGTTTTTATTTTTAACCGGGTATATTTAGAAAAAACTTAAATTTTCTCGATATTTGACTAAAGTAAATGTACAAAATAAGTATTATTTAATTGTAGCTAAGACTTTAAGCTTTTATTTAAGATATTATTAGTGTCCGTCGAACAGTTCGGCCAGAAAATGCATTTGGTCTGTATTCGGTATTTTAAAGCATTATGAACAAATTTGGCGTATGGAAAAATATTAATTGGACTGATTAGATGATATTTTGAGTGTCAAATCTGAAGAAAAGTCTGTAGTTAAGCAATGAATTTACTGTTCGGCCTCAGAAAGTTCGGCCAAATTGAAAATAGTTCGGCGGCCGAACTTTTAACTTTATAGCTAATCTTCAGCTTTTCTCTTAGATATTATATTCCACTTAAACACTTCTAACACCGCAGATATTATCAGTTATACATTGGTATTCGATATTAAATTATCTTTATTGTTGCACTTTGTTGTTATAAATACTAGCGTTGTCACTCGAATAAAAATTTTTTGATTAAGCGTACGAATAAAAGGAAAATTCGAACGAACAATTTGAAAAACATTATTTTCGAATAACGAATAAATTTTAACAATTAATCGAATAAAACGAATACATAATTAAAAAAAAAAAACGACTTTTAAAAAAACGTTTTCGAAAATTTACCAATTTTAGGAAGTTTTTTTTTTAATGGACAAAATAAAACTTGTTTTAATTGTTTTTCAAGATATGGACTCTTTAATAATGGGTAAAGAGATATATATGCTTCTGAAAGAATTAACAGATAAGGTGCTATCGTTGAAATATAGCATGATTTTAAAAGTTTAAACTTTGAAATATACAAAACTATCAAAAATATTGCTATTTTACAACGATATCACATTAGCACTTAAACTGTGAATTCCATATATTTAATTTCTAATTTGTGTGCGCTGTGGTGTAATGGTTAGCGCGTTGGACTGTTGAACAGATGGTCCCGGGTTCGATTCCCGGTGACGGCAATATCAATTTAGAAAAATAATATGTATGAGTTTTCTATCCCTCATATGTATCGCAGCTGCCACCTTCGGTGTTCCAATAGCACTTAACCCCACCGAAGTAAAATAATGAATCAGGGCAATGAACCAAAAAGCTTCAATAAGTTCGCCAACTTTCCATCAGGTGGCGAGCAACAACTGTTCTAAGACTTATCATCTCGCGCAATTACAGTGTCGCCATGTTTGAAGCCCTTCATCTTTCCCCACCTTTCATCTTTCCACTATCCAATTTCCAAAGAAAGCAACACATTAATAAATAGGAAGAATTTTCTGAGTGTTGCTTCTCTTTAAACAAAAAAAAAAAAAATAAAAAAATAAGATCTTAACAGGTCGATGTACTAAATCTATCGAAGGTACCCTGCGGGAAATGGACCAGTCACTGGTATGGTCACGTGACTAGAACTTTGTGTGTATGAACCAGTCCTAGTTTCGGTTCTGTTATATGAAAGTGACCGGTACTTTTAACATGACAATTGCTACCTGTGAAGCACTGTGTGACGTGGCGAAAAACTTGACCAAGGTTACATATCACCGTACCGACTGAAATTAATATGCTACGGGACAAGTTAGAAGTAGGTAGTGTCAAAGCATGACCAATTTAGGATTTGTGTGATATGCAACATAACCAGTGTGAAAAAAATTATCGCGTGACTGGTGTAGATGTACGTATCGTAGAACTGGAGAAAAATTGTTGAAGGAAATCTGGTCACATATTAAGCGCAATGTGTTCTGTTGTAGAGGCTTCAGTGCACTTTGATGTAATGTTATTTTTTCTCCAGTTACGTGATGTATCTAGTACCAACCATATATAGTCATGTGATTGGACATTTCACACAAATTAGCATTTGGTGCACCACAATTATGGTTTCACCAGTTTCGTGACGTGCTCCCCAATCATATATCACAGAATTACCACTTTGGATCAATCAACCCTTCATTTCCCGCAGGGTATATACGATATTTAACTTTTCAGCGATTTTCAAAACTGTATTTTTTTATCACGAAATAACCATGACAAATGGAGTATGATTAAAGAATCTTTTGGCTTTACTACACGCAGAAAAAAAGCCACTTTTGAATATGTTTGCAGGCAATTGTATGACATTCTCAGAGGACAAGAGAGTCAAATCTAATGTCTTCAGATTTCCGTTTTATTGCTTATGAATTCTCTATTTACAACAAACTTTTTATGTTCAAAATCATTGTAAATTACATTTGTCTTAAAACCGCCAAAAGGTAATTTTTTTTTTATACTTCAGATTTTTTTTTATTATTTTCAGTAGCCAATTGAACCAAATCCAATACTAGTCTATTTTTGATCAGCTATATCTCAGTCATTTCTTATCACATCTGAACAATCCCGGTCTCATTTTGTTGGTAGTGTCTACTTTTTGACTATGACCCGTACATTTATATATTCCATGTATAAATAAATTGTTAAAGCAATTGAATGTTTAAAATGAGTTTTTTTAGTTCATGAAATATTTGCAACTTTAAAAAAATTATTAATTCGTATAATTTAGAATCTCTACTACAACCTCCAATATTCATTTTTTAGTTGCCAAAGAACAAATATTTTTGAAAAATTTTAGAGAAATGTTAAAACCTAAAAAAAAATTGCTCAGAAAATTATTTTAGATTTTTCGGACGCCAATTGAGACAACATAAACGCTAGTCCAGCTTTGATCAGCTATATCTCAGCTATTTCTTATCGCTTTTGGACGATCCAATGCTAATTTTTTTGTACTAGTGTCTGATTTTTGTCTATGTCCTCTTAATTTATGTATTTCGTGTATGAATGCGTTTTTAATGCAATTGTATTTTTCAAATTCACTTTTTTAGCTAAGGAAATATTTGGAATTTCAAAAAAAATATAAATTTGTATAATTTGAAATCTTTACTACATATGAATGCATTATTAATGCAATTGCATTTTTCAAATGCACTTTTTTAGCTAAGGAAATTTGTATAATATGTTTATAGTTAAACTTAAAAGTAATTTACTCAGAAAATTATTTTAGAATTTTCAGAAGCCAAATGAAATAAAATTTCCAACTAGTTTAACTTTAACCAGCTATTTCTCAGCCATTTTTTATCGCATCGGAATGAGCGAGACCTTATTTTATTTGAAGTGTGTCTATTTTTAAACACTGTCGAAAAAAATGTATACTTTAATGTCAAAACTATTTCTAAAGCAATTGCATTCTTTGAAATTCATTTCAAAGCTATGGAAAAAATTTGAATTTAAATTGAGTTGCAATGTGAAATAGATTGAAATCTTTACCATAAATCCCTAGTTTTAGTTGATATAGCGCAGGGAACGTAGGAAAAACGTTTACCTTTGTGATTAATTTTCTCAAAAATTATTCTAAGGGAGTTGGCTCAATTGGCTTCTGAAAAGCTCATATATATGTTTACAGTGATTCAAATATCCAAACCGAAACAAAGACAAATTCGTAATTTTAAAATGTTTAGATATTATGTTCGGGACATGCAAACGGATATGTTTTCCAAACAAAAGTATGTTACCACCATTTAAATTTCCAGCAGGGTATATTTTTCTGCGTGTAGAGTCTAAAATTATTGTATTTGAGAATTGGTATTGTTGTAGTATTCAAATCGATGCCAAATTTCATAAAATTTTGAGAAGATAGGGTATAATAATTTAATTGTTTATGCATTTTCAAAATTATTTTTATTCATTATTCGTTAGAATAATCGAATAATTTGTTAAGTTAATCATTTGATCGTTCGTCCAAAAATTATTTCATCGGTTATTCGAACAAAATAAGAACCCGAATAAATGACAAGCCTAATATCTATATCATTCATTCTTTAAAAGAAAGCCAAAAAATTGGCATTTTTGTCCTCATGTCTTCCCATTTTCTTAATATTAAAAACATATATTCTCTATGGAGCCCATAACACATTTCCAGATCAGATATGAAAGCTGTGGCAAAACGTCGGTGGCGGCTTAATCGCACGTAGCCGCCAAAACATGATGAGGATAAAAGTGACGCCGGCGGCTGAAGGTTTTTTTTTTTTATATAAATTAATAATCATATAATTACAAATTATATTCTAGTACCCTAACCGAGCACTAGCTACTATGGCCTTCGGCGCGTTGTAGCGAAAACAGACCAGTGCCTCTGGTGGGAATCGAACCCACGACCCCCGCACTGATAAACTAGCACGCTACCAACTAGCCTACCGGTGCGCACAAAAGGCGGCTGAAGGTTAAATTTTTATGTTACAGCAGCTAGATAATCAAAATTTTTTCAAGAAGACAAAAAATATGCAATGAAAAATGCAAGCTAAATTTACTTTTGGGTTGCAAACACTGTTGGCAACTTTTGTTCAAAAAAAGTAGCTAAAGCTGACGTATCAGCTTTAGCTGCTAGAGATACCATAATTTCTTTTAGCTAGAAAAGTGAAAAAGACTAGCAAAATTTTAGAAAAAAACGCTAAAACTTGTTAAATATCGAAATTATTGCGCTATTTGATTATTTTTTTTTTTTTGTTAAAATTAGTTAGGATTGCTAAAAAAATCAAAGCAATGCAAAATATTACGGGTATATCGTCGCATAATGTAAAAAGACCAAAATAATGTCAATTTTTAGTTAACTTGTTGTAAGATGAATTTTAAAGAAAAATGTAATATTTTTCATATCAGCATCTATGAGAAAATGCAATACAAAAAATGTTTGTAATAATTTATGCCTTTTGTCGCTGGACTCGAAACTTTGGCTAAAAAGCAGCGATGGATAGAGTTTAGCGATTTGGAGTAATTTTTCAGAATTTATCTTTTCGTCCTTCTTCAAAATAGTTAGAAAAAACTTTATATAAATTTACAACCGTTATTCGTGAATTGTTGTGGTATTATTTTAGGACATAGTTGTTTTAAAAACCTGCGTCTTCACATGCAATAAAATTAAAGCAAGCAATTGTCAAAATTATTTCAGCTTAATAAATTTCACGTGATGACACTTGATTTTAATGTTATTGCAATATCAAGATATCGTTGATATGCAATTGGCTCTTGCCATGATGTCTGACATCAAATCTCATATTTAGTTTGCATTTGAATTTAGCAATCAAGAACTTCATAATTTTCAGTAAATAAAATCGGAAAAAGTATTATTTGCAGACAAAAATTTCTTAGCAATAAAATGGGCTAGTGTTCTCCACTACAGTGCAATTGACATCATTTTGACATATCTCTGCAATCGATTTGACATACTATCGTTAATTGAATTTGAAAACACTGGTTAAACCATTCACTTTACATGTTTCATTTAAATTATGCGTTAATTTTAGAATCATAGCGATTACTATTCTCACTTTCACCATTCACCTCAGATTTAGACCCATAATTTATCCCAACTATTTTTATTTGTATTTTTTTTATGTCCAAGCGTCTTTACATTCAACAAAGATTCAAAAATTAAAAATCAAAATTGGCAAATTACTAACAATTGGGAAATAATCAGATTTAAATATTGAGGTGAATATCGAAAGTGGTAATCCGAATGAATAGCTACTAATGATATTTACTACACTCAGGGAACTTCTGCTGTAAATATTTGTTGTGGGTTTAGTCGTAATCTTTATTTTTAAATGAAAAAAACAGTCATTTGTAGAAGAAATTTAATTTTTGACTACAATTGTAGTTCATTTAAAAAAAAAAACAAACCACATCAAATTACTGTATTACGATTTTACATTCATTTTATACAGTAGTTTTTTTTTTATTTAAAAAGATAAAATAAATAAATGTTTGTTTATTTTTACTACATTTGTGGTTAATTTTTACTGTAATTCTGTGTTTTTGAACAGTAAAAAACAAATAGCATTGTTAGTTGAATTTACTGAAAAGTAAGTCGTACTGTTTTCAAGTGAAATTTCATTTGTTTTCAACTACAGTGGGGTTTACCTACATGGTATTCTAAGTGTAGTATTTTTTTTTTCTGAATCACAAAATATGAGTTTTTGTATAGAATTTGAAAGTCTAACGAAAGTATTATTGATTTTTTGTTTTAAGAATTGTTCATTAAAATATGAAAAAAAAGTGTCTAACTTCGAAGAGCTCTATACTCTAAAGTTGTTCTCGGATATCTCGGATTGAATCTCGCTCCTAGACGAGGACAAGAAATTCTCATTGAGTTTGTGATTTAACATAACAAATATCTCTAGAAATTCTAATAACAAAGTCCCCTGAAGATTTCCTTAGGCAGGAATGAAATCCGGATAGGGACACGTCTACATCAGATTGCTAATCACAATTTGTTAAATAAGTTTTGGGATTTTAGCACATTTAATTACTATAAATACAAAAAGCATTTGATTTATATGGTTGTCATCTTTCACACATGTGCTATAGAAAAATGCAAATGCAATTTTTAGATGCATTGTTGAACTTGTTCTCCCCTTTAAAATGTTTTAAACATGAATATGCATAATAAACAATAACTTTATTTTAGGGATTAGTGTCAATTTAACTTTTGCCTAGACTCTTAGTAGACCGGATT
The DNA here is from genome assembly GCA_021234595.1 of Delia radicum. NCBI lineage: Eukaryota > Metazoa > Arthropoda > Insecta > Diptera > Anthomyiidae > Delia > Delia radicum. The sequence goes on along the minus strand of CM037851.1, from coordinate 73,328,873 downwards.
GAGACTACCAAATTATTCCTTCTTCCACTTAAAATATCACCATTACAATTAGCACCACTGCGTTGTTTTTTATGTCTTTTTTGATTAATATTATTTACTTTTTTCGGCTCACAACTTCTTTTCACAAATCCTAAAACAAGAATGAGCGAAACGCTCATAAAAATACTGACGGATCAGCTTACAGTTGGCGCAACTATAACAATGATTGCCACAATTTTAAAATGATAACTGACAAGATATAGCTCAAATTATAAAAGCAAATTAAGAAAGATTGTGAAATAAAAGTGTGAGAAGTAAATGCATAACGCCTTGCGATACATTAAGGGCTTAAAATCTAAGTTATTTAAATTTACAAGATACTTATTTTTAATAAAATTTAATTACACTGAATGAAATATCTGCATGATATCAATGAAATTTTGCATTAGATCTATGAATTTCGCCATTGAAACTTTTGTTTAAACTAATGCAGTTTTTCATAAAATTTTACGAAAATGAAAATTATTCAAGTTCGATGCCATATTCTATATTTCTTTATTACGATATTGTCGTAATAAATAATCTATAGAGTTTTTCGTTTTCAAATTTATTATTTAACCCTTTCAGGAATGTGTTGATCTATTTCGGGAATTTTCTAGGTTCCCATCATCAGAACACGTTTTGAAAGCGGTGACAATCCCATGCCAAACACCAAACATTCACATAAACTAGTTTACCCACTACATGAGAACTAATATATGAGCTTGAAGTTAAAGATTATAACCATTGATCAAAAAATAAATTTAAAACTTGTTTGTTATGTGCAAGGTCCACCTCTGGTGGATATTCAATACACGTTTTTGTTTTTTTTCCTCCTTTTTATTTTTTTGTTTCGTTTATAAACAAAACAGGGTGAGTAAACTAGACTGTACTTTGTCTTTTATGCAAGTTGGATATAATTTTTATTAAAAAATAAAAATTATGTTTTTTTCGACCTTTAGTTGTGCAATGAAAATTATTCAAGTTCGAGGCCATACTGTATATTTCTTTATTAGGATATTGCCCTAACAAATAATCTATAGAGTTTTTCGTTTTCAAATTTATTATTTAACCCTTTCAGGAATGTGTTGATAGATCTATTTCGGGAATTTTCTAGGTTCCCATCATCAGAACACGTTTTGAAAGCGGTAACAATCCCATGCCAAACACCAAACATTCACATAAACTAGTTTACCCACTACATGAGAACTAATATATGAGATTTAAGTTTAAGATTATAACCATTGATCAAAAAATAAATTGAAAACTTGTTTGTTATGTGCAAGGTCCACCTCTGGTGGATATTCAATACACGTTTTTGTTTTTTCCTCCTTTTTATTTTTTTGTTTCGTTTATAAACAAAACAGGGGGAGTAAACTAGACTGTACTTTGTCTTTTATGCAAGTTTGATATAATTTTTATTAAAAAATAAAAATTATGTTTTTTCAACCTTTAATTGTGCAATGAAAATGAAAATTATTCAAGTTCGAGGCCATACACTATATTTCTTTATTAGGATATTGTTCTAACAAATAATCTATAGAGTTTTTCGTTTTCAAATTTATTATTTGACCCTTTCAGGAATGTGTTGATAGATGTATTTCGGGAATTTTCTAGGTTCCGATCATCAGAACACGTTTTGAAAGAGGTAACAATACCATGCCAAACATCAAGCATTAATATAAACTAAATTACCCACTACATGAGAACTAATATATGAGCTTGAAGTTAAAGATTATAACCATTGATCAAAAAATAAATTAAAAACTTGAAAATGTTCATGTTAATTATTACAAATTTCATACACCTAATGAAAAAGTTTCATTGAAAATACTTTCAAAATAATCTTAAGAAATTTTTCATTACTTTGTAAAAAAAGCTTTATTAATTTAGTGACAAATTTTATTTAAACTCGTCCAAGAAAATTATGTGTGTAGTACAAGTATATTTGGTTAACATATAGGATCGTATACCGATGCACCCATCGATTTCGATTAAATGTGCAATTGTGAAATTAAAATTTAAATTGTCTAGGTCACTAAAAAACTCAAAAGATTTACAATCCCTTTGATTGAAATTGGTGGGTAAACTGGTAAGAAACTTTTTTAATCGAAATCTTATACAGCCTTCACAGTCATTACCAGAGAATGCAAAAAAGCTAAATTTAATGTATTTAAAGCTAAGAAATATTGATAAAAAAAAACAAAACCCGGTGAAAATTTTTAATGTGGAGTCTAATAAAATTATATCTCCTACAGTTATATTAGTTGTTTTTTTTTATCTCATTTGACAAGTTCCCCTATATATACAAATTGATCCGAAAAATGGGTCATCTACATGTATCTAATTATAACAAATTATATATAATTTGATACACTTTTATCCGAGATTTGTCCATATAAGGGACATTATTTTATATCTATTTAGATATAAATATATCTGATTTTATAAAATTTTAGCCGATAGTAGGTTTGTTTTTTTGTAACTTGAACTTATTTCTAGAAATCAACAATTTTAAAAAGCAAAATTTTTAAAATTTTTTTTTATATAAATAGAACATTTTTGGTCTTTAAAGTTTAGTGACGTGATGCTTGTTAGGGAAAGGCCCTAACCACGTGCTTAATTACTAAGAAGACAAGAATGAAGCAAAATTGATAATGAATAGTTTGATTTAAAGTTCTGCCTATTATGGAGGCTCTAGCTTTTCTAAAACTTCGGGTTATGATGAGATCTTTAGCCAGATCGAAATACTAGTATCAACCTAGCTAATATGTTTGATTTGCTTTATTTTTGTAAATATACGGAGGTTGGAAGCTCGTTATAAATTAATTTTTTTTTTTTAATTGAAACAACGGAATGATTAAAAATTATCAAGAAAAAATTTAGTGTTTGAAAAATATATACGCCCATGTCCCTACTTTGGAACATTTTGCAATTAGAACAAATTTGTGAAATCACACGAAATTGAAATTTGGTGTTCTCAAATCCTAAAAGCTTTCGAAAACTCGAATTTTTTTCGAAATTATTATCGAAGTGCCAAAAACATATGGTTTTATGGAAAATAGAAAACATATGGAAAGTAAAATGTTAAAAAATGCTTCTACACCTTTTACAATTGTAATTCAAAACATATCAATTGAAATTCAAAATTTCCATTTGAAATTCAAAAACTCCATTTAAAATTCAAAAATTCCATTTGAAATTCAAAAAACATCAATTGAAATTCAAAATTTCTATTTGAAATTCAAAAAATATCAATTGAAATTCAAAATTTCCATTTGAAATTCAAAAAATATCAATTGAAATTCAAAATACATCAATTGAAATTCAAAATACATCAATTGAAATTCAAAAATTTCTATTTGAAATTCAAAAGTTTCTATTTGAAATTCAAAAATTATTCCATTTGAAATTCAAAACATATCAATTGAAATTCAAAAGTTTCTATTTGAAATTCAAAAGTTTCCATTTGAAATTCAAAAATTTCCATTTGAAATTCAAAAGTTTCTATTTGAAATTCAAAAATTTCCATTTGAAATTCAAAAAATTCCAATTGAAATTCAAAAAATATTCCATTTGAAATTCAAAAAATTCCAATTGAAATTCAAAATACATCAATTGAAATTCAAAAAATATCAATTGAAATTCAAAAAATATCAATTGAAATTCAAAACACATCAATTGAAATTCAAAATATGTCAATTGAAATTCAAAAATTTCCATTTGAAATTCAAAAAATTCTAATTGAAATTCAAAAAATATTCCATTTGAAATTCAAAAAATTCCAATTGAAATTCAAAAAATGTAAACAAATCAATTTGAGAAATTAATACATTAGGCCAACACTTTTTTTGAGTATTTTGGTTTGTCATGGGTGATAAAAACATTATTAAAACTTTTAATGCATTTATTGCAGGAGAGTATTGCTATTTTTTTAATCGATTACTTTTAAAACATATAATTTTATATTTAGTTCTAATTGTTATTAACACTAAATATTTATTTTAAGTACTTTAAATAAATAAATAAATTAATAAATGGCTTAAAAGTTTTCATAATGTTTTTATAACCCATGATAAACCAAAATACTTGAAAAAGTGTTGGCCTAATGTTTACATTTTGATTTGTTTACATTTTTTGAATTTCAATTGGAATTCTTTGAATTTCAAATGGGATTCTTTTTGAATTTCAATTAGAATTTTTTGAATTTCAAATGGAAATTTTTGAATTTCAATTGACATATTTTGAATTTCAATTGATGTGTTTTGAATTTCAATTGATATTTTTTGAATTTCAATTGATATTTTTTGAATTTCAATTGATGTATTTTGAATATCAATTGGAATTTTTTGAATTTCAAATGGAATATTTTTTGAATTTCAATTGGAATTTTTTGAATTTCAAATGGAAATTTTTGAATTTCAAATAGAAACTTTTGAATTTCAAATGGAAGTTTTTGAATTTCAAATGGAAACTTTTGAATTTCAAATGGAAATTTTTGAATTTCAATTGATATGTTTTGAATTCCAAATGGAATAATTTTTGAATTTCAAATAGAAACTTTTGAATTTCAAATAGAAATTTTTGAATTTCAATTGATGTATTTTGAATTTCAATTGATGTATTTTGAATTTCAAATGATATTTTTTGAATTTCAATTGATATTTTTTGAATTTCAAATGGAAATTTTGAATTTCAATTGATATTTTTCGAATTACAAATGGAATTTTTGAATTTCAATTGATATTTTTTGAATTTCAAATGGAAATTTTGAATTTCAAATGGAAATTTTGAATTTCAATTGATATTTTTTGAATTACAGTTGTAAAAGGTGTAGAATATCAAAACAAAAAAATATTTTTTTAAAACAGTTTTTTAGAGTATAAACAATACAACCAAAAATACAATAAAATCAGAAATAAGTAAAAAAGTTCTAAATTTTTAATATTAAGCACCATTTTTGACCCTAAATTGTAATTTATTAGAAAAAATGGGCATTCGTTTAACTTTCGACCAAGCTTTTTTACACGAATTAAAACGAAGAAAAAATAGGGAAAAACGTTCTGATTTAATCGCAAGAACACCGAAAAATTCTAAAATTTTCACTTTCGCTCTGATTTAAAAGCTGTAACAGGGGTGATAATTTATATAATTATATGTACACATTTTTTTATTTGAAATTATATAAAATAAATGTCTTGCAAATGATTTAGTTATAAAAATAATATGTTTATACGTGAAGCCATATGGAATATAGTCTTAACTTGCACATAACTTAATTTGATATTGAACTTTACCAAAATATGTATAGGATTATATATAATGCTATATAAAATTATAAGTAAAATATTTTCAGTATATCGTCACATATATATAGTTTAATAAGACTTAGCACCATATATAATCATATAGATCACTACATATTTTTAGATTATTATTATATGGCTTATCTAGTTATATATGGAATAAGATTTTTAGACATATGATACGAGTAATATCAAGTACCATATAAAAAATTCTCTCAATAAAAACGATCAGATGTATTTGTATATAATGATATTATTATATGACTTATTATTATATTATATTACACAGTGCAGCATTTTTAACGTCATCGTTTGGTTCCTTCTTCATACCCGTTTTTTTTTTGAAGTGTATATCGAAACTAAAAAAAATCCGCAAAGGACTTGGCCAGATTACATCGAAATTTTTTTTTTTTTGGACACCCTAAGTTTTTGCACCCAAACATGATTTTTTTAAAAAAGGAAAATTTTTATGGAATCCATATATCATAAACCGTTCGGAATTTTGTTTTTATGTCTTTGGCAAAGTTGTAGATCCAAACCAAAGCAAAAAAATTCTCATATGGACCGACCCAAAAAAATTCCATCCACTGCATCAAAATTGCAAAAAATTGGGAAAAAATGCTATTTTTTTATGATTTTTTCATGATTTTGTCCTGAAATGGCTTAAATACTGGGAATTTAAGAAATCTTTCTTCAGCTAAATTATATCTAACAACAATATAAACAACTCTCTAGTACATGTCATCTTAATACGAACATTCCTTAACCCTAGAAAGCACATCTTTTTGCTCACACTTATTTTGCATAGCCAATGTTTGCCGTTTCGACAAAGAAAGACTATATAGGTTAATGCCGTTTTTGTTGTTACTTGTTTTCAAATTTACTATTTAAACATTTTATTGTTGTAATGCTGATATGTTTTTGAAAAAATGAATATATTTATTTTATTAATAAAAAGTAATTATTTTATAACGCAATTAACAATTTCATAATTTTTTTTTTATTTTTTGTTTAAGTTTTTTTGTTTATTTATACAAATGCAAAACATGTGTATTATTAACTGCCGATGATTTTATTCTGCTACTATTTTACCCGAAAAAAGTATAGTAACTTCTGGTAAAATGAGAAACACAATTACTTTCTTATCACGCTCTCATTTACCGAATTTTTGTTAATAAAAGCGCTTTTTGGTAAGATGGAGTCAAAGCGGGTTCGCGAGGTAACGTTTGTCGAACAGAACTAAAATAAGAAAATATATAATTTTAACAGAATAAATAAATAACATACCATTGCTACTCACGCCTGTTAAGGTTTAAATATTTTTGGTGGTGGTTCAAGGTCATGATCTGACTCTGCACTACTACAAGAAGAAAGAGGATCCAAAGGCACATCTCTAAATCCAGTGTCTCCTGGGTCTTCCATATCACCATCCTCACACAGGCACACCTTGTGGCTCCACCAACAAACCTCTGCAAGCATTGCGTCCAGCTTCTTGCCTTTGAATCTTTTTTCCATTGGCATTGTGACCTGGTGGAATCGCTCCCCTTGCTCATCTGATTCGGTGGGCAATTGTTTTAAAAAAACATCAATATGATGATGCAAAAAATGCAATTTCAGCGTCATCGATACATTTATATTTTCAAAATATTGCAGCATTGTTGCCACTAATTTCTTTGCTTTATCTGGCTCTGCTCGATCCTTTCCTAAAACATTCTGAATTTCAGCTTTGAGAGCGTCCCATGCGTTTCGGAGATTAAAATTTACATTTGTAAGCACAGCTGTAAATGTATCGTTTTTCATTAACTTCCTGATATCTGGGCCGTTCAGGACACCTGTTCAATGTAAACAAATTTATTACAAACGATTAAGATAGGTATAGATAAAGCGGGACCCGCGAAATCAGATATAAAAATAATTAAAATTACATAATTACCAGCTTTAATTTTTGCATCGCTGAGTTTCGGAAATATAATTTTCAAGCAATCAAAAACTTCATCACTACTTCCAACAGCAGTTTTGATGAACTTTGAAGCGATTCCTAGTTTTATGTGGAGCGGCGGAAGTAATATATCACTAGTCTCCCTTATGAACGGCTCATTTTTCAGTTTAAGTTGTTTTACGTTTTTGGCATCTCTTGCACTCCAGTTTGTGCGCTTATACTGATTGCCCGGGTATCGTGAGTCCCAATCGCAAATAAAGCAAAAGAAGCTAGGGAAGCCACCTTTTGAAATTATTCCTGAAAGAAGAGCACTTGAGAAAGGATACTACTAAATACAAATAGAAAATAGTACCTTGCATTATGTTCACGACTTTTAAATCGCAACAAATTTTCCATTTGTGCTCCTCATATTTGATTTTCTCCAATATATTACCTAAAGTTTCATAGCATTCCTTCATATTAGTGGCATATGCTAATGGAATTGAAGGCTTGTTGTTAGTTTTATGGAGCAGCACAGCTTTTAAACTTGATACTGAGCCATCAATAAACAATCGCCAGTCATCAGCAGCATACGCCATTCCCAACCGATTCACTAATCCTTCGATGTCAATGCAGTGGGTAAACGTGTTCGCTGCATCGACGGTGTAAAATGTTTGGAACTCTGTTTGACGGCTCCGGTATGATGAGGCACTAACGGTATGCTCTGTAAGCTTTCGGCGCTTCAAAAATGAGGTTAGAAATTCTGCATTCCGCTGTGATAAGCCCATCTTAGCCACAACATAGTCCATTTCGTTTTGTACGAGCGGTTTTGGTTTATCGTCGTCAATATCAGGCTCATAATCGGCATCTTGGAAATCTGATTGATTTGTGAAAGTCGTAGTGGATGACCGTGTGGACATAACATCCGGACTCGGAGGCTTAGGAGGTTTGACACCATCAGGCATTGACACCGGGACTATGCCTGTATAAGCGGCCACATATGTTTTGCATTTTAACATATGTTTATTTAACTTAGGGAAGTAATTGATACATGAGTAACACCGGGATTTGTCGTGTGAATTTGGGTCTTTTATCCACACCATTGGCTTCATGAAACTTAAATTTCTACCTCGTCGATGATACCAATCCAAAAGGCGGAAGTAACAAGTGCCACACACTGTATTTGGAGTGTAATCTTCACCGCTGGGATAGGCTAGCTTAAATTCCGGAGTAGACCTTTTCCTTTCACACTTGTAGGCACCATATGACCACAAACTAAACAAAAATAATCAATGTTTGGACACCGGCTATTTTCCATATTGCGCAATAGTTGAATTGTAAAATTTTGCACAAAACACGGATATAATTAGACTTTTCACTTTCGAATACACTTGTTGAATGACAATGAAACGATACTTGAACTGTTATTTATACTGCGTGCTAGTCTGATTGTCAAGTGTGTTTTATCTTCGTGTTGCACTTTGCAGGTAGAACTGGGTTTTTACAACACCCTTTTTTAAAAACTTCTTAAAAAATGTTTCTGAATGGGTGTAATTGTCAAGTGTATTTTATCTTCGTGTTGCACTTTGCAGGTAGAACTGCGTTTTTACAACACCCTTTTTAAAAACTTCTTAAAAAATGTTTCTGAGTGGGTGTGATTGTCATGTGTGTTTTATCTTCGTGTTGCGGTTTTTAGGTGGAACTGGGTTTTTACAACACCTCATCTTCCTAAACAGGATTTTAAAATTGGATTTTAAAGTTTGGCTATTTCCATATTATCATAAAAAAATAGCATTTTTTCCCAATTTTGATGCAGTGGATGGAATTTTTTTGGGTCGGTCCATATGAGAATTTTTTTGCTTTGGTTTGGATCTACAACTTTGCCAAAGACATAAAAACAAAATTACGAACGGTTTATGATATATGGATTCCATAAAAATTTTCCTTTTTTAAAAAAATCATGTTTGGGTGCAAAAACTTAGGGTGTCCAAAAAAAAAAATTTCGATGTAATCTGGCCAAGTCCTTTGCGGATTTTTTTTAGTTTCGATATACACTTCAAAAAAAAACCGGGTACGAAAGAGGAACCAATTTATGTGTTGCACTGTGTTATTATATGACTCAATCATATTATATATGACTAGATATAACTATTTTTACCCGGAAAATAAATAACTAAAAAAAAATTACTTTTTTAAAAAAAGTTAAAAGAAAACTAATGTTTTTGCTTTTGTAAAGATTTTGTGACTTAAAATGGTCACAACATCTTTACAAAAGCAACTACAAGTTCAAAAATCTGAATAAAAAGTTTTTTAAGCTGAAAGTCAGTAAAAAGTAGAAAAAACGGAACACATCTAATTTGTCTTTCAGGAGTTTATACTTGCTAGTATTTAAAAATGAGAGTACACATGAAAATTATTCCAAAAAATGCAAATTTCTCTTAAATTTTTATATTCGAAAATAAATTTTTATATTCGAAAATAATTCGAGACGAAACCCCGGTTTCTCGAATAACTCGAAAACCACCCTTTTAGAAAAACCGGTTTTTAAAAATCGGAAAATATAAAAATACGGTTTATCTAATAATTCGGAAACCGGTTTTGTCTACTCTACACTGAGAGAATTATGTGCATGATATTAATGAATTTTTGCATTAGATGTCACTGAATTGAATTTTCACTGGAACTCGTCCATTGAAACTTTTCATTAAACTTATGTAGATTTTCCTAAAAATTAATTAAAAATTCCATATTATTTATTAAAAATTTCATACGACTAATGAAAAGGTTTCATTAAAAATAGTTTCATTAAAACTATTAAGCTTTTTCATGAAGTTTAAGAAATTTTTCATTCGCATTGTGAAGAAAACTTCATTAGTTTAATAAAAAAAATTCATTAAAACTCGTCCAGGGAATCCTCTGTGTAGTCGGGTTTTAAATTAATTTTATTTTATCCGTATGATTTATATTTTGTTCAAAATTAATATCACTCATACGTTATAAGCGCATTCAAAAATTTAAGGATTTTTGTTCTAACTTACTACTATTTTTGAATTACAGTCTTAAATATTTTCCAATTGGGATTTAAAATATCTCATAAACCCCAATATGGGAGAGTGTAAATTGAGCTACAATTAAAAATGTACCGAATGCTCACACTTATTGTACTCACGAAATCTTAAAAAAATATAGTAGTACGTACAAATTGCTGTTTTATGATCTTGTATACATTTTTGGCGTCATAATTAAAAAAATCTCCGATAAGAGAACACAAACATACAGACTGACGACACGAAAACCAAAAATAATAAAAACAAACAAGAAGAGATATCGGTTTGGCACACAACTTGTATTTTAGAGATACATTTTTGGGTGTTTGGATAAAAAAAACTAAACCAATAAAACTCACAATCAGTACACGCAGAAAAACTATGCAGTTACTATAAGTCGGTTATTTTTGTAATAAACGGTAGTAGCTACATTAACTCTAATTGCAGTTGTTTTACTATGGTACAAATAACATTGATGGCTATTTGCCAACTGAAGTTTGGTTACTACTACTTAAATTCTGTTATTACGAATTTCAGTCGGTTGCTACAACGGTTCATTAATTTGAACAACAATGTTCGTTTAATTCGAATGAATTTTAGTTGCAGCAGCCAAAAAATTCAGTGATCTAATGTAAATATCATTGTTCTAACTGAATTTATAAGTTGTTACTCTTAAAATACACTTTTCAATTCGGTTGGCACTTTATTTCTCTGTGTGTACAAAAACTACTGCATTTTAGTAGCAGTTACAATTTGTATAAGTTTGAATTTAAAATAAAATAAAAAAATAATTTTTTGAATCTGATATAATAACCCTGCAGGAAGCTTGGGGTCAAGTGTCTCCAAGTCTCCACTTTTGTCTACTATTTTGTTGACATTGTCAACTAAGCGTCTACACTTTTTACTTTATTAACTCACTAGTAAATTTTTGGTTCCAATGTCTACATATGGTCCCATTAAAACTAATTAGTCACTAGTGAATCTATGGTTCTTATGTCTACATGTGGTCCCATAAGAACTAACGAGTCACTAGTGAATCTTTGGTCCAATGTCTGCATATGCTTCCATAAGAACTACCTAGTCACTAGTGAATCTATGTTTCTAATGTCTACATATGGTGCCATAAGAACTACCTAGTCACTAGTGAATCTTTGGTTCCAATGTCTACATATGGTCCCATAAGAACTACCTATTCACTACCTAGTCAATAGTTCTAATGTCACTAGTGATTTTCAATGCCACGTACATGTTAAATGTCTATAGCAAATTACATTGCCTGGGGAATATTTGGTTAGTAGTACTGGTGACACAGTCAATAGTGAATCAATACTTTTTCACTATTGACATTTCCTGCAGGGAAGATTCTGAAATTGGTATCGTATAATTGGATCAAATAAAATAATGTAAAATTAGATATGAAGCTATATAATTTGATTCGATTGTATCGGAGTTTTGGTCTCCCATGAAGAACCGATTAGATGCAAACAAATCTTAATTTAATTTAATAAACATTAACTCCTGATGAAGTTGGAAAAAACAACCAACGAAACGTTGAGTAGAAGATGATGTAAATTGCTTTTATTTAAATCGACATATTAAAAAGACTGACCATCAACAGCCCGTAGAGAAATCTAAACTTCACAAATATTAATTTGAAATTGGTCAATAAAAAACTAACAACTGCAATTTTATTAAAGTATATCTGTTTAAATGTTATTGCGAATAACATCGTATAAGATAAGATAAGACAGAGAAAAAATTATAATATCTAATTAAAGATTTGATTTGAATTAAATTTGTTTCTAAACAAAAATTTAATTGAATCAATTAATATTTTAATTGACTTTTAAATATACAAATACATATTTTAACTTAGAAGTAATTCTCAAGTTAAATAGAAAATTTAAATAGAAAATTGAAATAGAAAATTTTAAGTATAAAATACCAAATACAAACAGAGGCAGCATTAACAAAAACACATATACCAAAGTGTCGTTCACACAATTTTTTTGTGAGTATCATATATTTTTTTTTTGAATAAGTTATTTATAACTTTTTTTCTTTTTTAATTTTCAATAAAAGTTTAAATTAATATTATCATTGCCGTAGTATTTGCAAAATCAATTAAAATATTAATTGATTCAATTAACTTTTCAATTGAACCCCGTTTTTAGTTTTTTATGTGTATGTTGAATTCTGATTTTGATATTATCATATCCAAAAATATGTCTTCTTTTAACTTATTTTATATGCCACATACAATCAGATGTTCTTGACTAAATTATATTTGGTTGCAAATAAATTTATATATAGCGGAATACAAAACGATATCAAAAAGCATATGATACAAGACCATCAATTATTTCTATTTCATTTTAGATATTAGACTTTAGGAAATAATATATTGAACCTGCGAATCAAACCCGTTAGCTTTTTTTATGGATTTAAAACTCATTTATTTGATTTATTTTACAAAACAGATTTAAAATAATTAGGCTTCTTACAAACATATTTTTCTATTCTTATTAAATGTCATATGCACTTCCACTGTTTAGATTTCTTTTAAGTTGTTTAAGTGTAGGTAATTGGTATAACATGATTCTAAACAGCTTCGGATTTAATGATAAAATACAAATCGTCAGATCCTACAAAACATTTTCCATAAAAAGAAGATTTGTCGTAAATAAATAATTAATTCTACAGTATAGTGGTTGCTTTTTGTGATTTCGTAAAAGGACAGTGTGTGTCTCATCCATGGTTACGAATCGACGCAAAAACTTTGCTTAATTGCGGTGAAACATCGTTAAACACTCTATTGAAACACCTTTACGACGCTGTTTTTTGGTCTATTGTCGGCAAACGTGTTAGCCATCTTTCGCAAAGCTTTCTCATCTCCCAAATTTTTGGTCAATATGCGATGTGTAGCACTTTTTGAAATGCCTATAATTTCAGTCAGCTCACACACCCTTAGCCGACTATCATCCAATACTATTTTTTGGATTTTCTTAACCGTTTCTGGCTTTGACACCGCAATTGGTCGACCTCTACGGTGTTCGCAGTAACGCATTTAGGGCAATATCGCATAAAAGTGTTAACAATGCTTTTAAATAAATTATAAAAAATTTTCCCTGAAGAAGTCTTCCAATGCGAATACGAAATATTGGAAATAAATACTTATAATTATAAAATAAAGGATCTTTAGCTCAATAAAACAAAAGACAAAAATTTATTCAAAAAGATCGAAGAAAAATAAGAAAATTAAAAAAAAAATATTTTTTTTTTTCTTTAAGTAACATTTTTTTACACTTTTTACCTAACAAAAATTGATTTTTTTTCTTATTAAACTAAATTTTTGCTTCGTTTTTTGAGTTTTAGTTAAAAACAAGTTAAGTTTTTGCCATAATATTGTGTTAAACAAAAAAAGTTTGGAAAAATGTATTTATTTTATAGATTTTTTTAAGCAATATATTTTCAAAACGAATTTAAGCGAACAATTTCGTTTCGACTTTACAAATTTTACTCCGCCTAAGGGAATGATTTAAGCGGCAAACGCATTTATGCATGTAAACGGAATTATATTCATGCATTTTGTATGAAATATATTTTTGCTAGCACTTATTGGGCGTTTAACCGGGGAACGCACTAAAGCGGGACGCAGTTAAGCGGGAACCACTGCATCCTAATAAATAAATTAATTGGTAACCGGGTATATAGAATATTTTGGTGTAAAAGCTTTGAATTGTAGTTGTTTTATAACGGAAAATTTAAAATAACTTTCCTGTAATTTCAGTTAAAAAAGCGAGAAAGGTAATAACCGTTAAAATAACTAAAAATGTAGTTGTTTTTAACTGTTCAGAAACAACTAACAAATGTTGTAAAAACAACTAACAATGTCGTAATATCAATTGATTGAAATTTAAAAAAAGGATATAACTTTAAAATTAAAATATATTAATGGGGGACATGACATTGGCCGTTTTTTGAAATCGAATTTTTTTAATAATTTTGTATTTTAGTAAATAATCTTAAGATTCTAAGAAACAAAAATTTCATGGAAAAATTCCTACGGGTTCAAAAGTTACAACCGGATTAGTGAGAGCGCATTTTTAATTTTCGCGCTACCTACATACGGCAGCTGGTATATACTTGTTTTACTTGCTACCTGACTTTTGGTGGACTTTTGGCATATGAAGCTTCAAAAGAAGCCCGAATTGCTAAACGATTACAAAAAACTGTAAGAAACAGCACAACACAAGACAACGAAGGCATACAGTACGAAGCAGGCATGGCAGATTGAAGGTAACCTTTTTTTTCTTTGTTCACAAACTTTGAGCGCGTTTATCTCGAAACCATGTTTTTCGTACTGGTTGCGGCACTAGCGGGTTCATTTTTTGACGTATTTTTTTTTTTTTGTATTTTTTTAAACTTTATTCGCTATCGTATGACACAAGATTTTTTTATTTAAATTTTTTTTCGATTTTTTATGAATTTTTAAAGTCAATATTTTTTTTCGAAAAAACACACTTTTAAATTTGGAACATCACCAAAAATTGAAAAAAAATTTAAAAAAAAGCTCGTGTCATACGATAACCAATTTTGTTAAGATTTAAAAAAGTAATTTTTTTCCAGATCGGACAATTTTTTCGACTCCCAGCGCTGCAACCACGAGGCTCCGTTTTTTTCTATGCCGCCAGTTTGGAGCTCTATAAAACCATGTTGGAGTGAAAAATATATTTTTTTGAATTTTTTTTCTTGTAATTTTTGGAAAAAATTTTTGTTTTTGACTGAGTTATGAATTTTTAAAAAAACGTCTGTTTTCTCTGCCGCGAATGTAATGTCCCCCCTTAATTGAAATTCAATGATGGAGTTGGGTTTGATCCTCAGCACGACACAAAGTAAAAAGTTTTTCATACACAGCAATTTAGCAATATAAAATACTTTGATCAATGACTGACGAGTCCTTGGATGGGACGAAATTGTGGCAGTAGAGTATATCCCTTGTGTTCGTTAAATTTTTCAATAGTAATGCTTTCTTCTTCCTGTAAACTTAATTGAGAAAACATTTTACAAACAATTTATGGGAAAAGATTATTTCTCTTTAATTTTCAAATTGAAAAATATTCGACAATGCCGAATTATTCGAGACGAAAAAGCGGGTTTTCAAATAACTCGAAAACCGAAATTTTTCAAAAACTGGGTTTAAAAAACCGAAAAAATAGAAAAAAAACCCGGTTTGTGGAATTATTCGGTAACCGGGTTTGACAACTCTACTACAATATTAGAAAACATTAAATTTGATTGCAGTCTTTTAAAAAGAGATTGCAGTTTTTAAATATATTTCTCTAAGTGTAGGAACCAACAAGTTTGGGACATAGAAGAGAGATGTTTTAGTTTAATGGAAAACAAGCAAGCCAGTCACTTAGATATCAAAAGTATATATGAGCAAATGACCGACCGACAGAGACCATTCGTACCAATCCACATTCAATTGAGATTGTTTTCTAAATTGGTAAAAAAAAGCAGAACATTACAGTGTAAAACTAACACTACAAGCGTTTAGTTGTTCAAGCGGTTTCGACAACAAAACATAAAAAATAAATCATTTCAAATAATAATTCCGTTGATCAAATTGTGCGTATTGAAAACAAAATCAATTACATTAAACTATGTAAATTAATATATAAATAACAATTAATAAATTATAATAAAAAAGAAGTGAGTAAAATATTTAATATAAATTTTAAAAAAGTGAAAAAATATTGAAAATTAAAAAAAAAAAAAAAATGTTCAGCATGACATAGCAAACAGTTAAATAATTTTTACAATAAAAAAAAATATACAATTTAACTAAACATGTATATAAACTTAAATGTATAAATATTATAAAAAAAAAATATACATGTGTAGATACAAAAATTTACATAAAAAAAAATCTCCTTAGTGAATTATGGGCGAATTTAAATGTCAACATCTTTAAACAATTTAACAATTAACTAAATATTTGGAAGTGAAAATAAAAATTTTGTTTTAAACCTTTGACTACTCTTACTCTTACACATTTTTAAAAAAATATACACACAGAGAATAAATTGGTTGGAATTCCATTGTCTCGGGTTGAGTTTGAGCCAATTATCTTTTTCTATTGCAGACAACTGAAGATTTGGGTGATGCCAATGAAACAATTGTATTGTCTATCATGAAAATGATCAAACTTTTTGAAAATCAGCAAATAAAATCTAATATGACAATATTATATTAGATTTTTGGACATGATGTAGAACAATATTCTAACTAAATATATGAAAATATATAAAGTCTGAAAAAACAATTTTTGTATTTTTTAATGCAAAAATTAAAACATTTTTGACGGTATGGTCCTTTATATTTCCCCTTCTTTTTCCTCATTTTCAATACTTTTTGCGAAGATGTCCATCGATCGAGCTAGAAATGAGTAGTCTCGATTGTATTTTTGCGACGTGATCTCAATTTATATAGACGGACATCGCTTAAACCGGCTTAAAATTTAATAAGGATCAAGATTATGTATACTTAATGGTATTTTAGTTATATCGGCAATGATATTAAACGGATTGCGCTATTTCTATTATTTCGTTAATGGTATTTTAGGGATGACGATAGTCAGCTGAAAGGGTTTTAAATTGATAACGGTATTTTAGCGATATTGCTTTCCATACCTGATATTTTTTCTCTGTGGCTATATCTCAGCTTTTTTCGTTTAATTGTAAGTACTTAAAATTCATCATCAGACTAATTAAACAATATTTATTGTAAACTGAAAATATATAAAATTAACCAAAACACAGTCACATCGTTCAAAATATTTGTTTACCTAATCAATACGGAAAAATTATTATCATCTACATTACCTTTTATACCAACAACTACGACCACTTTTCGGAGATTTGATCCCATGAATTAAATATTTGCAGTTAAAATGGCCTGCAAAAAACAATCACGTTAAATTTAAATAATAGTCAAGCTCGAGGTCTATTTTTCAAATATTTTTATTTTTTAATATTTCTCTGCCCTTTGGACAGCATCATCGTGAAATCTAAAAATTAATACATTTAATGAAAACATAGCTTTGAAAAATAAAAATATTTGAAAAATAGACCTCGAGCTTGACTATTATTTAAACTTAATTACAACAAAAAGGTCGACAAAGTAAAACTATTTAATTAATAACAATCACTTTATCTAAAACAATATAAAGTTTTTAATAGTTTTGGTAACTCTAATAAAATATTAAGATTAGCAACCCAATTTCTGTTATATATTTAAACTTGAAAGAAACAAATATTCAATTTACAAATTTGAAATTTGGGCTAGAGGTAAAGTAATTGTCTGACGAATAGAAGGTCACCGGTTCGAATCCAGTTCGCGACATAAGAATACTTTTAATAAATTAATTTTAAAATAATATATTAATTTTTTTATAGTTTTGGTAACGCTAATAAAATATTGAGATCAGCAACCGAATTTCTGTTGTACATACAAATCTATTTTTAGACATTCATATTTATATTCAAGGCTGAAATTGGAAAACACAAATTCAAATTGGGTTTAGGCTAGCGGTAAAGTAATTGCCTGACAAGCAGGTTCGAGCCCAGCTCGCGGCATAGGAATTTTTTTAAAATAAAATAATTTTAAAATAATATAAATTTTTTTTGGTAACTCTAATAAAATATTTAGATTAGGAACCAAATTTCTGTTGTACGAATATTTAAATTTGAAACTCGAAAATATTCAAAGTTGAAATTAAAAAAAAAAAAAACATTTAAATTGGCTTTAGGCTAGAGGTAAAGTACTTGCCTGAAAAACGGAAGATCGCCGGTCCGATCCCAGTTCGAGGCATAACATTTTTTTTATTAATAAAATAAATTTTGTTGAAAGCATGTGAATCTATTTATAGAATATCATAGTCCATAAACATAAAATATTCAATTGTTACAATAAAAATTCGAAATTTTAAATAAATAAATGTCGTTTGTTACAATAGTATTAAAATTTAATAACCACAAAAATTCGGTTGCAACAACAAAACTGTTTTCTGTGTGTATAAAATATGATAATGAAATAAAACTTTAGATTATCGTAAAAATATATTCATTAGGATAATTGGTCATTGAAAAAAAAAAATCATTATGTGCATAGACTGTTCATCAGGGCTATATGGGTGCAATATTTGTTAACAAAGTCGGATTTTTTTAAACAACCTCTTTATCTCCGAAAAAAGGGCTTTTGGTATATCTCCTAAAATAACAAAGCTAGAATTACGAAATTTTGCACATAGCTTCATATAATGACCAGAACAAAATCACTCAGGAAAACATTGTTAATGGCTGCGATAAAGTAGTGCATTACCTTGTAATGTATACTCCTTACATCTATAATTATTTTCCAACAACAAATAATGAGTTACCGATAAAGGGTTACATGATGCATTACTTTTCAATGAATACTCCTTGCCTTCAGCATTATTTCGAAACATAGAATAATGAGTTACCAATGGTTGGTTACATAATGCATTGCATTGTAATGTATACTGCTTCAACACTATTTTGAAGCATGTAGTAATGAGTTATCAATCATGAACCCATGAATGTCCGTGGGTTACCTAGATGTTTCACTACGTTTTACATTATTTTAAAACATAAAATAATGACTTACCGATCATCAATTACATAATGCATGAAATAAACACGTAAAGTAATATTTAAAATATTTTTTTTGAAAATCTATATTTATACACATTACTTTGACATTTCTTGTAAGCATGAGGGTAAGATATATCTTTTTAAAACAACAAACGAAAATTCGAAGCACAACAATTCATTTACATTTTATGCAAACCCATTATTATATGTAATGATAGCTCTGTTGGTAGAGATCTCACCTAACAACCAGAGACCATTGGTTGGAATATTAAAATATTAGTAATCATATTTATGAAAATCTGCTTATATACACATAATTTTTCCCAACCCGGTAACCAACGCTCAAAAAAGTTTTACAGTAAAATCTACTGAAAATGACAATTAAAACAACTGTAATTTCAGTTAAAAAGGCGACAAAGGCAATTACCGTTGAAATAACTAAAAATGTAGTTGTTTTTAACTTTAACAACTAACAAATTTAGTAAAGACATCTAACAATGTAGTAGAAACTACTGACAACTGTTTACTACAAAAATTTTGAAGCAACTGTTAAAATTATTAAAAACTACTGTTTTTCAACAGTTATTTTTTCGGTAATTTAAACATATTTTTTAATAAAGAAAAATGTGTTTTTCTTTCAATTACAATTTTGTATTTCCTACATCTCACTTAAAATGCAAAGTCAAAATTCCAAACGACACTCCAGTTATGACGTTTTAAGGCATTGGAGATATAAGATATATAATTATTACTTGCAAACATGCAAACAAACATATCAATAAAAACAAATATGAACTAAATGAGAAGTTTTCAAAACTCGATATAATCTTTTATTTTTAAATAACTAACAAAAATTAACAGATTACTGCAAAATTACTGCTTTGATAGTTACAAAAATACTAAAACAACTGACAGTTATTTTTAAAAACAACTTTCTTCAGGCGTTTTTTAAAATAATTGTCAAAATAGTTGTTTTGTATTATTTCATAGTAAAACAACTGTAATTAGAGTTAAAAACAACTACTGATTACTACACAAACAACTGTCATGTAGTAACTGTAACACTTTTTTGAGTGCAGTATTTGTTTTACAATCATTTCAGAGGTCCACAAAAAAACATTGGTTAAGAATTGGCCAACGATGGCAAAAAGTGTTTTCCTAGTACTATCCAATTAGAAATTACCAACGGCTCAGAAGCCTAACAACTAGTAAAGCATTTATTTTTTAAAAATAATGATGCTTTGTTTAAACAAGTTTGTAGTCGGAAGGTTCCGAGATCGACCCGGGTTCGAGGTATACTTTTTTGTTTTCCCAACATTGGCAAGTTATTTCCAACCAACCTTATGCCAGTGCTGACATATTTGATCAGCCAATTGTTACCCAGCAGTCGTCATTAGATTACGTTTTAAATTATCGAGTATTATGTCTCGCTAGGTCAGTGGTTAGATCTTTTGGCTGCCAATCTGGCGGTCAGGGTTCAAATCCCGGCGGGACCAAAAAAAAATTATAAATGAACTTTTTTTTTATTTTTATTTTGGAAAATGTATTTTAAGACCACCTTTTTCATGGTTTTACCAACGTTGGAAATTTTATTTTCCCAGTGCTTGTTCGACACTTTTTAAACAGACGGACCTTTTGTCTAATGATTTTATCATTTTGCGGTTCGGAAAGGACTTGTTGCCAGCACTTGTACCACTTGTTAAAGTCAGCGGTGGTCCGTTTGTCTTTTTCTGACTAGGTTTTTATGAGAATACCTAATATTAATGTTACTAAAATTGAAAGAACCCATACGATATTTATATTTTAAATAATTTGTAGACCATCCTTTTATATAAAATTAGATATAATATTAAAGTATAACATACAATTTAATAAACTTGGATGAGCACAAAATTCAAACAAAACTGTATTAAATCACTTTTAATTGTATCTAAATGAATCTGATATGATACAATTAGATGTAATTTGATACAGTTTAATCGGGAAATTTTTCGTATGACATTTTATATAATTATTTATGGAGTCATATTAAATTAGACAAAATAATATTAAGCTTCGCAAATTTTTTTTTAATCGGGTAGATCGGTATTTGACAACCTTTTTTTTGTTAGGTGTGTTGTTCGAAAATTTGACAATTTTGAAGAATAGCTAACAAAGGAACTTTCCAACTGAAAATTTAGATTACTCCTAAATTTGGATATAGAAGACAAAAAATAATAAACCAATGTCACGTTTTAGAGGTAAAAACTAGGCTACAAAGTCATTTAAAAATTTTTTATTTTAACTTTTTTAATATTTTTTTTTTGCGCAAGTAGAATAGTTTTTCATAAAATTGATGAAAATTTCATAGCTTCTTCAAAATTTCATCTATATCTTTATTATTAAAATGGCCCATATCGATTTTTTTAGTCCAGTGCAGTTTTAACTTTCTGCTAATGAAATATTTCATAAGTATTTATAAAACTGTTTCATAAAAATATTGATATTTATATACTGGTTCATTTTTATTATCGAAGTGTGTTAAAACTGCACTGGACTAAAAAATGCGATATGGGCCATTTTAATAATAAAGATATAGATGAAATTTTGAAGAAGCTACGAAGCATATTTAAAAATGTTTATGAAAAGTTCCATCACATTTAAGAAAACTTCATAAATATGATAGTTCTTTATAGATAGGCTAAAAATTCTACTCAATCACACTCAGTCACGCAAAAATTTGACTCACGCACACTCACTCACGAAGAATGTTTTCCTACTCACACTCTCTCACGTTCACCCGAGTAAAGTTGAGTTTCACTCACACTCACGCGTGATTCACTTGAATCATGTCAAATTATTCTCACGTGCTCATCTCTACACTGAACTAACAGATGTCAGTATAAGTCAAAGCTTATTATCCTGACGTTTCGGATTGTATAAATGGACGGCCATCATTGTTAGACTTAAATTTAGACTAATAAACTATAAATAAACTTAAAATACACTCGAAAAATCGCTTGAGTCAATGCAAACTTAAAATTTAAATATCTTTTTATGTTAACCTAACCTATTAAAACGGAGTATACCACTGGATTCTACGACCCAAAATTAAGTTTCAGTGCCGCCAATAAATAAACTTAAAATACACTCGAAAAAATCGCTTGAGGCAATGCAAACTTAAAATTTAAATATCTTTTTATGTTGACCTAACCTATTAAAACGGAGTATACCACTGGATTCTACGACCCAAAATTAAGTTTCAGTGCCGCCAGTAAATAAACTTAAAATACACTCGAAAAATCGCTTGAATCAATGCAAACTTAAAATTTAAATATCTTTTTATGTTGACCTAACCTATTAAAACGGATTATACCACTGGATTCTACGACCCAAAATTAAGTTTCAGTGCCGCGGGGTTTTAGTGTGTCATTTTCACTCACTTACTGTGTAATTATCCATTAGAAAATTATATTTATTTTTCATTGAAATAAGTTATTTTTAAAAACTTTTTTGTTTAGTCATTTAATTGAAGTAATTTTGTCAATGATATCTTTTTTTTTTTCTCTATTTCTTCCTCTCATTAACCACGTGTTTTAGTTTGTTATTTTTTTAAAATATAAAAAAATTTGTATCGAGTCTTCTGTTAAAAAGGTAACAAAACTACTGCCAACATGCAATCATTTAAGGCGGATGAACTGCCGGAAAATCCGCGGGAATCTGCTAACCCATTAGCATCATTAATGTTTTGGTAAGTGTTTAATCGTTTTTACTTGCATTTAGTATTAAAAATATTCATTAATTCCATATAATATATTTTATAAGTTAATGTTTTAAACTTACTCGCTCAAAACCCGTTTGAAATTCAAATATAAAATCTTCATTAAGTGGTTTTTCAAACTAACTGTGTTTTTAGTAACCCAATTCATATATCGTAACACCATTTACAATTTTATTTTTGAATTTAAGACTTAAATTAAGAAGTCAGTAAAAGAAATTAATTAACTGATATTAATTTAAATTAACAAACTTTTTACAAGGTGTTAATTTAAATACTGTCTTTGAATAATTGTATAGCCAGAGACCAGAAGTTCATGCAAATGCATTTTTTTTTTGTTAAGTCTACGAATAGTATAAATATAATATATTTGTGAATGAAATAATTTGCGTTAAAATTGCATCGATTCGTTAGTGCATATTTTGCTATAAATGCATATTTTGCTTTAAATGCATGTTTTTATTGCATATTTTACTAATTTAGCTTTAACTGCGTATTTGTATTACATTTTTCATAGTTTCTCGAAAAAAAAAATCTCAATTTCATTTTGTATTAAAATTTTATATGCAAATTGGGATTAAGAGAAACTAGGCCGGGTCGATTTGTATGGAGGCAAAAAAATCGCTCAACGTTCAAGGAAAATCGTGTTCTAGGGATCAAAATAAGAAACTTTGCCGAAGGAACCATACCTCTTAAACGAATTCTGATGTCCCGACTTTTGACCCAAAGGGTCAAATTTTGAAAAATTCCACTTTGACCCATTTAGAGTGCCCCAATCGAATCCAACCCAATCGAATATAATTTATACATTCATCTGCTAGAGCGTCTTCCGGAGAAGAAATAGAGACCCTAATCTTGGAAAGACTTTTCCTACTTTCTGAAATATCTCTATCCCGAGATTTGTACATTTTGCTATAAAAACATGGCTAAAAAGGCCCTCTTTCAACTTAAATTTCAACCCCTTAACGGTCACCTAGAATGATGATTTATGCATTAATCTGCTAGCGCGTCTCCCGGAAAAGAAGTAGCTTATAATCTTGGAGAGATTCCTCCTACTTTCTGAAATATCAAAGTAGGTTTTTTCAAAATTTGAACCTTGGGGTCAAAAGTCAGGACATCAGAATTCGTTTTAGAGGTATGGTTCCTTCGGCAAAGTTTCTTATTTTGATCCCTAGAATACGATTTTCCTTGAACGTTGAGCGATTTTTAAATCGACCCACCCTAAGAGAAACAGTTTTAAATAGTGTATTTTCAAATATAAATAATTCATTTTTTTTTACTTGTGCAAGACGTATTCAGAGAATACACAGAAAAAACTAAAAACGAATTTCAATTAAAAATTTTATTGAATCAACTAATATTTTAATTGATTTTGCACCTACCACTGAAATGATAGTATTAACTAAAACAATTTGCAAACAGTTTATTAAAACTCTTTCAATTAAAATAATAATAATATCAATTAAAAGAGTTATTGTTTTTCTTTACAACCTCAATTAAAAAGTTTAGTTAAATTGATTTAAACTGTAATTGAAACTTGAGAAGAAAACAATGGTAGTTTTAATTGAAAACTCGTATTTTTTCATTTTTGTTATATGCCCCCCATTTAATAAAAAAAGAAATGTAGGTTTGTAAATTAAATTGACATTTTATTTATAATAAAATTAAAGCTTTTTAATATAAAAATGTATTATAAGAAAACCAATAAAAGTAAAGACAAAATTTTTGTTTTGCTTGTCTTGTCTTGAACTTTTTCTTGTAATTGAATTGCTTTCTTAAAAAAATCACACACAACTTTAAAATGATAGTTTAATGACACTTATACTTATTGAAAATTGAATTATTTACAAAAATAAAAGTTTAATTGTCCTTTTTCGATAAGGTTTATTTAAATCCACATGTGCACTTTTATTACCACAGATAAAACACGAAACTAAATTAAGTTTTCGTGCGTACACGAATATCTCAACAAAAAGAGTGTTGCAAACTCTAGTGAAATAACAACGATTTTGCGTGTATTTGAAATCGGTAAACTATTCAACTTATTAAAAGTTAATCATTTGCGATTATTTTTCTTTTTATTTACAAATTAAATAATATATCGATATAATTAAACCTTTGTTTGATTATTTAATCTAAATAAAAAAAAAAAAAAAAATAGTTTGCCAAATTTTTAAAAATTTTGTTGTTGTCAACACTGTATGGATATATTAGAAAATTCAATAAATTTTTTAATTGAATCAATTAAAAAAATTGTTTAAATTGCCATTGATATTCAAACAATCGATTAATTAGGTAATTTTTTATGTGTATATTAAACAATACAAATTATTTTTAAAATTTTATTCGAATTGCTTAAAAATATAAAAAATAATTAGCTAAAAATGCCTGTCTTCACATTTTTTTTTGTTATTTTTCTTTCAAGCTTTCGAACTCAAAGTTCAACTTTTTAGAAAACAGATGTGGTATAAGCTCAAAAAATCAATACACATCGAAATACACCGATCACAAGTTTCGTTATTGAGCGGTCATTTTCTATATTCAGAAACCTTTTAGGAACAAAAAGATTAAATTTTACGTTTGAAAATATATAAAAACTTATTAATTTATTTATATCAAGATTTTATTTAAGTTATTTAATCTTTATATACTTTGTATTTTGAGAAAGCAATGATATTGAATTTTTCGTGTTTTTATTTTTAATATAATTAAAAAAATTTAAGTGCATATTTTTTTAATTTTAAGTGAATATTTTAACATTTGTAATGCATATTATAGGTGCCTAAAACACATTTCTTAAGTGCATGAAGTTCCTGTCCCTGTTTGTAACAAATGGATAAAGTGCTTAATAGTAAGTCCCTTAAAAACGATTTTCATTCATTCCCCCAATGTTTATTGAAAATGGTTCCAAATGAAAGAAATCGTTTTTTTTTTTTAGAAAAACGTTAACCCGTTAATTTTGAAAAAATATTTTTTTTATTTCATTTATTCCTTTATTATACTCAAAATGATTCCGATATGGAATTATGACTTCATTGGATATCATTAACCGACTTTAGCCTAGAATCAAAAATTACTCATAAATTTGATAAAAAATGCAAAAACGTGTTTTTTTTTTTAATTTATTAACATAATAGTTGTAATTAAAGAAAAAATAAATAAATTGAAATAATTATAATCCGTGTTTGTATGTGGAGCGACTCTTTCCAGGGCATTTTATAAAAATGAATTATTTTGTCAGAAGTTAAATAAAATTTTACTGTTTTCTTCAAAGTTTGCATAATTTCCTTAAAAAGATCACCTTAATTTGACTATGCACTCATAGAAAAAAGTTAGTCAACTTTGCAAGTTTTAATCTAATTTTAAGTTCCAATTTAGATTTTAGTTAAAAATTTTGCTATTTGGACTTGATGAAATACTAACTTTTAAATTTTTTTTTTTTTTCTGAATTTACTAAAGTCTTAAAATATTATTTTGATAATCAAAAACAGCAGAGGTCGTTAAAATTTTTTTAAAAAATGGAAAGACTTTTCTGAGTTGAAGGACTATAATAAATGTTTTTTGTGTTTATAAAAAAATTTATGTTTAAAAAAATTAATAAAATAATTTAAAAAATGTTTTTTTATATCAATGAATAGATGTTGAAAGCTTTACAAAAATCAGTGTTTATTTAATTAAATTTGTACTTAATTTATCTATTATATTCATTTTTTTGGATGACGCCCCAGTCTTTGACATACAGTGGGGAGCACTTGTGAGTACATGTAAGTACTTTTTACACCTAAAGATTCAGGCCGAAAAATGTTTGACACTAGAACTAAATTATACTTTTCTAAAGGTATAAGGTACGCTGAATCCAAATCTGTCCTTAGATTCACTCTCCGACATCAGGCGTTCGAGCTATATTAACGAGAAAAGTGTATTTTTTGATCAAAATGCTCGGATTATTGACCTTCCTGGAAATACGCTTTTCATAATACTTGGAACGACACCTGAACAAACTACTCTTACCATTTTTTTCAGTTTTTTTTTTCAATTTTTAAGATAACTTATTTCCTTATGGCATTATTGTAAATTGAAATTGAGGTTGTAACAGCAATTTTAAAGTCCCGCAATGCAAAATTTTAAAAAATTCAAATTAATTATCAAAACTGAAAAAAATGGTTAGAGTAGTTTGTTCAGGTGACGTTCCAAGTATTATGAAAAATGTATTTCCAGGAAGGTCAAAAATCGGAGCATTTTAATTTTTAGTAACTGTTTCTGCTATTTTTACAGACTTATTTGTATGAGTGTACTATAATTATTTTTATTCTTTTTTAAAAAGTCTTTAAACCTTAGTGGCCAGGGACAAAAAAGACCAATGCAAATTATTTTGAATTATGTCTACAAGATTGCAAAGCTTTTAAATTGATAATAAAAATGTCCAGTTGATAAAAATAATTATTTTATGTATTTTGATCCACATAGGGTTAATGTTCCCACTTTTGCCCCAAAAGAAAACCACTAAAAAATTTTAAGAATAATTTCTTTCAGATTTTCAAACTAACGAACAAGCGCAATTCTTTATCGTACCAATCTTTCTTTTCAGGGTTAAAAATTTTCCTTTTCTCCTTTTTTTCCATTTTTTTCACATTTATTCCAAAGAAACTATACAAAATCGTTATGAAATTAAGGTATTTTAAAGATCTATCTAACGATTTACCAAAAATTTTAGAGGTGTATAATATATTAATTTTTATCAAATTCGTGTTTGAATTTTGATTCCAGGTTAAAGTGGGTTAATGATATTCGTTGAAGTCAGAATTCCATATCTGAATAATTTTGAGGACATACATACATTAAAGGAATAAATGAAATAAAAAATTAAATTTTTCAAAATTTCGAATTTTGGGAATTTTTAATAAAAATACACTTTTTTCACAAACGTGAAATTTTGACCAAAATTCGTCAATGGTAAACGTTTTACAAAAAATTAAAGAAATCGCTTTCTTCCATTTTGAACCATTTGCAATAAAGCTGGGGGGTGTAATGACAAATATATTTTTAAGGGACACCCTACACTGAGAGAATTGTCCTTCATGATAATTATGAAACAATTTCATAGAATTATTTTCGTAGATTCAATGAAGGTTTATATTATATTCAAGAAATGAAAATGAAAATTATTCAAGCTCGAGGCCATACTCTATATTTCTTCATTAGGATATTGTCCTAACAAATAATCTATAGAGTTTTTTGTTTTCAAATTTATTATTTGACCCTTTCAGGAATGTGTTGATAGATCTATTTCGGGAATTTTCTAGGTTCCCATCATCAGAACACGTTTTGAAAGCGGTAACAATCCCATGCCAAACATCAAACATTCTTATAATCTAGTTTTCCTACTAAATGAGAACTAATACATACATACATACATACATACATACATATGAGTTTGAAGTTAAAGATTATAACCATTGATCAAAAATAAATTGAAAATTTGTTGATGTGCAAGGTCCACCTAATGGCCTCGAACTTGAATAATTTTCATTGCACAATTAAAGGTCGAAAAAAAAACATAATTTTTATTTTTAATAAAAATTATAACAAACTTATATTCAAGAAATATTATTAATAATAAGAAAGTTTTCATTAAATTTCATAGTTTCATAAAAAAAATCATTCGATTTCATAAATTATCTCTTCATAAATTTAATGAAAATTTTCTTTAGAGCTATGAAATTATTTCAAAGAGTCATGATGCTTGTTAGGAAAAGACCTAACCACGTGCTTGATTACTAAGAAGACAAGAATGGAGCAAAATTGATGATTAATAAGTTTTTTGTTAAATTTTTGCCTATTTGGAGGCTCTAACTTTTCTAAAACTTCGGGTTCTGATGAGAAATTTAGCCAGTTCGAAATACTAGTATCAACCTAGCTAATATGTTTGATTTGCTTTATTTTTGTAAATATACGGAGGTTGGAAGCTCTTTATAAATTGAAAATAACATAAAAATAATCTCGATGTATATAAAAACAAAAAAGTAATATGAATCAATATTTTATTTTTCTTAAAAATTTCATAATTTCATTAATTTTCATACATTTTAAACTTTAATTCTCTTTAAGATTTAATTCTCAAGAGTTCAGCATATTTTATAAAGTGCTTTATTACTATTTTATTATATCCTTTTATTTATTTTGGACTTCAAGCCTTTTATTAATTTTGGACTTCCAATGCATTTTTGACGACATTCACGAAGACTTTTATTAATTCAACGAAACTTCTTAATATTAAAAAAAATTATGAAACTGTTTCATAAATCCTATAAACGCTTCATTGTCAGACTGATTCATTAGTGTTATGAAGATTTTCAATTATTCTAAGAAACATTTCATAAACATTGACTTTAATTAAACCTGTTTCATAGATTCTATGAAAAGATTCAATGGACAAGTTCCAGTGACAATTTTCATAAATATAATTCTCTCAGTGTAGTGCTTAATATTCCCTACTTTACAATTTCATTGATCAATATTAATATTATCATTTGTTTGTCAACAAATTTTTATTATTAAACATAAATATTTATACAGTTTAAGTTTACTTTAACTATAAAATAATATTTAATTATTTATACGCATTGTTGTATTTAATGTAAATGTCATAAAAAAAAAAATCGTTACTAATTTAACATCTGTTGTTCCACTAGCAATTTATCATTTTACAGTGGGTACATTTATATCGATGGCTTAACACTTCTTTCTCTCCCGTTTTAAATCAAATTCATTAGTCACATTCATAACTATGGGGTAGCCATACACTTTGGTTATTTTGAGATAAGTTAGCAGTACCAAAAAATCAAACTATGTATAACATTTTTGTAGATATTTTTTTTTTTTTTTAATTTAGGACACTTTTAAGTCATAATAGTAAAAAATAGTAACATAAAAAAGAAAGGATTCTAAAAACTTGACAATAAATTTTTGTTGGTTTTTTATTAAATAAAATTAAATAACTTTAGAAAGACTAATGGAATTTAAATAAAATATTTGTCAGCACTAGGTCACGTGACTATAAACTTAAATTCCAATTTTTGACTCCCACGGAATACCACAAGATAAAATATAGTCCTTACTAGGGCAACCAACAATAATCTAGAGCCTGTTTTTTATGTGAAAGATAGAACTATTTAAAGGCAAGTTCTGATCATGAAATTACAAAAGTTTAAAGCAATATTTGTTATGACTTTTATAGATTCTTTTTGCTTATTTTATCTCATTTTGTAGGTATTTGCTATTTTTTTCTTAAAAAATTTTGCCTATTTTAGCTTTTTTTTTAAAGTTGATTTTTTTTGCAATTTTTTATAAATCGGTATTTTGAAGATTTTTTAATTGAAAGTTGAAAATTTAATATTACATGTTTTTGGTTTATCAAAAAAATATTTTGATAATCCAATTTGAATTTGTAAGCTTCAGAAAACTATTTCTCTGTTGACGACTGACGATGTGCCAAAGAACAAATTTTATTGGTAGTAACAATTTTAATAAAAATATGTAAAATTTTGCGGATTATTTTATTAATTTGCGCAGCTTATTTTTAAATTTAAAAGTCTTATCTTACTGTTTTTCTAATGTTTTTTAAGCGCTTTCAATGTTGCTGTTAGAGCTGTTTTTTTTTGGTTGCCCTAGTGATTACAAATGTGAAATCTTCAGAAAAATTACGAAAAAAAATGTTCTAAAATTTTAAAATTTTTACACATGCCGATTGTTTTTATCAAACTTAACAAAAAAATGTGTTCAGATTTTATAAAAACCTCTTATAAGTTAAAACTTATAAGCGATCAAAGGTTTAAGCGCTACACAGAGAGAATTTCTTGGACGAGGTATAATGAAATTTTTTTCTAAGCTGATGAAGTTTTCTTCATAATGTGAATGAAAAATGTCTTTAACTTTATGGAAAAGCTTCGCAGTTTTAATGAAACTGTTTTTAATTAAACTTTTTCATTAGTCATATGAAATTTTTAGTTAAATTTTATGAAAAACTGCATTAATTTAATGAAAAGTTTCTATGGACGAGTTCCAGTGATCTTTCATAGATATAATGCAAAAACTCATTGATATCATGCAGATAGTTCTCTCAGATAGATAGTTCTCGCAGATATTTCTCTCCGTGTATTGCTCAAAATGATCTTTTTCTATATATATAAAAAATTGGAATGTAAATATAATGACATAAATTTTAAATAAAAGACTACAAATTATCGATCCTGGCCAAAAACTTTCAAATCGAAGCAAATTTAATTGTAAAAATATAATATTTCAATAGTGGGTGCGCGCCTAAATTAAAAGGTGACTCAACAAAAAATGTTTTAACGATTTTTTCTATTTTTCTAAAATTTTTACCTATTTTTTAAAAACTGTTCGTTATGTAGAGTATGAATTTTCAGAAAAATTCGTTATCGAGGGCCTATATTCAAAACCCTCTATCTTTGATTATCACGAAAATGACTTTTTGATGGTAAAATGTTCAGTAAAACAGCCCTCATTTATGGTGTGAATTTCATAACAAAAATATTTTTTTTTCTGTTTTATTTGCATTTTTGTTATTTCTCTGTCTTACGCAACTAATTTTTCTGAATGCAAAACCCTCTATCTTTTCAAATAATAAATTTTCAAATATTTTTTTGGAATAATTTCTTCTTGCAATACATGTTTTCTTACAATTTTTTTTTTTGCATGCTGAACATGAGTTTTCCATTTTTTAATCGTTTATTAAAAATTAAAAATGTCTACTTTTAAAGTGTCATCTACGATATTATTGTCAAAAAAAAATTTATATGATATTAAAAATCATAATTAAAATATTATTGTCGCGTGCTAAACTTACATAATGGTAAGTTTAAAATTTAGTTTTTCTTCCATTAGACCAGGATGAGTAAAGAACGATCCTACTGTGTGTAATTTAAGATCTCTTTTATATATTCCAGATGGTAACATAACATATAAATTAGATTTTGATACATATTACATGGATCTACCTGTTCGTATTCAACCTTACACAGCACATATTGAACCAAAATCTCTATATTCTGGTACAATATCAATTCAGTCAAATAAGTAGAAGAATTTGAAGAGCGTAATACCACCGGAATACCATTATTTTTACAATAATTTACTCCAATCAAACTCCAAAAAAACTTAAAAAAAAGCAAAAAAAACACATAACTTTTTGTTTCATATTGCTTATTATTAATTTTTTTTATCTTATGTTGTATTACTAGCCGTTATCTTAAATAAATCACCTTAAAAACTGACAAATGGCATAAATGAAATCAAAATAATTTTTTTTTAATAAAATGCAAAACTCACTATCTGATCATTTTCATACATAAACATTGAATATTTTTGAGAAGCAAAACCCTCTATCTATCATAAAGTCCCCAATAATGCAACAATTTAAAAACCAATTATATGTGAGATTCAGTAGTTGCTTTAAAAAATATTGCAGAATACCGAATTTTAATAACTCAAGTAAAGGCAGAATTAGTTTGTACGTTCTGTTACGAATCAGCTGTTTTGTTTCTGTTCAATTGAAAGTCTGTATGTGTGGTTAGTTTTCACTTCGTCGTTCTGTTCTGTTGCGGACAATTCTATTGAAAATAGAATTCAACGTTAAGTGACAGCCTAAAGTGCATATGTATTGGTTTGTTGTGAAATTCTTTTTTCAATATTTGAATCAGGAATGATAAAGTTGGTACTATAGTACTTTTAATGGTACTATTTGAACCTCAAATGTACCATGATACTCCTATGACTCATTTAGTACGATTTACAAATTTTTCTATGTATGAATTTCAAGGTCCCTTTAAAATTCAATAATTATTAATTCGATTTGCAGTCCTATATGAACAATGAATTAATTTGGAACCAAATGCTGTGAATTCAATCACATGATTTCACTGAGTGCGACTGATTACAGGTGATTATATTAGAGTTTTATTAACCGATTAAACCAATTATTGAATTCAATCACTAAGGGTTATAATTATTATTAACTAATTTTGATTTTCAAAAAAATAAATAATAAAAATCTTATAAAAATGTGAAATTGACTATTAGCTGCGTGTTTTTAAAATCGAATGAGTTCACGAACAAATTTGTTTGCTACCAATCACAAGGATTGAATTTGCAAAAAACTGTGAGAAACGTAATTCAATACAGCAAAAATTAATAGGACGTTCAAAAAATATTAAAAATTTGGTGAATTTAAGAAAAAATCTCAAAATTTTAATAATTTTTTAAATCAAAATCAGCTAATTTTCTTAGTACGCACTGCTCGTTTTTACATAGCTTTATGTACATTTTTTCGAAAGTTTGGTATTGAAAATGAGCAAAATCGGTAAAGCGGTTCAAAAGTAATTAGTGACAATGTGAAAGTACCTCTTAATTTTTCATACAAATTGGTGTATAATGCACTGTATATTATTAGAATTCATTGTAGTGTCTGATGTATAAAATATAACGTCATATTTTTCCACCAGACGCTAAGAGGTGAATAATATTTAAAATTCACCGCAAATTTTTTTTTCTCCACAAAAAAAAATTTTTTTCACCTCAAAAATAGTTTTGTTACCTCAAAAATGTTTTTCACGACACAATTTATTTTTTTACAGCCAAAAAAATTGTTCACCTCAAAATTTTGTTTTCACATCTTAACATATTTTTTTTTTTATATATTTTTGTAGTTTCATTTGTAATTGTTCATTTTGGAGGGTACAAAGATTTGTTCGTTAATTTATATTTAAATTTTTTTTTTTACTTTTGATGCCGAAAAAGTACTATTTTATATGCAGGTTGGTACTATTTTAAAATCGCATTTATCATCCCTGATTTAAATGTTTTTGGTTGGAGTTTCTTTTACTTTTGAAAACAGCTGATTCCTTTCACAGAAAAAGTAATTACAAAATATTACCTACAGAACAGAACGACCCAGAACGGCAACAGAAAGTAAAAACTAATGAGGCCTTAATACGCTAAAAAAACAGTTGTTTGGCTCTCCTGAAAAGTTGTGTTTTTTAAGATAGAGGGTTTTGAATATAGGCCCTCGTTATATAACGTAGTCAATAAAAACAATTTTTTCGTTTGTTATATCGCGTTTTCGTTATACCGAGTATTCGTTATACCGGGCTTTGACTGTACATTAAAACTGTATCTTACTGGAAACCATCAGTTTTATGTATAGTTTTTTAACATTGTTATTCAAAATTGAAACAGTTCGACCCAAACGGGACAGAAGAGTTAATACAAGTAGAAAGAAAATTGAGTTCGGTGCTTTCTACATTAAGCCATCGATACAAATGCAGTTTGCAGATTTTGTTGCTGACAATAATTTTAAAAAGCTCATTAACAAACATGATTTAAAACCTCATGTCGAAAAAAATATTATGAGTTTTATTGCTTTTTATCCCATTGTATTTTCCGTTAAAACAATAATTACATACACTCAAAAAAAATCAGTAAGTCAGCAACATTTTTGTTTTGAGGATCACTGCGGAAAAATTCCTAATATCAGCAAACAATTTGCTAATTTCATCAAAGTTTTTGCTAAAGTTACTAATTTGAATAAGAGTAAAAATTTCCTAAATTCAGCAACATTTTTGCTGAATTTACTAATTTGTTTGCTGATATTGGCAATTTTTCTGCAAAGATCCGCCCAGCAAACATTTTGCTGACTTCACTGATTTTTTTTTGAGTGTATAAATTGAAATGTAAATTCAAGGCCACTATGCATTTAAAACAATATTATTACTTTATCGCCTATTGGAAGTGTTTCCACACTCGGCTTTCGTTTAACGGCTTTGAGAGCAAGATTTTAGGATACAAGGAAACTACAAAGTGGTGAATTTGCAGATTTGAATGAAATATTTTGAAATACAAAAAACGCGAATTTTTTTAGGTGCTTAAGGGTGTGTAGTGGGGTCAAAAATTACCCAATTTGACATTTTTTGTAATATTTCTCGTAAAAATTAATTTGGGTATAAATTGGGTATAAATTGAAAAGTATTTTAATTTTTTTGGTACATAAAACATGTCCGATCTTTTTCGTTATTGTAAAAAAATATTTTTCGAATACTACATTTGCATGAGAAGTTGTTTTTGATCTGAGTTCTAATTAAAATATAATAATGCCTATTTAATTTTAACGAGATGTATCTGGACATTTATTTTCGATTTTTGTAATCGTTAGGCTTTGAGACAACCCAAAGAGCTTTGTATCCCTTATTTTTATTATTTCAAATAAGTGGCAACTCTGGATCCACAACATGGCAATATGATAATCAAAAATTTTTTTTCTCGATTACTTTAGTGCTGTGTACAAATAAATGAATGCCTTGCTCGAATAAGGGTATATAATTCATTTTCAGAATTTTGCAGGAGACGAGAAAAACGTGGAAAACTCATATAAAACCACATTATGAATTTCTTTTGATCAAAGTTCGACAGTTCAAGTCTACCTGTATCCGTGTAGAAAATTTCATTCAAATATTGTGCATGCAAGTAACAAAACTGCTCTAACTTTACAATTTTTTTTTTTTTTTACCAATTTTTAGATATTTGAATGACTTTTTGCGATTTCAAAGGGAATTAGTTAAACTGTTTATACACTAGTATATTTTACTTTTCAAAATTACCTACGTTTTCCAGGCGATCAACTTTAATGTATGTTTTAACTTATTACTGATGACAACACTTATTCTTGAACACATTTTTAATTCAAAACTTACCTTTGGCATCTGCATGTGCTGAAAAGCTCCAGCGACATTTTGACATACACCAATTGACAACTTTCAAACTCCACTTTTTTGGCACCACTCAAAATATTATTGCCCAAAGTACCCTGTATAATGACAAACCGTCATGCAACATACCAGAATTGCATAGACTATCAAATTTTTATACACCAGGATTGTCAATAATGTATTGTCGAATGGTTTAATATCTTTATAATCAAACAGTGACAAAAGTTTTGCGAATTCATATGAAATCTACAAAAAACAATTCAATGTTTCTATTTAGAAAGTTTTGCGAACCGCAAAATTGCACTTTTCGAAAAATTCGCGATAAAAAGCACATGCAAAATTATATTATTTATTAAAAGTTTCATACGACTAATGAAAAAGTTTCATTTAAAATCGTTTCACTAAAACTATGAAGCTTTTTCATAATGTTTAAGAAATTTTTCATTCAAAACTTTATTAGGTTGGTGAAATAATTTCATTAAAACTCGTCCAAGAAATTCTCTCTGTGTAAAAAAATACATGTCTAATAATTTTTTGTCCTCTACAACATATTCCAGTTTCATTTAAATCCATGAATCGTTACCGATTCGATGTGGGTGTCGGTAAGGGTAACGCTATTTTCGTTTATTTCGGTAACGGTATTTTATGGATAACGATATTTCAGTTAACTTTCTTTAACTGTTTTTTAGAGTTTACGGTATTTTACTTATTTCGGTATCGGTATTTTAGCGGTAACTGTATTTTAATTATTTCGATAACGTTATTTTAGGGATAACGGGTTTTCAGTTATTTCGATAAAGGTATTTTAGGGATAGCGTTGTTTTAGTAATTCAGACAATATCAATGCACATCGATAATCTTAGACCCATTATGCCCGAATTTTAATGATTGTCTAGCTTTGGGGAAATATATACCTATTTTCACCTACACTCAAATAAAAAAGTTAGTAAAGTCAGCAAAAAATTTTGCTGAATCAGCAAAATTTTAGTCAGGAGGATGCTTGCAAAAAAATTGTTAATGTCAGCCAAATCTTTTGCTGAAAATCAGCGAAACATAAAAATCTTTCTGTCTACCTGCTGTATATTTGTTTGCAACTTGACCACTCAATTTGTCTACAAATACACATTTAATCTTTTTTAAATTTAAATATTTTATTTTGACAATACTTTTACAAGCCGGCGAAAACACGAAATTTAAGTTGTTTCAATCCACAATTTTGTTTTATGTATGAAAAACAGATACAAAATCTTCCATGGTCGATTTTTTTTATGTGTCTTACTAGAGTTGTACTTTTTAGCATAATTTTCCTCGTCACTACTACATCTTGACATCTAATTCATTCTGAGTATAACTTTTAATCTGGTTGTCGTTCACACTATTGCTGTGCTAATCAGCACAATTTTTTAGCAAAATAAATTAGTAAAACATTAGTAAAATATTAGTAAAACATTAGTTCAAAACA
Organism: Delia radicum; assembly: GCA_021234595.1. Classification (NCBI taxonomy): domain Eukaryota; kingdom Metazoa; phylum Arthropoda; class Insecta; order Diptera; family Anthomyiidae; genus Delia; species Delia radicum. The sequence goes on along the minus strand of CM037851.1, from coordinate 73,291,905 downwards.
GTTAAGTGCTGACTAAGTATAACTAAAATTTTAGTTTAAAACATAATTTTAGCAAAAAAATTGCTGAAAAATAGTATACCTGATTCACAAGATGTTTTACTAACTTTTCTACTAACTTATTTTTTTGAGTGTATTTCAATTATTTCGGTAACTGTATTTTGCGATAACGGCATTGTAGTTATTTCGGTAACGGTATTTTGAAGATATTGGTATTTTAGTTACATCGATAACAGTATTTTATGGATAACGGTATTTAAATTATTTCGGTTACGGTATTTTGGGGATAACGAAAGTCAGTTGAGAGGGGTTTGAATTGATAACGGTATTTTAGCTGTATTGCCTGTCATCCCTATCTAAATCTGTGGGTTCACCTCTGTGTAGTTTCCGTGTCAGTTTAATGGGTTGTTTAGTTAAACTTAAAACAAATTTAAAAAATTACTCTCCAACTTTGACGAATTGTAAATTAGTTTAACCGGACATATCTCCAAAATAGCGTTTTTTATTCTTAAATTTAAATGTCATGCCGTTTATTAAGTTTGTAGTGTATACTCATTTATATTTATATATTTTTTTATTGTTTCACATTTTTATAAAGATTATTTTTAATAATTGCAATTAAATATTTACTAATACTCTTTGTTCGATTAAGTAATTGTTTTAAGTAATTTTGTAACAAAAGAAATCAAATTACTAATCTGTGTTTTTTGTTTTGCAATCTCTTTTTCAGTTTTACTATGCCCACATTTTTCAAGGGTCGCAAAAAAATATTAGACGAAACTGATCTCTATAAAGCTTTAAAAGAGCACAAATCTGGTAAGTTTTTATATTAAAAATGTATCTTTACATATAACTACACTCGACACAATATGTTAGTACATATGTCCGCGTCGAAATACCTTCCTTGTAAGTTAAATTCACATCCAAAAAACTAGCTCAATGAAGGTTTACGAGCTACTGTTTTGGTTGTAGTGACAATATATTAAAATCTTTAGATTTCAAAAAATTTAAAGGACGACATAGATATTAAAAATCCTAAAAAATTATTTAACCCTAATGAAGTTTAACGATACCAAAACTTATAAATCATTTAATTTTTTTATATAACAAACCCATTAACAGTCATAAACAAGATAATATTGTTAATATTAAATGACATACGTATCTAGATAATGTGCATATTTTGAAAATAAATAGCTTTCAACCCGATAGAACGAAATATGATTTTTATAATTGTTAACAGACAGTAGAAAATTAATCAGTAAACAATAATATGAAGTGAAATTTAAGAAATATTTTAAATTGTATAATATCATATACACTCAATTAAGTTTTACAGTACACTCAAAAAAATAAGTTAGTAGAAAAGTTAGTAAAACGTCTTGTAAATCAGGTATACTATTTTTTAGCAAATTTTTTGCTAAAATTGTGTTTTCAGCTAAAATTTTTGTTATACTTATTCAGCACTTAACTGTTTTATACTAATGCTTTACTAATGTTTTACTAATTAATTTTGCTAAAAAAAATTGTGCTGATAATAGTGTGGACGACAACCAGATTGAAAGATATACGCAGAAGGAAGCAGATGTTGCGGCATGTCAAGATGTAGTAGAGAAGAGGAAAATTATACTAAAAAGTACAACTCTAATAAGACATATAAAAAAATCAACCATGGAAGATTTTTGTATCTGTTTTTCATACATAAAACAAAATTGAGGATTAAAACAACTTAAATTTTGCGTTGTCGCCGGCTTGTGAAAATAATTGTCTATTAATTAAATAAAAGACAAAATAAAATATTTAAATTTAATATGTATTTCTAAACTAAATGTTTATAGATTAATAATCTAGTGTGGTCAAATTGCAAACAAACATATACAGACATGTAGACAGAGTAAAGCGAAAGACAAAGACACACATCTTAGGTAGATTTTTATGGTTCCTTTTTCTTATTGCAAAAAAGGGTTGTTTTTTTTCGTTTCGTTTGTTTTTGTTTATTTTTTCGTTTCGTTTCTATAATTATGTTCGGCAGTTGCGTCCTTTAAAATATAGCATCATTTAGACAACCATTGATGTAAGTAGTTGAAAGGAAATTTTTGTTATGTTATATATATTTATTTCTAAAGGGTCCGCCAAATAACTTTTTTTTTTTAAAATGCTATAAAAAAAAAAACTACTTAATATTTTCTCAAATTTCTTTTTTATTTGAAAGTACAATCCTTCCGGTTAATAATGGAAAATAATTTCATTCAAATGGCTGTTTCGGCGGGCCATGCAGTAGCCTACACGATCGGTCCAATTTTTAAGCACATTATCGATTGTGTGCAGCTGTATTTCACCAATGGCTTCACGAATATTGTCCTTTAAAGCGTCAATTGTCTCTGGCTTGTTGGCGTAATACTTATCTTTGACGGCACCCCACAAATAATAGTCCAACGGTGTTTCTTTCACTTTTTTCACAAGATTTTCGCACACATTCTGCAACATTACCATGATTTTCAAAGTAATGTCGCAATATTTCCCAGCGTTGTTCAAGCGTATACACAACCATATTCGTTCAGCGGAAGGATAAAACTAATTATCTGTCAAATCAGAGATGAGCTAAGTGTTACCATTCACGAAATAAGCACTAGTTGAAAAAAAAACGTTAGATGGCGGACCCTTTATATATTTTCAAATATTAAATTAATTCATGTCGTCAATGTGGGAAAATGAAAATTTTTATATTTCGTAATTACTGTAAATTATTTTTAAAAGAATCACAAAAATATGTTTTATGATTTTCAGCAAATAAATTAACTAAATTACAATTTTTCTACAAATTTTTTGCGTTTTTTTCAGTCTACTAAAATTCAGCAAAAAATTTATTAATTTTTAGCAAGGCTTTTTTATTGCCAATCCACTAAGTGTTAGCAACACTTTTGCTGAATCTACTAATTTTGTTGCTAAAAATCAGCTAGCTGATTTTCAGCAAAAGATTTTGCTGACATTAGCATTTTTTTTGCAAGCACCCTCCTGACTAAAATTTTGTAATTTTTAACTATTAATAAAAAACAACGAACCTTAAATGAATGCAATAAATACAATGAACATAAAACGACTACATAAGTTGTAAAAACTACTGTTTTTTAACAGTTATTTTTTCGGTATTTTAAAAATATTTTGTGTGTCGGTTTTTTTTCGCACTCACTCCTTAATAGTTGTTTTGTATTATTTCATAGAAAAACAACTGTAATTGTAGTTAAAAACAACTAGGGTAAATGCTTGCAGGTTGCCACCTCATTTTAAGATATTTTCAGTAAGTTTTAGCATTTTCTATACCAGGGGTAGCAAGTATTTTTTTCGTTACGTGCCAAAATCAGACATATTATGTTGTAAAGCCCGTTTTTAGTGTAACATTTAAAAATTCGAAATATTTTTTCTTTTGAAATGCATTACTACAGAAGACTTTTATTAACTCGTCGCGGTTGCCATATGGCAATTTTAAAAAATAGTGAAAAGCTACAATATTTTTCCAAACAATTTTAAAAATCAGTTAACTTAAAAAAGATATTTTTTCATATATATTCTTGAATAAAGATTTGTTCACAAAGTTATACAAAATTAAAATTTTTAAAATAGCTTCAATCGTCTAGGATTTTTAAGCTGTCAAAGTTTCAACTTTAGTTGCCAATATTTCCACTAGAGGACGCCCTAAGGCAAACAAAAATTCAAAAATGTCTAAATGAAGCATGGCTTTATATAACTATCTTGTAAGTTTGGTTGAAGATGTACAGCGGATCTTTGACGTGCATAAATGAGTTAAGGATTTCGGCTTTAAAAAAAAATATATTTTTTAAACTTTATTGTTTTTCTAAGTGTTTTTTTTTTCAACCTTTTTTACTTTTCCATTTTCCTGTCATTTTGATTACAATTTTATTGCAGAATTTAAAATTTTTTGTTAAATCTTCTAGAATTTACTTTATGAGATTTTTTTTTCATCAAAACATTTAAACTTCTATGAATCGAAAATGCCAAGAAACGTTTACGGATTTCCTTACACATAATGGCATCTATATAAAGTTGTTAAAACACATTTTGAGTGGAATTTAGACACCTTTAATGATAAAAAATATTAAAAAAAAAAAATACTATTTGTGTTTCAAAAAGCTTGTAGAACTTTGATTCTTGTAAAACAAATTTTAGATTTTTTTAATAAAATTCTGTAGAAAAAGATTTAAGACTTTTGAAAACATTTTCTTTATCATTTCGAAATGCGATTTACAGCCTTTATGAAAAAATTTTCAATTTTCGATTTAAAGCACATATAAGGTGGCGCAAAAATAACCTTCTGATGTTTTTTTTTTTATTATGTATTTATTATGTATAGCATTTTCTGATAGGAGGATTACTTTTGCGCCACCTTGTATTTTAATAACGAAACTAAAAATTTAAACCTCTGATAACTTTTTTAACAGAATTTTTCTAATAAAACTAAGATATTTGAAAATATTCAATAAAATGTATCGTGCCACCGAAAATCCGTTCGTTTGCCACTTCTGACACGCGTATCATTGTTTTGGCAGCCCTGTTCTATACATTTTTATTATGGCAGCTTACCCCCAGAACAACTAACTGCCCGCGGTATTAAGTATTTTGATGCATTGCTCGACGCATTTAAAGGAAAGTCGATAATAAATAGAAAAGGAGCACTGACTTTTTCTAACAAATGCAAAACAGCAGTTCACACGAAATGTGTCAATATGCGCTTCAGTGTCTAAATAAGTTCGAACTGAGCTTCCGATGATGAAATGGGATAAATCTATACCATTTTACAAACTAATATTTTTATCCTGATTTTCAAAACGAATGCAAATAAAATTTAATAATTTTTCTTAAATTTTCCAAATCAGCTGTTTTACTTGCGTTTTTCTACATTTTCAGAAATTTTTTAGGGGGTAGCAACCTGCAACCAATTTTCAAAGGGTCGATTTGAGGTACTTTTGAAAATTGGCAATAAAATTGAAAACAGTACGTTGATTGTATGATGAGCAGGAACATGTACTAAAAAGTGTGTTTTAGGAGCCCATATTTTAAAAAATCTAAAAATTTTTAAAATATTTATTTTATTAAAATAAAACCAAAAACATGCAAATGAAGATTAAACATTTATTTAGTCATTTCAAAATATATAGAGACTAAATACTTCTTAATTTAATAAAATTTCAAATGTAAAATTTAATCTATTTGTTCTCAGAAGTTCTTGAACATAGAAAATTATTGGTCAACGTCGACGGTTGTGATCAGTGCAATTTTAAACTACTAATACTTTTGTTGTATATTGATATTCTGAGTTTGTATCACAATATTTTGTTTACCCTGTTCTCAGAAAAAACATGCATACTGATTACTACACAAACAACTGACATGTAGTAACTGTAAAACTTTTTTGAGTGTACAAACAGTTAAGAGTTTAACAAAATACCAGCGAAAATCATAACAAACAAATTACGATAAGAAAGTAAACTTAAGTAGCGTACAATTAAAACTTGAAATTAATAAAATTATTAGTTTACAGTAGAGATGGGCACGTGAGCAGAATTATGCGTGATCACTTGAATCACGCATGATTACGTGGGTGTTATTGAAACCTAATTTCACTCACGTGAACGTGAGTGTGTGTGAGTAGGAAACAATTCCTCGTGAGTGAGTGTGCGTGAGTAAAATTTTTTGCGTGAGTTAGTGTGTATCAGTAGAATTTCACCAACATTTTTTTTGTTGCTTTTATTTTGTTTATTTTCTTTAGTTTTTTCGAAGATTTACTATTTTGGGGATTTTAAAATACAAATTAAATGTAAAAATTACATATTTAACTGTAACTGTAAAACTTTTTTGAGTGTACAAACAGTTAAGAGTTTAACAAAATACCAGCGAAAATCATAACAAACAAATTACGATAAGAAAGTAAACTTAAGTAGCATACAATTAAAACTTGAAATTAATAAAATTATTAGTTTACAGTAGAGATGGGCACGTGAGCAGAATTTTGCGTGATCACTTGAATTACGCATGATTACGTGGCTGTTATTGAAACCTAATTTTACTCACGTGAACGTGAGTGTGTGTGAGTAGGAAAAAATTCCTCGTGAGTGAGTGGGCGTGAGTAAAATTTTTTGCTTGAGTGAGTGTGTATGAGTAGAATTTCACCAAAATTTTTTTTGTTGCTTTTATTTTGTTTATTTTCTTTACTTTTTTCGCCGATTTACTATTTTTGGGATTTTAAAATACAAATTAAATGTAAAAATTACATATTTAGAGCAATTTACATTTATTTTTACGTGTTATTTTTCTCCGGTAAGATTTTATTTTGTGAATTTTTGAGATTCACGTGAATCACGTGTAAGTGTGAGAAAAATCAGAATTTACTCACGTGATTGTGAGTGAGTCTGAGTAGAAAAAAAATGTTCGTAAGTGATTGTGTGTGAGTGGAATTTTTCTCCCGTTAGCGAGTATAAATTCACTCACGTGCCCATCTCTAGTGTACAGTAACAAAAGTAGTGTTGGCAAAATAAAATAAAACACAAAACAATTGAAAATTAAGTTTTCTTCAATTGATTTCGAGAGACATATCGTAAAATTCAATAAAAAAAGTACATTCAAATAAAAATGTTTACCCATTATTAACACATTCTAACTGCATATAAGCACGATACGTGTATGACAACATATCATTTTTATATGACAAGTGCTTTTTGTTAATTGGAAAAAAATGTGATATGTCTAGAATACTTAATTGAACTACAAAATTATGGACGGATTGGATACGTTACAATAAATATAGTAAGGCATACGCAGATGTAAATGAATACCGGGAATTTAAAAACATATAAATCAATATATTTTTTTTGGAAATAAATTCATTTTTGTTTTTTATTTTGGACAAAATTGCACATTTTCAATGAAATAAATATTAATCACCATTTCTGTGAAGAAACTAGTGATTAAGAATCAAAAAAATAACGCGTGTAGAACTTACACCTCAAGTCGTTTTTCAAAAATACACATTGAAATGCCCATGATAATATCTGAAAGCAATAATGGACAAAATTTGGATGTGACGGTGCCGCGAATCACAATTTCAGAGCTTTTATGTCCCTATTAAGATGTGCGTAATAAGGATGTTCTAATATTAATATCGCTAATTTTAAACATGATATTTAACAACTGTGTCATTTTTGACTCCACCTTTTATCCTCCTAATGAGGGAATGTGTCTTTTCAATTATCTATAACGTATCCAAATTTTACCTAAATCGGCAGGAGACATTTTCTGTTAGTTGCTTCCATAGATGGTAACCGATTCGATGCGGGTATCGGTAAGGGTAACGCCTATTTCATTTATTTCGGTAACGACTTTTTAGGTGTAATGATATTTCAGTTATTATGGTAACGGCATTTTTAGTGTTAAGTGCAGGGACCGTAATAATTATTCATTTTTTTCATAAAAGTCAGATGATAACAGTTATTTTTTTATTTTGATTTTTTTGAGCAAAAATAAAAATTATTTTTTGATTTTTATTTTTTTCGAGCAAAAATAAAAGTTATTTTTTGATTTTTATTTTTTCGAGCAAAAATAAAAGTTATTTTTTGATTTTTATTTTTTCAAGCAAAAATAAAAGTTATTTTTTGATTTTTATTTTTTCGAGCAAAAATAAAAGTTATTTTTTGATTTTTATTTTTTCGAGCAAAAATAAAAGTTGTTTTTTGGTTTTTATTTTTTCGAGCAAAAATAAAAGTTATTTTTTGGTTTTTATTTTTTTGAGCAAAAATAAAAGTTATTTTTTGGTTTTTATTTTTTTTTACCAAAAATAAAAGTTATATTTTGATTTTTATTTTTTCGAGCCAATATCAAGTACGTATATTTTAAACATCAGAATTTAATTTTACTAACATTAGTGCTTCCAAATTATCCACTGACAAATTGTACCGCATCTCTCCTAGAATCAGTTTGAGGGCTGAAAAAGATCTCTCTACACTAACTTGTGTCACAGGTACAGAATGTACAACGAATGCCAGTCTACGTAGCCAGGGAAGTAATTTCATCAGATTATGTTCATCTAATGAACTGCTCAAAACATGCGTACTGATTTGTACTTGATTTTATAAAATAATTCATTTGTCTTATTTCTGACTAATTTTCAGATAGAACAATGCGGTCACCCTAAACAAACCTTGCGTACTTTGATGAAGTTATAAAAAAAATCGCAGTTATTAGCTTTGTTTTTATGATTTTTCAGTGATGATAGATATACAGCAAATATTTTGCAATGTTATTTTTTGTGATAACTGTATTCATATATATTATTATACATTTTTTAAGTATCTAACTACAAGACAAACATCTCTATTTGTACGAGCAGTGGGCCAATTTTTGGAAACTAAAATCGTCATTTTTAAAACAAGAATTCTTCAAAAAAAATCGTCATATTAAAAATAAGTTTTACTGTTTATAAAACTCGAAAATATTACAAAAGGCAACCATAAAATTTATATATTTCGTTCATACAAATGTAACTACGTTTTTTGTTATTTATTCGTTAAAAAAATAAAAATTTATAACTTATGGAAGAAATTGAAATAAATATCAAAAATAACTTTTATTTTTGCTCGAAAAAATAAAAATCAAAAAATAACTTTTATTGTTGCTCAAAAAAATAAAAATTAAAAATAACTTTTATTTGTGCCTGAAAAAATAAAAATCAAAAAATAACTTTTATTTTTGCACGAGAAAATAAAAATCAAAAAATAACTTTTATTTTTGCTCGAGAAAATAAAAATCAAAAAATAACTTTTATTTTTGCTCGAAAAAATAAAAATCAAAAACTAATTTTTATTTTTGCTCAAAAAAATAAAAATCAAAATGCATTTTATTATAGACTAGTTCATAAGGATCAAAATGGTATACTTGAAACAGTTTTTCCGACATTTACTTCTAGTTGCTTTTTTTGATTAAAAATTTGAAAATAACTGTTATTTTCGGTCCCTGGTTAAGTTATTTTACATATTTCGGTAACGGTTTTTTTTTAGCGGTAATTGTATTTTAGTTATTTCGGTAACGTTATTTTAGGGATAACTGTTTTGCAGTTATTTCGGTAATGGTATTTTAAAAGTAACGCTATTATGATCAAACTTTCGGAAAATATATCTGTTTACAGCGATTTTTCTTTTCAGATTATTTCGGTAACGGCATTTCAAGGATATCGCTATTTCAATGGCGTTGGAGAAAATATGTACCAAAAATTTTTGAAATAAAAACCATATTTTTTACTTTGAGGTCACCATATCCAGCTCTAAGCCATACACAGAAAAAAATATTTACCTACTTTTTTCAATTAAATCGGTTTGTTGAAAATTTTAAAAGATTCGATTAGATTTTAATTCTTATTATTGTAAGTTTATTACTATTGTTTCGATGAAACTATTTAAATGTTTAATCCGAATCGTATTAAAATAAAACACAACTTTTAAGAGCAAACTTCATTTAATTATTATAAATTCACTGAATTACAAATTGTATTCTGTAAGAAAATCAAAGTTATTAGTTAGCTTTAAAAAAATTGTATTGTCGCGTGATCGGTTTGACTCAGATTAAATTTTAGCAAACATTCTTCATTTGCTGTAGCCCTTTACCTTCAAACGACATTACAATTTACTGTTATTAAGCAATACAAATTACTTATACAGAAAAACTTCATATAAAAAAAATACAATGTAGAAAACATTAATGTATGTATGAGATGTATATGTATGTATACGTTACATTGAAATTTAACGAAAAGGAAAGAAAATAAATGAGGATAATAAAGTAATACTGTGATATATAGGCCAGTGGCGGCAACATTCTTCCCCTCGTAAAGGAATCAGGTGATGAGTTTAGCTTCAGATTTAGTGCCGACATCTAGAATAGCAACTTTAGATATAGGCCTTTCAAGGATGCTGGTTGAGGTTTTAAGTTTCACTCTTCTGACTTGTCCGTCCTTGGCAGTTGTAGTTTCAATTATGATACCTTTTGGCCAATTGTTTCTGGGGAGATTTTCATCTACCAAAATCACTACGTCTCCTACGGAAGCCGGTCGCTGCTTGGTGTACCATTTACTACGACGTAACAAATCTGGTGCATATTCTTTAACCCATCTTCGCCAAAAAAAGTCGGCAAATTTTTGTGTTTGCCGCCAGCGATCACGTAAATCGTTGTCGGAACAGATAGGCTTATTGCCTGAAGAGGACCCCAAAAGTAGGTGGTTTGGTGTTAAGGGTTCATCGTCGGCTGCGTCCAGCGAAACGAACGTTAAAGGGCGTGAGTTGACTATAAATTCAGCTTCACATAAGGCGCTTTTCAGACTTTCGTCGTTGAATTTTAAATTATTACACGTCACATTGAGAACTGTTTTTATGGACTTTACCATTCGTTCCCAGGCTCCACCCATGTGTGGGGCTGCCGGTGGATTAAATGCCCATTTAATTTCATCAAATTTATTAACCATATCGTTTAAATTCAGACGCTGTTGTTCTTCTTTAAAAATTTTTGCAGTGGCTTTAAAGTTGGTACCATTATCCGTAAATATTTCTTGTGGTGTACCACGACGGCTTATGAAGTTAGAAATACACATTATACAGGAGCTTGTATCCAAACTGTGTGCGACTTCTATATGTACAGCTCGAACCGTCAAACAGGTAAATAGTACTCCCCACCTTTTCTCCTTATGCCTTCCCACTACTACTAAATATGGACCAAAAAAATCGATACCGACAAATGTGAATGGGCGTTCAAAACAGGCTAGTCTGGCATATGGTAGTGGAGCCATTTGGGGTACGATAGGCAAGCTCGAATTATTTTTACAACGTTGACATTCTTTACGAATTGTTTTATATAGTACACGTAGGCGAGGTACGTAAAATCTGTTTCTAATGTTGTTAATGATAGTTTCGTGAAAACAGTGATGATGTAGTACGTGATAATGGCGCACAATTAAAAAGGTGACCGGGTGGTTACCAGGTAGTATAATCGGGCGATTACAATTTAACGATTGGACTCTTCCTTCTGCTCGTAGAATACCATCTTCATCTATACATGGATTAAGTTGTTTTAATTTACTATGATTACTCACGTTTTTATTACTGACGATATTGGCAATATCTTCTGCAAACTCACTTTGTTGAGCTTGTTTGTATAAAATAGCTTTTGACCTTTGAATCATATCAAAACTAATTTCGCTTGGAGGTTTCTTTTTATTTATGAGAGATCTAACTCGTTCAATATAGAGCAAAAACGTTGCGAGTGCCCTGTAGAGGTGCCTCCAGCAGGAAAAATATTCAAAATTTAAAGTTAACGGACTTTTTTGGCAAATATGGAAAACAGCATGTCGCATTTCGATCTCTTCATCGCTTTTATTATTACGGAATTCAAGGCCACCACAAACAGGCCAATCATCTTCCTTACACTTTAAAAATTCGGGACCATTGAACCATTGAACTGTGTTGGCTTTTGATGCTTTGGTAGCGGCATCCGCTGGATTACATTTTGTTGGTACCCATTTCCACTGGGAAAGATTTGTCGTTTCGAGAATTTCGCCTACACGATGCATTACAAACGGTTTAAAATTTCGTGGATCCATTGATAGCCAGCTTAATACTGTTTTTGAATCGGTCCACCAGTAGCATTTGGTGAACTTAATACGGCTGCTGTTAAAAATTTTTGTTGCTAATCTTACACCAATAACAGCTGCCTGAAGCTCCATTCTCGGTATAGATACCGGTTTTAAAGGTGCCACCTTACATTTGGCGGCTAGTATTGATGTATTTACTTCAGAGTTGAACTGAACACGTAAATAGCATACGGCTGCATATGCGTACTCTCCGGCATCAACAAATGTATGTAGCTCGATATTAGTGGAGACCGTCAAAAGGGGTGAGTAGCAACGTGGGATGCTTACTTCTGATATAGCTGATAATGTTGCAGTCCATTGATGCCATTTATAAAATAAATCAGTAGTTAATTCGTCATCCCATTTGATTTTAGAGCGCCAGACTTCTTGTAGGAGTATTTTAAGGCCGATTGTGTAAATTGAAAGAAGTCCCAGTGGGTCGAATATGGTCATCAATACTTGTAAGACCTCTCGTTTAGTTGGAATGACTTCGCCGTTAAATACATCTCTACTTAGTCTCGAAAATCTACAAATATACTTGAAAACATCGTTATTAGGGTCCCAATACATACCTAGTATTTTTTCTACGGAACCCAGGTTGTGAGCTGATTGTCCTTTTTTATCGTTACCGCACAAGTGTTTTTGCAGTTGAACAGAATTTGTTGTCCAATTGTGCATACTAAATCCGGCAGCTGCATGTATATTTTTGACGTTAGTAGCAAGCTCCAATGCTTCTTCATATGTATTCACGCTGTCGATGAAGTCATCTACGTAGTGGTGAAATTTAATTGCTTCAACTGCACGGGGATATTTTGTTATAAAGTTATCGGCATTTTTATCACGAACAAAATGCGCTATACATGGAGCACAGGAAATGCCAAATGAAAGGGCCCGCATCACATAAACGCTTGGAACTTGTTGTTTGTTAAAATCGTCAAACCATAGAAACCGTTGTACTTGCATATCTTCTTTACGAACGTTGATACGGTGAAACATTTCAGAAATGTCTCCGCAGACGGCTATTTTTCCAGCTCGAAATTCAACCAGGATATCAAAAAGGGGCCTAAGCATATCTGGACCACACATTAGAAAATCATTCAGTGATGAACCATTAACTTTAGACGCTGCATCCCAAACTAGACGTACCTTTCCGGGCTTATTTGGGTTCAAAGCAATAAATGTTGGTAGATACCAAACAGGATTAGAGCATGACACAATTTCCGCTTCAGATAATTTTTTCGCATAACCTTTAGACACTAGCTTGTCGATTTCATTCTGCATTGTGGTCTGTAGTTGTTTGTCTTTTTTAAATTTCTTTTGCAAACACATTAATCTATGCAGTGCAGAGTTATAGCTGTCTGGCAGTTGTGGATTTTCACTTTTCCACAATAAACCTATTTCATACTGGCCGTTCTTCTTTTGACACGTGCTCTCAAGTATTTTTAAAACCCTTTGATCGTCGGACGATAGTAATTTTTTCTCTGGTGACGCGTCAATGGAAAAATAGTTTTTTATTAATTCATGCAAAACTTGATATTGGGTCTCACAGTCACATGTGTGTACGTTGATGAAGGAAACTTTTGAGTTTTTAGAAGTACCACCTTGTAAGGTCCAGCCCAAGCGAGTTTTTGATGCTATCGGCTGGTTCCAGCTGCCCTCACGAATTTTAAGTGGAATCGCCAGCTTCCAGTTGTTGAGGCCAATTAAAACTTTTGGTCTCACATTTGAATAAGATTTGAGAGGCACCCCGTTTAAATAGGGATTTTTCTTCACAATATCGTTAGAATTCATTGATTGTATTGGTAGATCCAAGTTGGTGACAGTATAAACGTCGTTTAAAGTAAATTGTGTATTATTTTCCGTACCTGATATCATTACCGAAAATTTCACTGCTGCCTCTTCTTCACGTGTTATTTGCCCAGTCCATTGCAGCGTTAATGGTTCTTTTGTACCTTCTACGTTGAGTTCTTCAAAAAGACCATGCTCGATTAAAGTTACAGAAGAACCCTCGTCCAAAAACGCGAACGTTTCCAAGGTTTTAGATTTGCCATACAGACGTACAGGAACATATCTGAAAAGCGGATTTACAATTACATTTATATTATTGTGAGTGTTTACCAATTTTTCTCTTTCGTTGAGTGCCACGTCATTTGCAGACTGTTCTGTGTTGTTATTGTTGTTGTTTTTGTGCATCAGCTGATGGTGTTTTGCAGTACAATTATTAATACCACAAACCTTGTTTAAAAAACATTTGCGACGATGGAAATTTAGACACTGACGACAAAGCCTTTTTGTATTTACTATGGACCATTTTTTATCTAAAGGAGCATTTTTAAACTCCTCACAATTATGTATTTTATGGGTATCGCTGCCACACACTACGCACGTTGTTTTTGGTGCTTGTTGATTCTGGTTTGCTTCTGTTGTGTGTATATTCATGGATGCACTACGTTTAAAATTTGCTGGAGAAACGACTTGACTGGCTGCCATCGCAATATTGTACATCCAGTCACTAAATATTTTAACTATAGGAATTTTGTTGTCTTTGGGGTACATTGCCCAGTTTAATTTTTGATTGTTTGGCAGCTTTTCTACCAGTTCTTTAACCAACAAGGGGTTGTTAAGATGCGGGTCTAAAGAGCACGCTTCCATTGTAGAGCAAATATTTCTTACCATGAGTGCATATTCTATAAAATTTTCCAATTTCTCTTTTGGTGGTGGATGCTTGCGAGCTTTTTCAATTAAACTTTCTAGAATGTGCTCCGGCCTGCCGTAGCACATTTCAAGTGTTTGTATTATTTCGGGTACCATAGACGGTAAAAGTAGTTTGCTTCTTACCAAATCTTTGGCCCTTCCACGTAGACAAGATTGTAAACGTATTAGATTTTCCGCATTTGAGTAGCCGGCAATTTCCGAGCTATTTTTAAAACTGCTTAAAAACAAAGGCCAATCTTCTGGGTTACCGTCAAATGTTGGAAGATCTTTAGGAATAACCTGTCTTGCAGCTAATTGCACTGAAGTTGGCTGATTCGAAGAAAAGTTTAATGAAAAGCTGCTGCCAGAATTGGTGTCACCTTCACTTTGAGACAATATTTTATATTTTTTTTCTAAATACTGTTTTTGCAATTCTTTCTCTTCTTCAAGCATTCGTAGTTGTAAATCACGTTGCTTTGTCAAGTTGTCATTTGTTGCCTTTTGATATTTGTCACCCGTTGAGTGTGACAAAGGGTTTTTCGTTTTGGCAAAGCTTGAAGAATTGCATTGTAAAAAGGAATTAGACCACGTCATTATATTATTCGTGTTTCTAGTACTAACGTTGCAGAAACTATATTCAGTATTTATTACTATTGGTGCTTCTATGTATGCACTTGCATTAGATGATGTTATTACCATCGTTGCTTCAGATGACGTAACCGGTGTTTTATCAGTCAGGTTTTCTTTTTGTTGATCACCACCTTTTGCATGTGATGTTATATTGGTAGCACCACGTGTGCCTTGGGTCGACGAGCTATTAAGTGTCACCGGTTGAAGGTGACCGCAGAGGTCACAACTCCAGCTAATGTTTGCTACATCGCTATTTACGTTGACACACTCGAAATGAAACCAATTGTCACACGTGTCGCACTGAACCATCCTATTGGTATCCATAAGGGAACATTTTCCACAATTATACTCGGACATTACGTTTTGGTTTTTTAACCGATACGCGTTAAATTTTCTTAAATTTTTTTAAAGATTTGTTTCGATGAAACTATTTAAATGTTTAATCCGAATCGTATTAAAATAAAACACAACTTTTAAGAGCAAACTTCATTTAATTATTATAAATTCACTGAATTACAAATTGTATTCTGTAAGAAAATCAAAGTTATTAGTTAGCTTTAAAAAAATTGTATTGTCGCGTGATCGGTTTGACTCAGATTAAATTTTAGCAAACATTCTTCATTTGCTGTAGCCCTTTACCTTCAAACGACATTACAATTTACTGTTATTAAGCAATACAAATTACTTATACAGAAAAACTTCATATAAAAAAAATACAATGTAGAAAACATTAATGTATGTATGAGATGTATATGTATGTATACGTTACATTGAAATTTAACGAAAAGGAAAGAAAATAAATGAGGATAATAAAGTAATACTGTGATATATAGGCCAGTGGCGGCAACAACTATATTAA
The DNA here is from genome assembly GCA_021234595.1 of Delia radicum. NCBI lineage: Eukaryota > Metazoa > Arthropoda > Insecta > Diptera > Anthomyiidae > Delia > Delia radicum. The sequence goes on along the minus strand of CM037851.1, from coordinate 73,276,042 downwards.
GATAATAATTTAGTTTCAGTTGTTTAAACCAGAATATGTTTATATTCTAAAACATTATCATAAAATTGATAATGTAATTCTTAAAGTTTAATAAAAAATTTTTTAAGCAAAAAGAGAATGCAAAAAAAAAAAAATTTAAATTCTTTCAAACAAAAAAAATACTCTGATTTCAACAAAAGGGCTAATTTCTACAAAAAAAAAATCCAAAAAATGTTTTATATAAAGCGTGTTTGATTACTTTCCCAGTAAAGTCCAGTAAAAATTACTCAGTAACAAAATTACAGAGAGTAAGACAAATTTACAAAAAAGTAAGCGAACGGAAAATTTGTAAGAATTGGTAAAATATATGAAACAGAGCTGATTTTAAATACCAAATATTAAAAAAATATCAACTGGTAGTTATTTAAAAGATAAAAGTTAATTGAAATGGTCGACCAGAAATAATTTAGAATGTTTTTTCATTTCTTCCATAGTTAATTATTTAATATTTTTCACTATAAATCCATAAATAATTATAATTTAATATTTGTTTTTGTTTACTAAAAATACAAGCATATTTTTTTGAATCATATGTTTTTTTCTTACAAATTCTTACTTCTTTTTGGTATCAACCTGTCACTTTACACAGAAAAAAAAAAATTGCGCCAAGTACACATTTTGTTGAATAAAAAAAAATAATCAATTACTTTTTTAATTGATTCAATTAAAAAGTAATCAATATTTTTGTTTATTTAAAGTAATCAATATTATTTAAAATATTGATTACTTTTTAATTGAGTCAATTAAAAAAGTAATTGAGTCAATTAAAAAAGTAATTGATTATGTTTTTTTTATTCAACAAAAAGTTTACTTGGCGGAATTTAAGAAATATTTTTTGTGCGTACGCTCTCTTCTTACTATTTTTTACTGAGTATTTGTGTAAACGAACACCTTCCAGTAAAAACTTTTACAAATTTGTACAAATTTTTGCGTAAGCGAACAAACTTATATTATTCAAGTTATAAAAAACATTTGGTATGGCAACAACAATTTTTTTTTGTTTTTGGAAAGGTATACGATATTGATCACTTTTTAATCGAATGAGTTATTATTTAATTGAAAAATAATTGAATTAAAGGCCTATCAAATTCTAATTGAATAAGCAATTTTCGTTGTTGGCGGAATTTTTAGCAATTAAAGTCTTTGAATCCGTGGTTTTCGTGATTGAAATGAGTTTTTATTTTTTTGTGTGTATGGCTTTAAAGTGGTTGATATTATCTGAATGCTACAACTATTCTCTGTTGATACAAACCACATTCTGAGAAATCAGTTTGAAAGTATAGCTAATCAGTGATGCATTTTGAGTTTTTTTGTTTCGGGCCAAATTGACAATTTAAAAGGGCCAAAATACCATTGATAGGGCCACAGGAATGAATTAGTACTATAGTACTTTTTTGGTACTATTTGACTCTTTTAGTAATATTTACATATAAATAAAAATTTAAGATTGAGTTTGAATTTTATTTAGTTTTAATTAGAGAAGAATGAGTGTATTTTCTAAAAATCATAACTACATTGTAAATTTTTCTATTTTCCTGAATCAGACTGCGCAGTTTCTGGTATTGAACCTTCGTCAGTGACCCTGTTTTTTGAATAATGTAATATGTGTTATGTATTTATTTGTTCGATTGCGTCTATATGAAATTTTCTGTGCAATCACTGACCGTGGTATAGATAAACTGATTTCTAATGCCACATGTACTCGCACCACACGTTAGACAGAGCGCTTTAGCGCACTGATCTATCGTCAGGTCGAGTTTTGTTGTGATTAAAAAAAAAGAACTTTTGTTCTTGCATACATAATCTCAGAACTACAACTCCAACAACACAACAGTTCTATTTTTAGAAACTTCAGAGAAACTTCAAGATTCAACATTTAATTCAATTACCCATACATAAATTAACATTGAACAAATGTATTTATTTGGATCCAATCGTTGTAAATGTAATTGATTAAAGATGATTTTATTTGAGTTCGAGTAAAAAAAAAAGTGTTTGAAAAGTGAAAAATAAATATCTTAAAAAAGTACAATTGAAAAAAGGCCATTGCCAACATCTTCAAATTTGCATTGTGATTCTAAAATCGAATGAGTAATGAAATAGATTTCCTTGCAAAAAAAGGTGAATTTAAGAAATAGTCTGATCATTTTTATAAATTCTGTAACTAAAATCAACTAATTTTTTGTTTTATATACAAATAAATTTTAAAAACGTTAATTTATAATAAAAACTTGTATTTAGTACTATGAGCGTCGAAAAAGTACTATTTTTTTATGCCGGTTGGTACTATTTGAAAATCCCATTTATCTTCCTTGTAGGGCCATATTTTTTAAAAAATTCTATTATTAGATTTTTACTAAAATAAAAATAATATTAATTTTTTAATTAGAGTTCGTCATTTTAATGCTTTTTTAAAAATGCAAGACAAACCAATCTGACAAGAAAGTTTAACATATTTTATGAATTCTCATCAATTATTTCCGCTCTTGCGATAACATAACATTTTCAAAAAGCCTCCAAAAACACATTTTTTAAAAAAAAAAAATTAATTTCGGCACTTCTTTTAAAAATTTGGACAAATAATAAAAGATTTAAAAATGTTATCGTCCTGCATTCAAAAATTTTAAAACCTGACCTCCTGGTACGAAAATATATACTTTTGAATGCGATTTTTATAAAAAATTAAACAACTCCCCGTTTTTCATTCTCTAAGGAACTAGCATATGCTCTCATCGAATAAAAAAAATCAGGCAAATTTCATAAAAGTCTGAACTAAACGGTTTAAAGTAGATAGTTCAATTTTGAGCTGAAAGGCCAAAATAGATAAGATAAGGGCCATCAAGCAGTCAAAAGTGCCACAAATGGCCCTATTGTGCCACGTTTTGCATCACTGTAGCCAATTAATATGTAGTAATTTTAAAATCGAAAAGTGGATTAAATTATTTTACAGCAGGGATGGATTTTACATACGTTTATCGACTCAAAACCTTTTAAACTGACTATCGTTATTCCTAAAATACCGTTACCGAAATAATTCAAAATACCGTTACCGATATAACTAAAATGCCAATATCCTTAAAATACCGTTACCAAAATAACTAAAATACCGTTATCGCTAAAATACCGTTACCGCAACAATCTGACAAGATCAGAAAATATAATCGCTGTAAATACATATATGAGTATATATATATTCCCAAAGTTTGAGCATAAACTAGCTAGTCATTGGAATTCGGGTATAATGGGGCTAAAAATATTGGTGTGCATTGATATTACCTGAATACCGTTACCGAAATAACTGAAATCCCGTTATCCATAAAATAAGGCTACCGAAATAAGTGAAATACCGTTACCGAAGTAAGTAACGCTAAAAATCCGTTACCGAAGTAAGTAACGCTAAAAATCCGTTACCGAAATGGTTGAAATATCGTTACCCCCTCAAAAATACCTTTACCGAAATCAGAACTTCGAAAGAATTAAATCGATTTAAGCTTAATTCGCAAAAAAATTCAGAATTAAAAAATGGTTATATTTTATTCCATTAATATGTTACCTAAGAATTCATTCACTAGCTTCATTCAAAAGCTTTAATAGATATTGAATGAATTCCTAACTTGAATGAATTCAGTTATATGTTCATTCAACATTTTACTAATTGAATGAATAAATTTTAGTATCATTCATTTAATACAAAGAAGCTTGACATTAACACACATATAAATACGTAACACACAAGCAATAACAAAGCATAAAACGAGTTTTTCTTTTGTTGTAATTATTTTGTTGTACGTAATTCGCTTTTGTTTTATGTAAATAATTCAGTTAAACTATTTTCGTTAATCATTTGACTAAATTATTTAAAAGCAAATTTTTCTTCATTCACCCTTTTACTAAATGAATTAAGAAATTTTTTAATCATTTGACGAAATGAAAGCAAATTTTTCTTCATTCACGCTTTTACTAAATTAATTAAGAAAATTTTGAATCATTCAAGAAAGAATTCATTCAAAATAGAATTCATTCATATTATTTAAAGCTTTAAAGAATTAAGCTAAGAATTCATTCCTTAGGAATGGTTTTTCGGAATGAAATTTGACTAAATTTTCATTCATTTTACAAAATTGAATTAAACAATTAAGACTTTTCAACCTTTGGTCGAAATAAATGCAAAATAGCGTTCCCTTACCGATAACCGCATCGAATCGGTTACCAACCATGTGTTCTTCCTTGCAAAGAAGACAATTTCGACTTTTACGAAATTTACTCCCAGACCTCGAATTTTCCTTTCTTTTCTTGCTGTCCTTTCCTGTCCAGTGGCATAAATGGGTTAATAAAGAATTAGTTTTAAATACTATTAGGCTTAATATTCATTCAACAAAAAATGTATTGTAAATATTTACTTAAAATTGTGTATGTTCGTTCCCCACATCTATCATATTGATATTTTGTAGTTAATTTACATATAAGTCTTATAGTTTGTGGGTGATTTATTTGTCTACTGAGAATTTTCGGTAGTATCAATAATTACAAAGCAAAAATTTTTACCCATAATTGACACCTTTTTGGCTAAAGATAAAACCAGAGTTTAAAATTTAGCATATTAAAAATTTTTGTTGAATATCTGCTAGCAAGATATATTGAACACATTAATTTTATTAGTATTAGCATTTTGTTTGAATTTTGATATGTGCTGTGGTAGTCATATATGTTGCAGTATTGTATTCATTTATATTTTGTATTTTGTTGTTCTATGGTAATATTGTATATTGTGCTGCTGTGGCTGTGGCAAGACATACATGTACACATTGTGTTTTTCATTCATTAACGTATGTACAAAGCATTAAAGTAAAGTTCAGGGCGTTGTGGTGTAATGGTTAGCGCGTTGGACTATTACACAGATGGTCCCGGGTTTGATTCCCGGTGACGACAACATCAATTTAGAAAAATAATATGTATGAGTTTTCTATCACTCATATGTATCGCTGCGCCACCCTTCGGTGTTCCCATAGCACTTAACCCCACCGAAGTAAAATACTGAATCAGGGCTATGAAACAAAAAGCTTCAATAAATTTGCCAACTCAGGTGGCGAGCAACAACTGTTCTAAGACTTATCTACTCGCGCAATTACAGTGTTGCCATGTTTGAAGCCCTTCATCTTAAACCACCTTTCATCACTCCACTATCCCCTTCCCAAAGAAAGCAACACATTAATAATAGGAAGAATTTCCTGAGTGTTGCTTCTCTTTAAAAAAAAAAAAAAAAAAAGTGTCGCTCGGGAAAATATTGTTATTCTGTGATAATATTTAATATTGCGCTGCTGTACCATATGAAATTATTAAATATAAATATACATATGTAACAAGGCAAGTTTTGGCACACACCTGTGGAAAAAAATTAGTAAAAAGGAGGTTATTTTATCAAAAACTAGAAATTAAACAAATAAATAAATTTGCAAAAATAAAATCGAAACATTTTGAATAAATCAAAAAATTAAAAAAAAAAAACAAAACCAAAAATTAAAAAAAAAAAAAATATTTTTTATTATTTCTTAATTTTTAACAAAAATTTACGTTTTTCTATAAATTTTCGATTTTTTTAAAAATTTAAATTTTTAGTTTTTTTTTTTTAATATAAATTTTTTGATTTTGGCCAACCTTGATTTTTTTAATTTTTTCGATTTAAAAAAAAATCGATTTCTTTAAAAATTTCGACATTTAATTTTTTTTTTTAATTCATAATTTTTTAAATTTTTTGATTTTTTTTAAGTTTTTTAATTAAAAAAAAACATTTTTCGATTTTCTTTAAATTTTTTTTTTATTATTTTTTAATTTTTTACCAAAAGTTTAAGTTTTTCTATAAATTTTTCGATTTTTTTTAAAAATTTTAATTTTTTGTTTTTTTTAAATTTTTCGATTTTTTTTAAAAATTTAATATTTTCATTTTTTTTAAAAAATTTAAAATTTTCGATTTTTTTTAAAATTTGATTAGATTTTTTTGTAATTTATCGATTTTTTTTAAAAATTTTCTAAGTTTTTAAAAGTTTTATAAAAATGATTCTTGTCACACCGTCAATTTAATTGAATATGTTCTTGCTTCACTATTAAATTTCATTAAATATGCTCACCACAGCATCAAGAACTATTTAATATTCTCTATATTAAAAATGAATACCACATTGCTAAATATAGCAACTATGGCAGCACTATAAAATTATACAAAGCACCCTGCAGGAAATGTCAATAGTGAAAAAGTATTGATTCACTATTGACTGTGTCACCAGTACTACTAACCAAATATTCCCCAGGCAATGTAATTCGTTATAGACATTTAACATGTACGTGTCATTGAAAATCACTAGTGACATTAGAACTATTGACTAGGTAGTGAATAAGTAGTTCTTATGGGACCATATGTAGACATTGGAACCAAAGATTCACTAGTGACTAGGTAGTTCTTATGGCACCATATGTAGACATTAGAAACATAGATTCGCTAGTGACTAGGTAGTTCTTATGGGACCATATACAGACATTGGACCAAAGATTCACTAGTGACTCGTTAGTTCTTATGGGACCACATGTAGACATAAGAACCATAGATTCACTAGTGACTAATTAGTTCTAATGAGACCATATGTATACATTGGAACCAAAAATTTACTAGTGAGTTAATAAAGTAAAAAGTGTAGACGCTTAGTTGACAATGTCAACAAAATAGTAGACAAAATTGGAGACTTGGAGACACTTGACCCCAAGCTTCCTGCAGGGCAAATACAGCTATTGCTGTGACAGCGCACGCACAATCAAAACAAAATACACACAAGAAATAATTTCACAGTATACTGTGGAAACAGTTTGAATATATCTTGCACATTGCTATGAAATTATGAAATTTTGAAATTTTAGCAAATCACGACTACTACAGTATTAGTTTTAAACTCTGGATAAAACACAAATTGTGTTAGATATTCACATAAGGGAAAACAACGAGTCATTTTAAGTTTAGTTTTTTTTTTTTAGAAGAATTGTATCTTAAGCAAATGTTTATTTATGATTGTTGTATATTTTTCTTTTAAATTCCAGATTTTTTGGGTCACAAACTGTCCGTTGCCTGGGAGGAAGAATGCAATCAAAAACAAATGAAACATAAGGAACCTAGTCTATTAAGAGCCTGTTTAAGAGTATTTGGTTTACGCTTTGCTACCTTAGGTTGTGTACTTTTTACATTAGAAATTGGTTTACGGTAAATATAAATGAAAGATAACCTATAATTATTTCGAAATGATAACGTTACGCCTGATAATAATTACACTGTGCAACAAATTTGGTGTTACCGATTGTATCCTGAATGAAAAAAACGGGATATGAAAATAGAGTATTAGTAGATCAAATCCCCCAAAGGGTTTAGAAAACTTAGCTTGGATTTAATTTTTATTGTGTTTTAAAGTTTGACTTTTTCAGGCCAAATTTTAGATTTTTTATGTATTTTAATGATATTAACTACGCAGACAAAAATGGGATCATATATGACCATTAAAGCTGCATTTTTTAAATTTTTTTTTTTTATCAATTATTGTTGCGATTATTGTAGAACTAGATCTAACAGTTAGGTGGTGCAAATTTGAGAATAGATAGCATTAACCCGTGGGTCTAACCATGCAAAGTTTTCTATTTTTTTAATTTTTCTTAAACTAGCCCATGTGAAAATTGATTCGTATATGAACATATATGATCATATATGGGCTTGTATATGATCATATATGGGAATAGCTGGCCATATATGTCCATATATAGTTCAATATATGACCATATCTGGTCTCATATATGACCATATATGTTCGGATCCGAAATTTGAGGGTATATGGTCATATATGATCATATATGAGCATATATGGATCATATATGTGCATATATGAACATATATTATCATATACGACCATATACCCTCAAATTTCGGATCCGAACATATATGGAAATATATGAGGTCATATATGGTCATATATCGAACCATATATGAACATATATGACCAGCTATACCCATATATGATCATATACAATCCCATATATGATCATATATGTTCATATACGATGCCTTTTTCACCTGGGCTGCTTTAATAAAAATATGCCCTTCTATATATAATTTTTAATTAATTTTGGCATGCTAAGCACTAATATTTTTGGAAATTTTATAAATCGGTCTAACAGTTTTCTAGATATTGCGACTTGGTTTTTACTAAAAATGGAGTTTTTATGATTACATTACTAATATTTAGTAAGAAAATCTGCTAATTTCAGCAGTTTTTTCTGCAAGGTAATTTTTAACTAGTTTTTAGTAATTTTTTTGCTATTTTTAGAGGTTTAGTTCTATGAGTGTAGCAACATATTTTTATGTGCATAATAATCAAGAACCAAAAGTTGATGCAAGCAAATGCATATTTTTTTCCTTTAGTCTGAGAACAGGGTAAACAAAATATATTTGCGAATCAAAGAGTTTGCGTTAAAATGGCATATTAGTGCATATTTTTGCATATTTCGCTTTAAATACATATTTTCATTGCATATTTTTACATATTTTGCATTAAATGCATATTTTTACTTATTTAGCAAATTTTTATTGAATGTTTCTTAGTTTTTCGTAAAAAATCATTATTTTATATTTGACCAACGAGCAGAGATCCCAGCTGACCAATCCCTTTTAAGGGCTTTAACCTTCCGTCCTCACACTGTGGTGTAATACACCCCAACACAAGCGTGAATTGTGTATAATAAAAAATAGGTGTGGGGACAGAAGGTTAAGATATAGGAGTTTTTTAAATGAGTATTTTTCAATATTAATAACTAGAATTTTGTGTTAATTGTGCAAAACGTGTGCAGAGAATATTTTAAACAATAAAAATTTACTTTAAAATTTATTTAACACGCATCCGTCGTTTGCCAACTTGACACAAAGGCGTAATAACATTTTCAATTCGAAAATTGTGTCAAACTGAAACAAACTACGGATGCGTGTTAAATTTTTTTTTAAATCATTAAATTAATTGATTTAAACAAATTTAAATTACATATTTTAAGATTTGTCATGCATATTATAGGCGCCTAAAACACCATTTTTTTTGTGCATGAAGTTCCTGTCCTTGATAATAAAGAGTCCGCCAAATAACTTTTTTTTTTTGAGCTCCTCAACCAATTGGACTTTGTATGGCGTCATACCAAGGTCTTTATGCAAAATTCGTCTCAATGATGTCTCCGAAATGTTCAATTGTTGAGAACGACGGTGAATTGATTTTGATGGCGCTTCACGCTTCTACCACAGCAGCAATATTCTCGGGTGTACGCACTGTTTTTGGCTTTTCACGCTTTGGTTTATCGATGAGAATGCCAGTTTCTTTCACTTTTTTCACAAGATAACGAACATACGGACCATATTCGTTCAGCGGAAGGATAAAACTAATTATCTGTCAAATCAGACATGAGCTAAGTGTTACAATTCACGAAATAAGCACTAGTTGAAAAAAAACGTTAGATGGCGGACCCTTTATAATAATATTTAAAATTTTAAATTTTCACCCATAATAGAATAAATGATAAAAAAATAGCCAAATTTCAAAAGTCTATAAAAATTAAATGCGAGATAAGTTTTCAAACCTCGTCGGGAGTTTTGGTCTACTGATGGTCTACTTTTATTTCCCGTTGGTTTCGTTAACGATGCAATTTCTTGTTGCACTGTGATATTTACCGTAGTTAACAGTATCAGTTCTTTAAGTGCATATCATAATTTTAATAATAAACACTATGACATTTTTATATTTGTTTCAGTGTCACTCAACCATTATTTTTAGGTGGTTTAGTTTCATATTATGCAAATCCTCAGAATAATACCCGCAATGATCAAACCACTGCATATTTATACGCATTGGGTGTGATCCTGTGCAGTGCTCTGAATGTTTTATTCATGCACCCTTACATGTTAGGCATACTACACGTGGGCATGAAGATTCGAGTGGCCATGTGCAGCATGATATATCGTAAGGCATTGCGTTTGAGTAAAACAGCACTGGGTAATACCACGTCAGGTCAAGTGGTTAATTTAATATCCAATGATGTTGGTCGTCTGGATACATCAATGATACATATGCATTATTTGTGGCTGGGACCAGTTGAAATTGCAATTATAACATATTTAATGTATAGAGAGGTAAGTTTTTTCATATACATATTTGAAGACTTCTCCGTTAAAATTCCGGTTACTGGCTAAAACTCAACTACCAGAATTTGTATTTTAACTATTATAATTATACGAGCTTAAAAGCCCGATACTTCGTTACCGGTAGTAAAATTTAATTCTTTTAAAAAAAAAAAAATTTGTTAATAAATTTGTTTAACATCTTGTAGGGAACCAGCCAACACTTAACGGAGCGCTCAGAAATTATGACTCATAGAAGACTCTAAAATATGATTATTTTCGGAGCGCTCATATTTCTAATTGACTCTTATATAAGAGTCTATTTAAAAATGTCGAAAATGTTTTCACCACTCATAAATGACGCGTAAAGAGCTCAGAACATTCTAAAATTTACAATAACTAATGTTCATATTTGGGGTCTTCATAAAAACTGGTTTCATCGGCAAAGAAAAACACCCTCATAAAGCTATGATTTCATAAGGTTTAAAGGCTATTTTATGAGTCTTTTCTGATTCTAAGTATTCAGTGGGAAATGTTTCAATTTCAAGTTGTAGATTTCAACTTTAAAGGCATTGCATAGGTCATTACCAAGATTTTATGTAAAATTCAAAAAGTATATATTCTGTGGTTAGGTCATACCTATAGAAACACATACAAATGTATTAAGTTTCAGACTTTTAGCCTAAGGGGTTTGGGCAGGACTTTTGAGTAGACCTACCTTATAATGTCTCTCACCTTAAAAATTTTCAAAATCAACGTCTTATCGGATGCCCACATTTCTAGATCCGTCGGTTTGGATTGGGTGATGTAAAGGGTATACTTTTCCATTTTTAACCCCATTTAAACCACGCCTTTGTTAGAGTTTTCAAAAATTATCTAAATAATAGACCAGAAAACATACATCTAAATAAAAATTTGTTTATATCATCGGTTTGTGCAGGCTTTTTAAAGGCAGACTTTTCCCTTTTGAACCTCCGTTTTTCTACGTTCCTGGCGAAAAATAAAAAAGTATTTTATCTTTGAATTTACAAATACACATAATTAAAATTTAATTTTTTAGAAAAGTTCTACCTCCGTTTTTGTTTCTCACAAATCCCGTCTAAGTGAAGACGAATCTTAACACCATACTTAAAATTCCCGGTTTTAACGGTTTAGCCAGGGCGGTAAGGGCTGACTTATCCCATTTTAACTCAATTTGTTTAAACACTTTTATGACCAAAATTCCAAAAAGCATCATATCAGTGATAATATTCTATGGAACATATATTTAAAATTTCTAGCCACTTTCCACTTTTTGCCCTCCCCGTTGAAATTTTTAAAAATCTCATCGAAGCGGATATCTAAATGTCAAGTTGCTATCTTTAGCGGCTTGGCCAGGCCATCAAGGTAGATAGTTTCCCATTTTCTGACCCCCTTAACACGTTCCTGTCCAGAAATATAAATAGTATCATATGAATAAGTTAGGTCTTATTCAAGTAAACATACGTTTAGAATGTCTAAATTCTTGGCAAAGGGGCAGGCCGCCAAGCTGAGACTTTTCCCCTCTTTGTCCCTTCATATTGGATAGGTTAAACCTGAGTTTTGAAAACAATACCGGGGTTTTCTAAACTTTATATTAAGATATCTCAAAAACCTAATGTGATGGAGAATCCAGATTCGGATTTAGCGGACCTCAAGCCTTCAGATAAGTATGCTTTAGTCCTAGGTTATTGACCTCTCGAAAATGTTCTACTCCTGCGTTGTCATAACATTAAAATTAGTTTACAGTTTTTTTAATTGGCTTTAAGGTGAACAGTCAGACAAAAATTACTGTATTCCAACAGGTTATGAAGAATGGAATCAGGGCTGTCAAATACCAGATAGACTGCATATTAGACATAGGTTGATATTATCTTAATCAGAAGATTGTAGTTGAATAAATAGACAAAAAGTAGAGTGATATAAGACTCCTTTTTTACACAAAGGTAGTATTATACCGTATGTTTTACTGCAGTCTGAGACTATTAGCAATCCGACCAATCTTTCAATGACCAGTCATCTCATTAGCGCGGATCAGGGAAAAGATTTTGGGCAGGCAAGTAAGAATATTTTTGATATATTTTCTATTCTTTTTGATTTTTTTGTATTGACAATTTTTATTTTGGGGGAGGAAATGTCCCATTTTACGTTCCCCGGAGTCCGCGGCTGCATTAGCCATCCTCGACGGAATTATTTGTTAAAGAAATCTTAACCCATTAGGACTTTGTTTTTATTATAATCTCGAGAAACTCTTTAGATTTATAATTAGGGCAACCAGAAAACAGCTTTAAAAAACAAAGCTTTAAGTGCTTAAAAAGGCTCTAAAACCAGTCAAATAAGTCGTTAATATTAAAAAATTAAACGATAAATTTAATAATTTTTTATTTAAATTGTTACTACAAATAAAAATTGTAAATAATTTGTCCTTTGGAACTTCAAAACAAAGTAGTAATAGAAAAGTTGTTTTTCTTAAGCTTCAAAATTCAAATTAGTTTAACAAAATGTTTTGATAAACCAATTTGTTGTCACCTCTATCACTTTCAACATTAAAAAAAACTTTAAAATACTGATTAAAAGAAAAATCCAAAAAGCCATATTTTAATACAAAAAAGCTAAAATAAGTTTAATTTTTAAAATTAAATTTTTAAAATTTAATAAGCTCCAACAAAAATATAGCTCATAATTTTCATAATTTCCAGATCAGAACTTGTGTTCAATCTAAATTGTTCTATCCTTTCAAATAAAAAACAAGCTCTAGCTTTTTTTTTTGGTTGCCCTAGTCATACATATACATTTCGATTATTATCAATATAAGCGAATTAATTAATGTCCATCACAGCCTTCAAAAGCAGCATCACTTACATAGGTGTTACAAAAATAAACCTAATTTATCCTTAATCTTCTAGATTGGTGTCTCTCTAAGTTTAATTTTTAAAATTAAATAAGCTCTAACAAAAAAATTAGTTCACAATTTTCATAATTTCCAGATCAGAACTTGTGTTCAATCTAAATTGTTCTATCCTTTCAAATAAAAAACAAGCTCTAGCTTTTTTTTTGGTTGCCCTAGTCATACATATACATTTCGATTATTATCAATATAAGCGAATTAATTAATGTCCATCACAGCCTTCAAAAGCAGCATCACTTACATAGGTGTTACAAAAATAAACCTAATTTATCCTTAATCTTCTAGATTGGTGTCTCTCTAAGTTTAATTTTTAAAATTAAATAAGCTCTAACAAAAAAATTAGTTCACAATTTTCATAATTTCCAGATCAGAACTTGTGTTCAATCTAAATTGTTCTATCCTTTCAAATAAAAAACAAGCTCTAGCTTTTTTTTTTTGGTTGCCCTAGTCATAATATATACATTTCGTTCATTAACAATATAAGCGAATTAATTAATGTCCATCACAGCCTTCAAAAGTAGCATCACTTCCATATGTGTTACAAAAAGCTACCTATTCACTTCTTATGATCCTCTTTCTTTATCCTTAATCTTCTAGATTGGTGTCTCTGCCCTATTTGGTGTTGCCATTATGGTATTATTCCTTCCACTACAAGCCTATTTGGGTAAAAAAACCTCCGTATTACGTCTGCGCACTGCCCTGCGAACCGATGAACGTGTACGTATGATGAATGAAATTATCTCAGGTATACAAGTTATTAAAATGTATGCTTGGGAAATCCCCTTTGGCAAAATGGTACAATATGCTAGGCGAAAAGAAATGAACGCTATACGTTATGTTAATTATATACGCGGTATTTTGCAATCTTTTATAATGTTTTTAACTCGTATCTCAGTATTTGCTAGTTTAGTAGGATTTGTCCTATTGGGCAAATTGCTTACGGCCGAAAAGGCATTTGTTATAACAGCCTATTATAATATTTTACGTACAACAATGACGGTTTTCTTTCCCATGGGTATTTCACAATTTGCCGAAACTATGGTTTCATTTAAAAGAATCCAAAAGTATATGATGCATGAAGAGACCCGGGTTCGCGACAAATCACAAGATGTGGACAGTGAAAATAATACCAAGTTTCAACCTACGGCTATAATTGAGGAGAATGGTAAAGCTTTTGCTATGAATGGTCATATAAAGCCTATGACAAATATGATGGGTAATCATCATCCCCACCATCATTATATGGAAGCTGGTGTAGTGATAAATAAACTGAAAGCTAAATGGGATTCACAATCTACAGAATATACATTAGATGGCATAGATTTAAAAATAAAACCACGTACTTTAGTAGCTGTAATAGGACCAGTTGGATCGGGTAAATCAAGGTAAGTAAAAAAACAAAACGGTTCTACTTTTATAAATTTTGGAACAGATTTTATTAGGAGTTATTTATATTCTAGGTATAAATAGCTGTGTTCGACGTACGTTACCTCTGGTAGCCAATTTTACCATAAAAGTTTGTTATAATTTTTATTAAAAATAAAAATGATGTTTTTTTCGACCTTTAATTGTGCAATGAAAATTATTCAACTTCGAGGCCATACTCTACATTTCTTTATTTAGATATTGTCCTAACAAATAATCTATAGGGTTTTTGTTTTCAAATTTATTCTTTGACCCTTTCAGGAATGTGTTGATAGATCTATTTCGGGAATTTTCTAGGTTCCCATCATCGGAACACGTTTTGAAATAAGTGACAATCCAATGCAAAACATCAAACATTCATATAAACTAGTTTACTCACTACATGAGAACTAATATATGAGCTCGAAGTTAAAGATTATCACCGTTGATCAAAAAATAAATTAAAAACTTGTTTGTTATGTGCAAGGTCCACCTCTAGTGGATATTCAATACACGTTTTTTGTTTTTTTTTTCTCTTTTTTATGTTTTGTTTCGTTTATAAACAAAAACAGGGGGAGTAAACTAGACTGTACTTTGTCTTTTTATACAAGTTTGTTATAATTTTTATAAAAAATAAAAATTGTTTTTTTCGACCTTTAATTGTGCAATGAAAATGAAAATTATTCAAGTTCGAGGCCATACTCTACATTTCTTTATTAGGATATTGTCCTAACACATAATCTATTGAGTTTTGGTTTTCAAATTTATTCTTTGACTCTATTAGGAATGTGTTGATAGATCTATTTCGGGAATTTTCTTGGTTCCCATCATCAGAACTTTTTTATTGCAAAATTTGTGTTTAAATTGTTGTTGTTTCGGGTATATTGTGTACCCGTAGGAACCCGTACTTTCCTTCGTAATTATGTATCTCAGCTTAAAAGGAAAAAACTAAATTTCTTTCTAAAATAAACTCCAATTTAAATCCAGGCAAATAAATATGAAATAAACGACTTGATGCTGAGTCCTCAGATTCTGTGATTACAAAATCATGTTTTTATACACTCAAAAAATTTTGCTGAGTCAGCAAAATTTTAGTCAGGAATGTGCTTGCTTCCAACTACTTACATCAATGGTTGTCTAAATGATGGCATATTTCTAAAAACGAAACAAAACGAAGTAACAAAATATGAAATATACAACCCTTTTTTGCAATAAGCAAAAGGAAACATACAAAATTACGTAAGATGTGTGTCCTTGTCTTTCGCTTTAGGTTGTCTACCTGAACGTATGCTTGATTGCAATTTGAACACACTACATTAATAGCCACTATAATCATTTAGTTTACAAATACACATTTAATCTTTATTAAATTTAAATATTATATTTTGTCTTTAATTTAATTAATAGCCAATTACTTTGGTAAGCCGGTGACAACACAAAATTTAAGCTGTTTTAATCCGCAATATGTATGTATGAAAAACAGATACAAAAATCTTCATGGTTGATTTTGTATATGTACATATCTTTTCTACTACATCTTGACATGCCGCGACATCAACTTCATTCTGCGTGCATTTTTCAATCTGGTTGTCGTCCGCACTATAAGTGTGCTTACCAGCTCAATTTTTTGTAGCAAAATAAATTAGTAAAACATTAGTAAAATATTAGTAAAACATTAGTTCAAAGCAAAATATTAGCTAAAAACATAATTTTAGCAAACAAAAATTGCTGGAAATAGTATACTAGATTTACAAGACGTTTTACTAACTTTTCTACTAACTTGCTTTTTTGAGTTTGGTCATGAGATGTCATCTGGGCTCTAAATCAGCTTTGCAGAGGCATGATCAATAAAAAAAATATCAGCCTAATTTAACACATTTTCAGAGAAAACATTTCTGAAAAAATTTGAGTTTTTTTAGGTTTAAAATTGATGAAAATCCACCTAAATTACATCTTACCCGGCTCTCCTGAAAGATGTTACCCGATAGGCGTATATTTCTTTCTGAAAAATTTTGGATTCTGGGCAGTGCAAGTTCACAGGTTTTATCGGGCGATTCAAACTACGCGTGTAGAGGGCTTTACGTATCATAGATCCAAAAAATAATATACTTAACCGGAAATAGGAAAAAAAATATCTTTTAATTCTGGAGGGGACTACGTATTTTTTTTTGGAGAGCGCTCCATAAATTGCAGTTTAGCCAAATTGTGGTTTAAAAGCTAAAGACAAAGACGCACGGTCCCCGGCCCCCTTAACCGGAAATAGGAAAAAAAATATCTTTTAATTCTGGAGGGGACTACGTATTTTTTTTTGGAGAGCGCCCCATAAATTGCAGTTTAGCCAAATTGTGGTTTAAAAGCTAAAGACAAAGACACACATCTTTCAACTTTTAGCAATGATTTTTTTAATTTTTAATCAAAAAAAAAACTTAGAAAAACTTTTGAGGAATCTACTAATTTTGTTGCTAAAAAACAGCACGCTGATTTGCAGCAAAAGTTTTTGCTGACATTAGCAATGTTTTTGTAAGCACCCTCCAGGCTGAAATTTTGCTCACTCAGCAAACTTTTTTGCTGACTTTACTAACTTTTTTTTGTGAGTGCATTGCTAATTAAAATAAATTTTAAAAGATTTTACAATAGTATTTTAAGTACGGTAAATTGTAACAATTTTTGTCCTCAAAAATTAAAAATAAAAAAAAAATTTTGTTTTGGACGCTTAGAAGTGGTAAAAGGTGTTGGTGAACAAAAAAAAAAGAATATGTGCCAGTCTATTTTTAAATAGTTTACTTTATAATGAAATCAAAAAAAAATAAAAGATTTTGAAACACATAAAAAATTTACTTTTGACCAACAATTCCTTATAAAATCCCCACAGCGCATAGCGTCAATCAAAATGTCGATAGAATAATTTATAATTTATGAAATTAGAATCCCAAGAAATTCTATTTTTCTTAAAAAATATTTATATTTTCCTTCTTTCTAGTTTAATTCAAGCAATTCTTGGTGAACTTCCTGCCGAATCGGGTTTGGTAAATGTTAATGGAACTTTGTCATATGCTTCACAAGAACCCTGGCTATTTACTGGTACAGTGCGTCAAAATATTTTATTTGGTTTGCCAATGGATAAGCATCGCTATCGCACAGTTGTTAAAAAGTGTGCGCTGGAACGTGACTTTGAACTATTACCCTATGGTGATAAAACAATTGTAGGCGAACGCGGCGCTTCACTATCTGGTGGCCAAAAAGCACGTATCAGTTTAGCCAGGGCTGTATATCGCAAAGCAGATGTTTATCTACTCGATGATCCTCTAAGTGCGGTCGATACTCATGTGGGACGTCACCTATTCGATCAATGTATGAGAGGTTTTCTGCGTGATGACATAGTTTTATTGGTCACTCATCAATTGCAATTTATGGAACAAGCTGATATTATAGTTATTATGGATAAGGGTCGTATAAGTGCTATGGGTACATTTGAATCAATGCGTAAAAGTGGTTTAGATTTTGCCAAACTGCTCATGCAAGCTGACCAACAAGAAGATGCTAATAGTAAAGGCGGCGGTGATGAGCTATCCCAGAGCCGTTTGCTGTTATCACGTCAAAATAGTAAAATGCGTTCGAGACAAAATAGTGTATCATCGATGAGTTCAGTTGCCGAATCAGCACCTGGTGATTCGCCTATGCAAACACAGGAAAGCCGGGAACAGGGTAAAATTGGTTTAACATTATATAAGAAATATTTTGGCGCCAGTGGTGGCTATTTTCTATTTGGTATTATGTTATTCTTTTGTATTGGCGCCCAAGTTTTAGCATCTGGTGGTGATTATTTCTTATCGTATTGGTAAGTAGACAAATTAGTTGTGTTATAAACCTATGGGAAGTTTAGACGAAATGCCACCAAACCGATAAATTTACATGAAGCTGACCTGTCACTGTTATATGTCGTTGCCATAGGAGGGGGAAATTGACCATTTGTGATATATCACAGACAAAACCTTGGATAGGTCTCAGATCACTTCTCAAAAACACAGTTCTTGACATGTCCTACACTATGTCACTGGATTAACCTACACTCAAAAAAAAAAGTTTGTAAAGTCAGCAAAAAATTTTGCTGAGTCAGCAAAATTTTAGTCAGGAGGGTGCTAGCAAAAAAATTTCTAATGTCAGCAAAATCTTTTGCTGAAAATCAGCGAGCTGATTTTTAGCAACAAAATTAGTAGATTCAGCAAAAGTTTTGCAAACACTTAGTAGATTAGAAATAAAAAAGCCTTGATAAAAATAAATAAATTTTTTGCTGAATTTTAGTAGACTGAAAAAAACGCAAAAAAATTGTAAAAAAAATTTAGTTAATATATTTGCTGAAAATCATAAAACATATTTTTGTGCTTCTTTTAAAAATAATTTACAATAATTACGAAATATAAAAATTTTCATTTTCCCACACTGACGACATGAATCAATTTAATATCTGAAAATATATAGAAATAAATATATATAACATAACAATAATTTTCTTTCAACTACTTATATCAATGGTAGTCTAAATGATGCTTTCTTTTAAAGAACGCAACTGCCGAAGATAATTATAGAAACGAAACGAAAAAATAAACAAAAACAACGAAACGAAAAAAACAACCCTTTTTTTGCAATAAGAAAAAGGAACCATAAAAATCTACCTAAGATGTGTGTCTTTGTCTTTCGCTTTACTCTGACTACATGTCTGTATATGTTTGTTTGCTTGCAATTTGACCACACTAGATTATTAATCTATAAACATTTAGTTTAGAAATACATATTAAATTTTATTTGTCTTTTATTTAATTAAAAGACAATTATTTTCACAAGCCGGTGACAACGCAAAATTTGAGTTGTTTTAATCCTCAATTTTGTTTTATGTATGAAAAAGGATACAAAAGTCTTTCATGGTTGATTTTTTTATATGTCTTATTAGAGTTGTACTTTTTAGTATCATTTTCCTCTTCTCTACTACATCTTGACATGGCGCGACATCTGCTTCATTCTGCGTATATCTTTCAATCTGGTTGTCGTCCACACTATTAATGTGCTTATCAGCACAATTTTTTTTAGCAAAATTAATTAGTAAAACATTAGTATATTAGTAAAGCATTAGTATAAAAATGTTAAGTGCTGAATAAGTATAACAAAGTTTTAGCTGAAAACAGGATTTTAGCAAAAAAATTTGCTAAAAAAATAGTATACCTGATTTACAAGACGGTTTACTAACTTTTGTACTAACTTATTTTTTTGAGTGTAGGACATATCAAAAAACTATCCTAAAAGACATAGTCCGGTGACATGTCCTACACCCAAAAAAATAAGTTAGTAGAAAAGTTAGTAAAACGTCTTGTAAATCAGGTATACTATTTTTTAGCAAAATTTTTTGCTAAAATCCTGTTTTCAGCTAAAATTTTTGTTATACTTATTCAGCACTTAACTGTTTTATACTAATGCTTTACTAATATACTAATGTTTTACTAATTAATTTTGCTAAAAAAAAATTGTGCTGATAAGCACATTAATAGTGTGGACGACAACCAGATTGAAAGATATACGCAGAATGAAGTAGATGTCGCGGCATGTAGTAGTAGAGAAGAGGAAAATGATACTAAAAAGTACAACTCTAGTAAGACATATAAAAAAATCAACCATGGAAGTTTTTGTATCTCTTTTTCATACATAAAACAAAATTGAGGATTAAAATAACTTAAGTTTTGCGTTGTCACCGGCTTGTGAAAATAATTGTCTATTAATTAAATAAAAGACAAAATAAAATATTTATTTATTTAAACTAAATGTTTATATGTGTGGTCAAAATGCAAACAAACATATACAGAAATGTAGACAGAGTAAAGTGAAAGACAAAGACACACATCTTAGGTAGATTTTTATGGTTCCTTTTTCTTATTGCAAAAAGGGTTGTTTTTTTCGTTTCGTTTGTTTTTGTTTATTTTTTCTTTTCTATAATTATCTTCGGCAGTTGCGATAGCATCATTTAGACAACCATTGATGTAAGTAATAGAAAGACAATTTTTGTTATGTTATATATATTTATTTCTATATATTTTCAGATATTAAATTAATTCATGTCGTCAATGTGGAAAAATGAAAATTTTTGTATTTCGTTATTATAGTAAATTATTTTTAAAAGAATCACAAAAATATGTTTTATGATTTTCAGCAAATAAATTAACTAAATTACAATTTTTCTACAAATTGTTTGCGTTTTTTTTCAGTCTACTAAAATTCAGCAAAAAATTTATTAATTTTTAGCAAGGCTTTTGTATTTCTAATCTACTAACTTTTGCTGAATCTACAAATTTTGTTGCTAAAAATCAGCTCGCTGATTTTCAGCAAAAGATTTTGCTGACATTAGCAACTTTTTTGCAAGCATCCTCCTGACTAAAATTTTGCTGACTCAGCAAAATTTTTTGCTGACTTTACAAACTTTTTTTTTTGAGTGTAGGTTCGGTCTGTGACATGTCGCAAGAGATCAATATTCCCTTTCTAAGACAACGCCATGTTAAAGTGAAAGGTATTTGCCATTTTAAAATATCGAAACAATGGAAGTTCATCTAAATTTCCAATGTGAAAAGATCTACAGTAGGCTGTTGACAAAATAACCCTATGAAAAATCGACCAAAAACAAAAATCACATAAAAAATTCTCATACATATTTCATATTAAAAATAAGCCAATTTTTAATGGCTATTTTTCGTAATTTTTGGGGAATAATTCGTTTTTAATATTGGGCGATTTTTAGTTATAAAAAATCACCCAAAAAATGTTTCTGAAAAATTATACATTTTTCGGTTTTACATTTTGGACAAAATTGTAGATGTTTTCAATTTGAAAAATAAGTGGTTTGAAAATGGGAAAAGTAAACATAAAAACACCATGCCATATTTAGGTTTTCAATAAATAATTTATACGTATTTATAAACTGAAACTGGATAATCCTTATCGAATTGTTAATAAAAATGTTAAAGATTTTAATAAATATATTAAGCCTTAATATAGTTATTATAATTTTGTAAGTTATTTGGATTTTGTTATTTTGGAATTGCAGTAATTAAATTGAAAACCTCTACAATTTTGTTCAAAATGTAAAACGAAAAACAGTTAATTTTTCATAACGAAATAACGCCTAATATTAAAAACGACTTATTCCCAAGAAATTATGAAAAATCACCAAACCCAATTTTGTATGAGAATTGTTTGGGTGAATTTTCGTTTTTGTATTTGGGCGATTTTTCATCGCGCCATTTTGCCTACAGCCACAGTCTGACAAAATGAAAATTCGCCCAAAATCAAAAACGAAAAATCACTCAAACGAAACACTACCCCTAAGAAATGAAAAATGACCCAAAAGCGAAAAATGGAAATTTTATCCTAAAAGAAGGAAAAAATTCTAAAAAAAAAATTATGGAAAATCATCAAACTGTTTTAAATACTTGTATATTAAAAGCTAAGCAGTTAAGTAAATATTAAGGGCCATTATTACAACTTGCCTTTAAAGTAATTGTTAGTAAAAGGTAACTTTAGCTAAAGTGAGGAAAAAAGTGTTTTTCGTTATTACAACTTCCCAATAAAATAAAATTAATATTTTTGATAATGTGGCAGCAACAAACTAAAAATCGATTATTGGTTTATGAATTGGTTTATAAAAATACGTAGTGGCAACGTACTTTTATTTATTTGTTTACAAACAAACAATAATTTGTGAAATTCGGTTGTGAAATTCGGTATTTTCTTCTTTTTCTTTATAGAGCAGAAAATGTGGTAACTTTAAACACATAAACCTTACGTTTAAAGTTAAAGGCCACAATGTCTTCCCTTTAGCTTATGGGTCACTTTTAGCTTAAAGTATACTTATAATAACGAAAAACTAATAATCTGTCAGATAACATCCGAACTTTATCTATTGGCAAGTTGTAATAATGGCCCTAAGTCTTTTAATTTCTTCAACGTCGATAAGTTGTCTGTTTGTATACAAGTATATTAAAAGTGTTGCCAATAGTTTTTTTCCCCATCCATGTTAAGTGTGAGGGAAAAAACAGGGCTATTATATTTATTTAAATGTTTGTTATTTTTGAATTGGTGAATTTTTTTAATTTTTACCCTAAGGCGCACAGTGGGGTATTTGACAAAAATAGTGGTACTAAATATAGAACTTCTAAATTACTAATCTGATCAATATGAATCTAATTGGAAATCGTAAAAGAGGTGTTAATCTTCTGTAATATTGTGATTGGGTCACCCTGTTTTAGTTCAGGGTGTACTTATAGATCGAAGTTTACTACCTCGTGTATAAAAAATCTTTTGGAGGGTGTAACTTTTATAAATATGGATCAATTTCTAAGAGCCTGGAGTAATGTACGCTGTAAGATAGAGAAAAAACTTGCATATATCTGCTCTACTTTAAAAGTTATTTTAATTTAAAAATAAATATTTTGTTTCATCTATCAAAAAACTTTATTATTTAATCGATTTCAAAACAAAAAATTCCCTGTGTTAATAGAAATAGAAATATAGAAATAGCAAGCCTGTTTAAATTATCAACGTTGAAGAAATTAAAATAGAACATTTAACATGACATGACAAACTTTCTTATGGGTAAAAAAAGAAAGTTTACGACCAAGTTATAATATACAAGTATTTATATTACCTTGCTATAAAAAATTAGTTCAACAAATAAATAAATATAACAAAAAAAAGTTGAGTGATTTTTCATAAATTTGTTTTGGCTTTTTTCATTCTTTTTGGGTAAAATTAAAATTTTTAGCTTTTCTAAAACTTCGGGTTCTGATGAGATCTTTAGCCAGATCGAAATACTAGTATCAACCTAGCTAATATGTTTGATTTGCTTTATTTTTGTAAATATACGGAGGTTGAAAGCTCGTTATAAATTGAAAATAACATAAAAATAATCTCGATGTATATAAAAACAAAAAACTAATATAACTGTAAAAAATATTACTTGAGCCAGAGTACACACTAAAAATTTTTTATATAAATAGAACATTTTTGGTCTTCAAAATTTAGTAACGTCATGATGCTTGTTAGGAAAAGACCTAACCACGTGGTTGATTACTAAGAAGACAAGAATGGAGCAACATTGATTATTAATAGGTTTTTTGTTAAAGTTCTGCCTATTATATAGGCTCTAGCTTTTCTAAAACTTCGGGTTCTGATGAGATCTTTAGCCAGATCGAAATACTAGTATCAACCTAGCTAATATGTTTGATTTGCTTTATTTTTGTAAATATACGGAGGTTGAAAGCTCGTTATAAATTGAAAATAACATAAAAATAATCTCGATGTATATAAAAACAAAAAACTAATATAAGTGTAAAAAATATTACTTGAGCCAGAGTACACACTAAAAATTTTTTATATAAATAGAACATTTTTGGTCTTCAAAATTTAGTAACGTCATGATGCTTGTTAGGAAAAGACCTAACCACGTGGTTGATTACTAAGAAGACAAGAATGGAGCAACATTGATTATTAATAGGTTTTTTGTTAAAGTTCTGCCTATTATATAGGCTCTAGCTTTTCTAAAACTTCGGGTTCTGATGAGATCTTTAGCCAGATCGAAATACTAGTATCAACCTAGCTAATATGTTTGAATATAGGAAGTATTTCCTGAGTGTTGCCTCTCTTTTTAAAAAAAAAAAAAAAAAAAAAAAAAAAAAAAATATACGGAGGTTGAAAGCTCGTTATAAATTGAAAATAACATAAAAATAATCTCGATGTATATAAAAACAAAAAACTAATATAACTGTAAAAAATATTACTTGAGCCAGAGTACACACTAAAAAAATTTTTTATATAAATAGAACATTTTTGGTCTTCAAAATTTAGTAACGTCATGATGCTTGTTAGGAAAAGACCTAACCACGTGGTTGATTACTAAGAAGACAAGAATGGAGCAACATTGATTATTAATAGGTTTTTTGTTAAAGTTCTGCCTATTATATAGGCTCTAGCTTTTCTAAAACTTCGGGTTCTGATGAGATCTTTAGCCAGATCGAAATACTAGTATCAACCTAGCTAATATGTTTGATTTGCTTTATTTTTGTAAATATACGGAGGTTGAAAGCTCGTTATAAATTGAAAAAAAAAAATTTTTCCCTTTAGGGCCACTTTTTCATTTCTTTCGAGTAGTTTTTCATTTGGGTGATTTTTCGTTTTTGGTTTTGGGCGATTATTTATTGGTTTATTTTGCCTACAGCCATTACAGTATTATCGGAATGTGTGCCTTTTTGGGACAGGCATAAATTGGGATAACTGTCCTGTAAATATGAGATGATAAATAACAAGTACAGGCATTAAATTTGGTTTGATCAAATTTTTGTTTGCCCTTCACGGTGTATATGACGAATTTTAAAAAGTTTTCAAACATTTTTTTTTGAATGAAATGAACTACATTTTGAGTATATGTATACTAAGGCCGGGTCGATTTGTATGGAGGCAAAAAATCGCTCAACGTTCAAGGAAAATCGTATTCTAGGGATCAAAATAAGAAACTTTGCCGAAGGATCCATACCTCTAAAACGAATTCTGATGTCCCGACTTTTGACCCGTAGGGTCAAATTTTGAAAAATTCCACTTTGACCCATTTAGAGTGCCCCAATAGAATCCAAACCCAATCGAATATAATTTATACATGCATCTGCTAGAGCGTCTTCGGGAGAAGAAATAGAGACCCTAATCTTGGAAAGACTCCTCCTACTTTCTGAAATATCTCTATCCCGAGATTTGTACATTTTTCTATTAAAACACGGCTAAAAAGAACCTCTTTCAACTTAAATTTTAACCCTTAACGGTCACCTAGAATGATGATTTATGCATTAATCTGCTAGAGCGTCTCCCGGAGAAGAAGTAGCTCCCATAATCTTGGAGAGATTCCTCCTACTTTCTGAAATATTAAAGTGGGTTTTTTCAAAATTTGACCCTACGGGTCAAAAGTCGGGACATCAGAATTCGTTTTAGAGGTATGGTTCCTTCGGCAAAGTTTCTTATTTTGATCCCTAGAATACGATTTTCCTTGAACGTTGAGCGATTTTTAAATCGACCCGCTCTAATGTATACCCAACTTTTTCTACGAGAACCCTGGATACGTTTGTACCTACTAGCTTATCTCTATGCCCTAAGTTAACCCGTTCCTGAGTTACAGCACTGCAAAGTTGCAAGTGGATACATTTGTCCCTTTAACGACGCAAAAATTATGGCAATTTTAAGCAAATTAAAAATATTAAAATTGCAGTTTTTTCTTTGATTTACTTAAAGCGACGTCAATTATTAAATCTCTTTGTATGTATCACATTTCAAAATATGTTACACCACCAAAAATACACTAAAAAAATTTGTCAAATATTAGAACTTAAGAAGAAACCGCGATTATTTTGGAAAACACACATTTTTTGCCGGTTTAATGATATTTAGTTGGGTTTAGGGTTAATTATTTGCTTGAAATCATATTAAATAGGGTCTTTTAAACTCACATAATTTCAAATTTTATTTAAGGATACGTTTTAGGGTAATAAAAATTTTATTTTCTCCTTTTCGCCTTTTCGAGTTTAGTATTAAGCTCATCAAAATCTTTTATTTTATGTACGTTTTGGCGTAATTGATATAGTGCTTTACTTGTCACAAAGCGAAAAAATGCCGCTATACCCGCTAGGATTAAAAAAATAAAATTTTTTTGCGCTTTACCAATTTAATCCGTCGATAAAATTTTAAAGTTTAAAAAAAAAATTGTTTAAAAAGTTTATAAAAATTTTTAGTTTAAAATTTTTAAAATTAATTTTTGACTCGGAGATGCTTTTCACAAAAAAAACTCAGTTTACCCATACGCCAATCAATTGAAATAAAATTTTATATGTCATACTCAAAAACATACATAAATTTATAAAAAATTCACGCCAATTCCAATATGTTTGTGATGTTCGTATCCCGTTATATGTGCGTTGATATCAACTTGGAATACCTCAAACTCTATAAAATTACACAAATTTTCAAATACTGTTCTTAAAACTCAATTCCATTAGACGGTACAAAAACCCTATGGAAAAAACATCGAAAATTAAAAATCGGAAGATTTTGGATTCAATTGGAAACCACCATACAACTTTTCAGCAATTAGCGATATGGAAACTACTTTTTCAGTGAATGTATCCTCCAAGTCTAGTGAGTCCATTTTTTATTGGTTTGGATCTGAAAGTTAAAAACTATCAGCAAAAAATTAAATAAATAAAAAAACTATTGTATGTTTCAAGTAATTTTGTTAATTTTTTAACTTTTAAATGGCCACCAATTCTTAAGGTTAAGACATTTCAAAGTGAAACTTTGCTTGTCATAGCTTTTACGTATTGTCAAACTAACCCTGTCCATCGTTCTTCACAATTCATAAAACTTTAAGAAATAAGAAAAATCTAAATTCAGATTCAGATTCAACGTGTGTCGAAAATTTTTAAAGGAGCTCATATGTTGGAAATGAAACAGCACAAAAATAATGAAAACCACTTTATAGAAAAGAAAACAATTTTTTACGTGAAAAACTTTTTTGGATGTGAAAAAATTTTTTTGTAATGAAAAAACATCTTTGAGGTGAAAAACTGTTTTGTGGTGAACAAAATTTTTGAGGTGAAATAAAAACGTATGTGAATTTTAAATATTATTCACCTCTTACCGTCTGAAGGAAAAATATGGCGTTATGTATTATACACCCACCATACGCTACAATGCAATTGTTCTAATATACACCAATTTGTATGGAAAATTTAAAGGTACCTTCACATTTTCACTCATAACTTTTGCCCGCTGGACCGATTTTGCTTATTTTTTGCTTATTTTCATCACCTATTTAGGATGGTGTACAAATTATATTCATTTAAATATATGAAAGTCGTCATCGTCTCAAGTTTTATATCAGCTATTCCAATTTACGCCTGACTTACCAAAAGGATTACAAATTGTGGTTTGTTTTTATTTAAATGTTTTTTTTTAATTATTATTATTTTAGGGTCAACAAAAATGGTCAAGCTCAAAATAAAATAACCAATGCCTATCGACGTCCTGAAGTTCGTTTAAATAACAATACAGATCCAGTGGATTTATATATTTTCACCGCACTTAATGTTTCCATTATTTTCTTTGCCTTAACACGATCGCTGTTGTTTTTTAATTTGGCCAAAAGATCTTCGACCAATCTACATAATACTATGTTTCAAGGTGTTACCAGAGCATCGATGTATTTTTTTAATACCAACCCAGCGGGTCGTATTCTAAATCGTTTCTCCAAGGATTTGGGACAAGTTGATGAAATCTTACCGGGTGTTATGATGGATGTAGCACAAATATTTTTAGCCATCTTTGGCATTGTTGTGGTATTAAGTTTAGTAAATCCATGGTACTTACTGGCCACCGCCTTTTTGTCGGTTATTTTCTATTTTATGAGATCATTTTATTTGAATACATCAAGAGATGTTAAACGTTTGGAGGCAATAAGTAAGTTGAAAAATGTTAACTAAAGAAATTTTAATAAAATTATGTTTGATTTTTTTTACTCTTTCAGCACGTTCTCCAATTTATTCACATTTGGGAGCTTCCCTAAATGGTCTTTCAACTATACGAGCATTTGGCGCCCAACAGGTTTTAATTTCCGAATTTGATAATTATCAAGATTTACATAGTTCTGGTTATTTTATGTTTTTGGCTACCAGTCGTGCTTTTGGCTATTGGCTAGATTGTTGTTGTGTTTTATATATAGCCATTATAACTTTAAGTTTCTTTGTTTTTACTCCCGAAAATGGTGGCAATGTTGGTTTAGCTATAACACAAGCTATGGGCATGACTGGTATGGTCCAATGGGGTATGCGTCAATCGGCTGAGCTTGAAAACACCATGACTGCTGTAGAACGTGTTGTCGAATATCAAGATATTGAACCAGAAGGTGAAATGGAATCACAACCAAATAAAAAACCACCAAAATCCTGGCCGGAAGATGGTCATATCGTATTTGACAACTTAAGTTTACGTTATTTTCCTGATCCCAAATCAGAGACAGTTTTAAAATCTTTAAATATCTCTATTAAAGCTAAAGAAAAAGTCGGCATTGTTGGTCGTACTGGTGCCGGAAAATCCTCACTTATAAATGCTCTATTTAGACTTTCATTTAATGATGGTTCGGTGATTATCGACAAACGTGATACAAAAAATATGGGTCTTCACGATTTACGTAGTAAAATTTCAATTATACCTCAAGAGCCAGTACTGTTTTCGGGTACTATGCGTTATAATTTGGATCCATTTGATGAATACTCAGATGCTAAGTTATGGGAATCATTAGATGAGGTAAGTTAAATTTTAATTTATCTTTAATAATATATATCAGATCGAACTCTTAAAATTACTGCCATAACCGATGAGCTACTGTCGACCTTCATCACAATAGGTTACATACACTGAGAGAATTGTCTGCATGATATCAATGAATTTTTGCATTATATCTATGAATTGTCACTGGAACTTGTCCATTGAAACTTTTCATTAAATCAATGCAGTTTTTCATAAAATTTTATAAAAAATTTCCTCATATTTATTAAAAATTTTATACGACTAATGCAAAAGTTTCATTAAGAATAGTTTCATTAAAACTATGAAGCTTTTTCATGACTTTTAAGAAATTGTTAACTCACGTTGTGAAGAAAACTGCATTAGTTTAGTAAACAAATTTCATTTAAACTCGTCCAATGAATTCTCTCTGTGTAGATATCTGACTCTTTGCTGTCAGTGCACGTATCTCATGAAAGTTAAGTTGTTAAAGGAAGAAAGGTAAGAAATCTACACTAAAAAAAAAAGTCAGCTAGCAATATTTTTGTTAATTCTTTAGAAATATATTCTAAGCAGGCTTCTAAGGTCATTTATTTTCCTAATGCAAATAAAAACTATTTATTTCATTATTTTATCCGACGTTTCGTTGGGATTATTTCCAACTTCTTCTGGGATATAATTTTATTAAAATAAATAATCTTTTTACTTCCACATTTTTAAAACTTTAATATTAAATCCGTATTTAGACCGACACAAAACGTACGACATAAAACACAAATTAAATTTAAATTGCAAAAATGTAAAAAATAAATAATAAAATATCACAGTATAATTAAAAAACTAACGCTAAGTATCACAGTTGAATTGTTGCTGATATTTTTGTTGGCAGGATCCTTGCAGAAAAATTGCTAATATCAGCAAAAAAAAAAAAAAACTACTAAATTTAACAAAAATTTGGCTGAATTTAGCAAGTTATTTGCTAATATTTGTAATTTTTCTGCAAAAAAAATTTTGCTAAATTTACTGACTTTTTGAGTGTATGTAATCTATGTTTATGACAATTTAATTTATTAAAAATGGCGCCCAACGTAAGATTATATTTTATTATTTATTTAGTTAAGCCGAACTGATTAAGAGATCTACAGAAACCACATGTTATAGGTCTTATAAAATGTTGCCTCATTTTTTATACCAACAGGATTGTCGATAAATGCTTTATATGTTTGATCAAGCTTGGATTATAAACTAAAAACAAGTCTGTAAGGGCGACTGAATTTTTTTTTTATTATTACGGGAAATTTGACTATTTTTACGCCTGCGTTATTTGGTTTTTGCTACCTTAATTTGGAAATGAAATTATTCGATACGTAAACAACAATTTTAGTAATACACTAAAGAACATTCCAATTCAAAATCTTGATTGGAAAACGGCACCTGTTTAATGTTGAGAATTGCAAAAAAATTTAATTTTTGTCATTATTTTGTCAATTTGGTACCAACATTATTTTGCTACGGAATTCAGTTCATTTAAAAAAATACAAAGCATTTATACTTTTTAGAAAAATAACAGCCCCCTTCGAATTCGACAGTTTTTTAGAAAGCCTTAAAAAGTTCTGAAGTTAGTCCCGTCTGATCCCCGTATTAATGTAGACACAGAAGCCAAAATTTCAAAAAATCCCAGTTTTGTAAATTTTCTAAACTTTTTTAGGAATAGTTTATAAAAAATTTCGAGAAATTTTTCTAAAATGGGTTTCCTGTTTTTCAGAACTTTTGTATAAAATCGCAAATCAAAATTTCTACTTTGAACCCCTCCCCCGGAAAGGGGTGCGTTTTTCCTAATAACTTATTTTCTGCAATCGTATTTAAAAATTAATAAAACATTAATTTATATATTTTTGTTAAGAGTTCGTAAACCGGCAGAGTAAGGGTTAAAAATAAAAAAAAAAAAAATCATCCTCATATATAGTCATATCTGATCAAAAATTAAAACATATTAACCATATATGGAATAATATATATATAAAGATATATGGCATATGTGAACCAATATATGTACCAATATATGCAATATATTATCATATATCATCATATATGGTGTCATACATATCCATATATGAACTTTTCATTTAAATGTATTTACCCATATATGCTCCCATACATTATGTTCATATATGATCATATATAGAACCATATATGCTCATACATGAAACCATATATGGCAATATATGATCATATATGAACTTTTTCACCTGGGCATGCCCATATATGGAATAATATTTGAACTAATATTGGCAGATATATGGCCTATATGAAGCAATATATGAACCGATAAATGCAATATATTATCATATATGGTGTCATACATATCCATATATGAACGTTTGTTTTGAATGTATTTACCCATATATGCATCCATATATTACATATATGTTCATATATGGCCAATCTTTTTAGTTTGTTGAATTACTTTTTTGTTCCTTAGTTTCTTTAAGTAGTGATATGAATTATTTTGATTTAAGCGTATTCGTATAATTACCTCTATTAGGTAATTAAACGTATACGCTTTTTTGCTTTCCCCGGATAATTACCAAAAAATCTTGCCAATTTTGAAGATTTAATTAACCGAGGTTTACTGACGTTTGATAAAGGATGTTTTCAAAAATTTTAACGAATTAGCACAAATTTTATTTGTTTGTTCGTCTTCCTCGCAGTTTAATACAAAAAAATTTTCCTTTATTACCCCTCTCTAACAGGTCAAACTTAAAGATGTCATTTCCGAGCTACCCACTGGATTACAAAGTAAAATTTCTGAAGGCGGCACTAATTTCTCCGTTGGCCAAAGACAGCTGGTATGTCTGGCCCGGGCGATATTACGTGAAAATCGTATTTTAGTTATGGATGAAGCCACCGCAAATGTTGATCCACAAACTGATGCCTTAATACAAACCACCATACGTAATAAATTCCGACAATGTACGGTTTTAACAATAGCACATCGTTTACACACCGTTATGGATTCAGATAAAGTGCTAGTCATGGATGCTGGACGTGCGGTAGAATTCGGATCGCCGTTTGAATTGTTGACACAAAGTAAAACGCATATTTTCTATGGTATGGTGAAACAAACAGGAAATTCCACATTTGAAAGTTTATTGAAAGTAGCACAAAAGGTAAGAAAGATGAAGGAGAATATATATATATATATTTATTTTTAATTTCTATATACAAAGTTTATTAAGAAATACGGCTTCGTCGTGCTTTGTCAGTAAAAATTTATTTTTTCTTCTATTTTAGGCTCATGAGGATAATTTAAAAGCTAAAAAAGACTCTTGACATTTCGTTACAGTACCTAAAGTATTTAAAGATTATATATTAAAAATATTAGAACCTATAACAAATCATCCAGCAAATGCTAGAATACAAAAAACTTTATTTTTTGATAACTCCCTAACAAACACAACAACACATAATATAACAAATTCAAAACCAAAATTTTTAGGCTAACATTTTATATATTAAAAAGGATTCATATAAAAAAATATATGACAGAATATATCAAAAAAAACATATGTATTTATGTAACTCGAAAAATATCAAAAAGGGGCCAATTTTCAGGTAATTCGAATCGATAAGGAACAAGTTTTAGAAAGTCAAAAAAAACACTGATGCAAATTTTAGTTCGTTTAAAAAAAAAAAAAAATGCTTGCTTTAACAAACATTTTGAAATTCTTTTAAATTTTCAAAATTTTAATTAAAATTTATATGTTCTGATACTTTTTTGAAATAATTTACAAAATTATTCAAATTAAACTTTTTTATTATAATTTTAAAAATTAAATATATTATAAATTCGGGCCCTTCGTTGGGCGCTATAATCAAAATACTACAATTTATTAGAATTATTTAATTAGTAATTAATTACACTAGTTTACAGACAGAATGTTACAAACATGTTACTATTTTTTTATTATGTATTTAGGCCTCACAAACCCGAAAATCGCATAAAAAAATTTTATGGAGTAGTTTTTGAAATATGTTTTTTTTTTATTTTTTTGAGTAATTTGACTATTTTGTCTCTATCCCGACTTAGGATCAAGCTACTTTGGTCAGTCAAATTGTCAAACAAATATAATTTTATGTGCAACATATATTTTGAGTATAGTTTTTAAATCGGTTTAGTAGCTTTGGACATATGGGTCGAAATTACACAAAAAAACTCTTTTATTCGACAAAAATTAAAAATGTAATTTTTCGAAAAAATATATAAAATATTTGAATTGCAATGAAAAATGTAGAACATTTTTTTCATAAACTTAGTACTTCAACAAAGAAAAAAAGTAATTTTCGAAGCAAATCTATGAATAAAATAATAACCATTTATGTGAAAGTATCAAAATTTAGAATTTTCCCTATTTTTATGCAATGAATTTGTTATTTTGACGCTACATGTCGCAAATATTTAGATAAAATTTGGTACGCTGACTTGTAATGTCCATAGGACAAAACCTACGAATTTTTGGTAAAATCTGAAAATGGTTAGACATAGTGCCCATATAATGGTACAATTCGATTGTACTACCAAAGGTTAGTAAAACCCTGTACTCGGTTTGGCCAGTTTGACTACCAATTTTTTTTATAGACCTCAAAAGATTTTGAAAATCAGTGCACCACTCAAAAAAGGTGTCCTCAGTTTTTGGCCTACAGCTAATTCAGACTTGATGATATTGCTTAACTATATTTGGCAATAATGTAGTGAAGAGTCTACTGAACAAATTTTATCAACATTTTATGTGCAAAAAATCATTTTTTCCTGCACTTGAAAAAATATAGGAGAAAATTAATTTTTTTTTGCTTTTTTCAGCATAACTTACAAGGACTCATAAAAAATTCAATAAAAGTGTAGTCTAGTCAAAAACGACTATTTATAAGGTACAAAGTGGTCTTTGTAAGCTATTTCGGATGCCTAGACACATTCAGATTGTATTGATAAGTTCACAAAAGTGATTCAGATTTACAATGGCTACCATTTTGTCATATATTGTTAGTGAAAAATTATGAGTTCCTGTAAGTTATGCTGAAAAAAGCAAAAAAAAAAAAAATTTTCTCCTATATTTTTTCAAAAAAGTGCAGGAAAAAATGATTTTATAATGTTTATAAAATTTATTCAGTAGACTCTTCACTTCATTATTGCCAAATATAGTTAAGCAATATCATCAAGTCTGAATTAGCTGTAGGCCAAAAACTGAGGACACCTTTTTTTGAGTGGTGCACTGATTTTCAAAATCTTTTGAGGTCCATAAAAAAAAATTGGTAGTCAAACTGACCAAACCGAGTACAGGGTTTTACTAACCTTTGGTAGTACAATAGAACCTATACTGTCAAGTCCGTGCATTTTTCCAAAAGTCTTCATTTGTTGCACTGTGTTATTAAAAAATAAAAAAAATAAATCTGTTAACTTTACAAAATTTTAGTTATATTCGAGTTGAAGTTTAGTTAATTAAAAATAGCAATTTACTCTGCTAAAATTAGCAAAAACAAAGACTGTAATATCAACAAAATTTTTGCTATAATTACCTTAAATTTAGTGGAATGCAAATAATGCTGATTTCAAAAGGGCAGATTTTTATTCACATTAAAAAATATCCAAAAAAACTTTAAAAATTTCACATTTTTTATGAATTTCTTTTTGTCTACTAATATTTAGCAATTTTTTTTGCTGATTAGTAGATTAATTTGTTACTTTCAGTTAACTAAAATTTAGCTGAAACTTAACTAAATACTTGTAGATTCGACAGATTTATGTTTGCTATTCTTATCTTACTAATATTTTGCAAAAAATATGCCGATTTTAGCAGTTTTTATGCAACGTAATTTTTAACTAATTTTTAGTAGTTTTATTGATACTTAAGATAATACCTACTATATAGGCATTAGGTCTAAACGTGGGCCGATTATATAAAAAACAAATGGGTTTCGATCTTGGGCCAATGTTTTACTCTGTAATCAACAAAATCTTAACATTTGCTAACTGTAGCATACGAGCTAACAAAATCAATGTATGGGGGCTCTTATATGGTTCAGGTCTAACCATGGTCCGACTCGTTCTTGGACAGTTTGCCAAATTTGATTGAGTTCTTAGTATTTGCAGCAGCGTGCTTTGGAGCTATTTTTGTATGTGGACCTTAATAAGGGCACTAGGTCTAAACAGGGGCCAATTCTAACCAATATTAAAAGTATTGGTCCTTGGGTCTACATAAGTCAGTGTGACAAAATTTCATCGAAATATCTTTATATTTAGATTAGATTAGATTATAGTGGCACTATGCACCGAGACCAGAAATTGGTATTTTGTGCTGCCAGCGAATACACCCTATAGGTTCAGGCTCCCTACGAAGCCAATTATCCTACCAGGTGAACAGTTCCAAACGTCCGATGGCGTCACTATTCGATCACCAAAATAACGCACCCTCCTGTCGGAGAGCCTCGGACATTTGCAGAGAACATGCTCAGAGGTCTCGGGTTCCAATTCACAAAACCTGCACGTATCCGTAGAGGATCGTCCCATCTTGTACAATTGATACCTAAGGCCACAGTGTCCTGTGAGGTAACCCGTTACGGTCCTTAGTTCGCCCCTCGTCATAGACAAGAGTTTCCGCGACCTCTCCCCAGAGGGAGATATAAACAGCCTCGCCTGTCGCTGCCCAGGCGATCTGGCCCAATAGGCCCCAAACTCTTTATATTTGCAAAAGCATGAAATATAAAATCTACCCAAAATTCAATAGGTTTTGTCCTTGGGGTAACATAACTCAATGCGACAAGTTTTATCAATATATCTTTATATTTGCGACCGACATGTAGCATGCGAACAACAAATACATGGGATAATTAATAATAATAAATAATAAAGAAAATCTTAGTTTTCGATACTTTTACATAAATGGTCAAAAGTTTGATATCTATCCATATATATGCTTCAGAAATCACTTTTTTCTTTACTGAAGTACTACGTTTAAGGAAAAATATTTTATATTTTTCATTGCAAAACAAATATCTTATATATTTTTTTGAAAATTTCCATTTTTATTTTTTGTCGAAAAAAAGAGATTTTTCGTGTAATTTTGAATTATAGGCCTCAAATATATGGATATGTTGTACATTAAATGATATTTGTTTTGCAAGTTGACTGATCATTGTAGCTTGATCCTAAATCGGAATAGAGACAAAATAGTCAAATTACTCAAAATTATCATTCAAAAACTAAAAAAATATTTCAAAAAATACTCCAAAAAAAAAATGCTATTTTCGGGTTAAGGAGGCCTAACTATTGACATAATTTCATGTTTTAACATTAATTTTTTTAAAATTCAAAGCTAGTGTTATATTAAAATAATTATTTAATAACACAGGAGGACAAAATCATAACCTTTTAAAATTAATAAGGTTACTACCACCAATTCTATATACTACAGGCTGGCTGATTTCAATGGCGTATTTTATTTTTCGATCTATGGTACAGTGTTTCCACAAAATTACTTTAAAATAAACGAGATTAAGATATTTCTACACTTAGAATACTATGTAGGTAAAGACTACTGCAAATGTAGTTGAAAACAAATGAAATTACATTTGAAGAAAGGACGACTTACATTACAGTAAATTCAACTAACATTGTCATTTGTTTTTTAATGTTCAAAAAATGACTAACAATTGTAGTAAAAATGAACCACATGGTAGTAAAATATAAACAAACATTTATTTTTTTTTTTATTTTTTTAAATAACAAAAAACAATTGTAAAAAATTAATGTAAAATCATAAAACAGTCATTTGATGTGAGTTGTTTTTTTTTTAATGAACTACAAGGTTAGTCAAAAATTAAATTTATTTTACAAATGACTGACATTTATATTAAAAATAAAGAAACTGTATTACAACCCAAACAACTACATATTTTTAAAGCAGAAGTTCCCTGAGTGTAAGACTTATGATCTCGCGCAATTACAGTGTTGCCATGTTTGAAGCCCTTCATCTTTCACCACCTTTCATCTCTCCACTATCCCCTTTCCAAAGAAAGCAACACATTAATTAATAGGAGAAGAAGAACTAGAAGAACTTCTCTTGCTTCTCTTAAAAAAAAAATATTTATTTCCAATATTTCGTCTCCACATTGGGGGACTTCTTCAGGGAACAATTGTTACAATTTGAAAAACTTGTTTTAATGTTCAACTGTTCCCTGAAGAAGTCACCCAATGTCGAGACGAAATATTGGAAATAAATAATTAATAAACGAATGATCTTAAGCTCGTTTAAACTAAGAAGAATTAAATAAAAGAAGATCAAAGAAAACTTAATATTTTTAAACTAAAAACTTTCAACTCAAAAACTAAAAAACGCACCAATTTAAAGTCAGTGCATAAATAAAACCAAAACGACAAATTCAACTTTAAATTATATAATAGGGCTTTTTCTTACAAAAAAATTGTTAAATTCTTTAGAGCTTTTTATTAAATGACTATAAGTCTGTTATTTGCAATTAAAACTTGCTAACTTTTTTAAGAGAGAATACGTTCTATGAGAATACGTTAAAAACTTGATTTTGAAAAAAATCGAGATACGTGTTTTCTATATTAACACGTTGACTGCCAACTACGAGATAACTCGTAGCTTGTGTTCCCTTCTAGGGTATGAACTACGAGTTATCTCGTACTCACTAAACCTGCCATTTTTGTGTAGCTACGAATAAAACCGTATTATGTCAGTGCTAGTATCGATAAATGGCTTCTGGGAAAAGAACAAAAAGTCAATGTTGGCTTGCGTGAACTAAACATTTATTAAAAACAAAAAAAAAAAATATATATAATGGAAAAATTCATTCAATATAATGGAAAAATTAACTCAAATACAAGAAATAAAGTAATATTTTATTGTTTGTGGAAGTTCTTAAAACAATTTTCCACATAAAGGGCTGGCTTTTCTTCACAGGCTGGACAGAAGTAACACGTTTCTCGGCGTTTTTTTTGCTTGGGTACGTACGAATTAAATCGTAGTTGGCTTCTGCGTAGCGATTTCTGTTACAGAAGCCAACTACGAGATAATTCGTAGGTCCTTTTTCTCCTAAAAAAAACATCATTTTTGCTTTTTGATGATACCTTTGATCTATATGATACATAGAATTGATGGTCAGAACCTTATTCATTTTTTTTTTGTTGATGTCAAAAGCCGTGTCATTATTTTCGAATTACCTAGTTGCCCCTCTAACAACACAAATATCAAAAATTTAGCAAATAAAACTTGGAAACTTAAATGTACAACACACATTTGTAATAGAGTATTAAATAGTAGACAATGTAAACTTAAAATTAAAATCATTTAAGAATTTAAAATATCAAGTTTCATTTTTTGTAATGTAAAAAAAAAAAAACGTCAAAAAACTTAAAGCTTATAAAAAATTAAAAAAAAATAAAAAAATTAAACCAACTTTTATAAGACAATAATTAATAATACAACCAACTAAACAAAAAAAAATATGTTACATTATAGATAAATGTGAGAAAACAAAAAGTAACTATAAATTTATAATTAAGTATATAGATTCTTGATTTTGATACTTAATTACAAAATGTGCAATAACTGTAAAACTATCGTAAATATGTATGTGTAAATAGTAGTGAAACAAAAACAATAATTATTTAATCCTTAAAGGAATTAAGTCTAAATTGAAAATTAACAAAAAAAAAAAAAAAAAAAAAAAAAAATGTTTAAAATGTATAAAAATGTATACATAAGTACTTAAAAAAAGACGACAACAAAAAACTACATGTGTTCCAGTGAAAACGACAATATTTTACATTTGTTGGCATTTTAATTTAATATATCTTTATTTTATTTTAAAAAAAAATTTCTTCTGATGTTGGTGTTTTATTACTACTTCTTCGTCATTTCATTAATTATTAGTAATTATAATTATTTTTAAATAAAAGAACATAACCCAGCAAAAAATTTCCAAAAAGGTAAGCGGGTTTGTAATCAAGCATTTTGGACAGAACGCATTCCTTACTAGATTACCTACTCGATTCTTTTTACAGGGCGTGAGACTAATTGATTGATTCTTTAGAATTGATTATTTTTTTACCGAAGAACCATTTACTTTATATTTTTAAGAACTACATACATTTTTTAATAAAGAAATAGCTCCATTGTAAAACTACAAAGTACTTACACAAAAAAAAGTAAGTAAATAGTTCCCTAGAAAAAATAAGAAGTACTTACATTTAAAAAAAAGAAGTAGTTCCATAAGTAAATTCAACTTTTACTCACACGTGATTCTCCTAGGTCACTCAAATATAACGATCAAAACTCATACGGAAATAAAATCCTAAAAAGTGAAACATCGAATTGTTGTGATAACATGGGTTTGTCATAATTTTGGAGCTATAAACCACGAAAATATAAATTTTTCAAAAAAAAGAACAATTCAAAATTGAAAAACAAAAATATGACTCACGCACAATCACCCTCGAAATTTTTTTTTCCACTCACTCACGATAACGTCAGTAATTTCAACTTCCACTCACAATTTTCTGCTCACGTGCGCTTTCCTAATTTATACCTAACCGCAGTTTAACAAAATTTAGCCAACATGCAAGTTCTGTTTTTAGTATTATTTTCCTGCAAATAAAAATTTGTTTGAAAAAATATATGAGATAAATTCTTTAAAATTGTATAACTTCTTTTTTTTTAAATTAGGAACTACTTCCAATAACGTCCTTTTATTAAGAAAAAGTATATGATTACTTCTTGAGTACAAAAAGTTATACATATAAGTTGATAACATTGTTATTTTCTTTTAAGTAAATAATTACTTTGTTATTGAGTTCATGCTTCCGGTTTAAATTTAAAGAATTGATTACAATACTACTTGCTTTTTTGACTCTATCGTTGGAATGAGTTTGGTATTGCATTGAGATATGTAAGCAAGTGTGGGCATCACCTTCTTATTGGAATGTGTATTTTTTTCCTGGGAATTTATGGAAGAATGTTAGTTAGTGTCCACACTAGATATTCGCCCATGTCCCTACTTTAGAACGTTTTGCAATTAGAACGAATTTATGAAATCACACGAAATTGAAATTTGGTGTTGTCAAATCCTAAAAGCTTTCGAAAACTCGAATTTTTCGAAATTATTATCGAAGTGGCAAAAACATATGGTTTTCTTGTCAAAAACATTGTTTATTAAAAAAACAAAAATTACAATAATTTAAAATGCCGTCTGCTTTTATATTAAGTTTTTGTCAATTTGTTTGAGTGTTTTCTAGAATATCAAAACAAAAAAATTATATTTTTTTAAAACAGTTTTTTAGAGTATAAAAAATACAACCAAAAATACAATAAAATCAGAAAAAAGCACAAAAAGTTCTAAATTTTTAATATTATGCACCATTTTTGACCCTAAATTGTAATTTATTAGAAAAAACGGCATTCGTTTTACTTTCGACCAGGCTTTTTTACACGAATTAAAACGAATAAAAAATAGGGAAAAACGTTCTGATTTAATCGCAAGAACACCGAAAAATTCTAAAATTTTCACTTTCGCTCTGATTTAAAAGCCGTAATAACAGGGGTGATTAACTTTAATATTTTTCTGTCAGAATTATATTACGTGTGGACCACACATTACTGTTAATGTTAGTATTATATCTGATATCTAAATAGAGTTGTTAACATAAATCTCTAAACAATAATATTATGATATGAGCTGTCAAAATACACACACACACACACATACATACACACACACATACATACATAAAAGATTGTAAACAAAAAAATAAAAAAAAGTTAAACGCCTAAAATTAAAAAAATACAAGAAGAAAAAGTATATTAAAAATTGTTTAATTGTTATAAATCAATTTAAAGTAACGGTAGGCAGAATATCATGAGAAGACATAATATAAATATTAATACGTGTTCTCCACCCTAAACATTAATAGAACAGATAATTTAATGCCGTCATTCCATTGGCGTTCTCGCACATATTATATCCCACTTAATATCTAATGTGGACTCCGTGTAAGAAATAAAGAACAAATATTTCCACAAACATAAATAATTGTGCTTTTTACACGAATAGTTCAAAATGATAAATAGTTTAAAAGCATCATCTCCATGAGCTGTAAAACTTGTTACACGAAATTTATTAAAAAAAATATGAACGGGCCAGTACTGGCACGGTGTTGGAGACTATACTAAAGGGTGTTTTTATACAGGTATAGAACTTTAAGTTGGCAAAACTTTTTTAACTGGCGGCCATTTTGTCAGCTGCCAAGTGATTTATGTTTAGTTTCGTTTGTCATTTCAACATGAATAGACTGACGCCTGAACAACGCTTCCAAATTGTGCAAAATTTATTTTGAAAATCATGGTTCAGTACGAAATACGTATCGAGCTCGAATTTTGTTTAGCGATCAAGCTCACTTTTGGTTAAATGGATACGTCAATAAACAAAACTGCCGTATTTGGAGTGATGATAAACCTCAAGTGTATGTTGAGACACCGTTACATTCAGAAAAACTGACTGAAACGATGGTAGACAGAACGTTACAGTCAATGGTAATCGCTATATAGCCATGAGAACTGACTTTTTCGTTCATCAATTGAACAACCATGATGTGCAGGAGCTGTGGTTTCAACAAGACGGCGCAACATGTCACCCAGCTCGTGCCACAATTAATTTGTTGAAGGAAACGTTTGGTAACCGCATAGTTTCACGTTTCGGACCCGTGAATTGGCCTCCAAGATCGTGCGATTTAACGCCGCTGCACTATTTTCTGTTGGGATATGTGAAGTCGCTAGTCTACGCCGATAAGCCCGAAACGATTGACCACTTGGAGGACAAAATTCGCAGCGTTATTTCTAATATACGGCCACAAATGTTGGCAACAGTCATCGAAAATTGGACCTCCAGATTAGACTACGTCCGAGCCAGCCGTGGCGGTCATATGCCACAAGTCATATTTAAATTATAATGCTAGAAGATTATCTTTCGAAAAAAGTAAATTTAATGTCAATTTAAAAAATTCATCTTTGTTTTATTCCATTTCAAAGTTCTATACCTCTATAAAAAAAAACACCCTTTACATAGCAAAGTGTCGGATTTTTTACTTTTACATTGAAAATAGTTTTATAAAAATTATAAAGATTTTTCATAAAATGGCAAAAAATTTTGTAAAAAATAAATGCATTATTACATTCAAACTCGTTCAAAAAAATGCTCCTTGTGTAATATGTTAAGAAGGACTTTAAAAAATATTCAAAAATTTCTTTTCAAAGAAAATTTCAAATTCTAAGAAACTTTCATAAAGAAAAAACTTTATATTTTAAAACTGACTACTGTTTAATTTTTCGTTCTGAATATTTGTTTTCCTAAAAGACACAAGATTTTAAAATATTAAAGCTCTTGGATTTTAAACTCTTCCTTTTGAGCTAAGTTCTGAACGAGTTTTTCACATAAATAATTATAGTTTTAAAGATTTTTTTACAGTTTTAATCAGATTATGAAAATTTAGCAAGTTCTGAACTGTATTCTAAATCAATCAAAACTTGAATTTTTTTTTATTTATAAAATATAATTTTCTGAAAATGTTAAAAATCAGTACAAATTTTAAAAAATCAGTACAGAATTTTTCATCAGTACACATGATCAAAAATCTGTACATGTACTGATCCAATCAATACGAATGGTCGGTCAGCCTAGTTTATGGTCAATAAAAA
Organism: Delia radicum; assembly: GCA_021234595.1. Lineage (NCBI taxonomy): Eukaryota > Metazoa > Arthropoda > Insecta > Diptera > Anthomyiidae > Delia > Delia radicum. The sequence continues at coordinate 73,233,366 of CM037851.1, read as the reverse complement.
ATTATTTTATTAAATTTTCAAAGAAATGTTTAATTAAATTGCAGTCTTGATTAATAAATCATGATTAGTCCACTACCTGTATATTCACACTCAAAAAAGTTTAACAATTACAATTACAGTTGTTTTTCTATGAAATAATATAAAACAAAAATAGTTGAGTTATTTAAAAAAAAAAACTGTACTTTTTAACAGTTGTTTGAAGCAGTTATTTTAGTATTTCAGTAAACAACTACCAAAATAGTAATTTTGCAGTAATCAGTTAATTTGTGTTAGTTATTTGAAAATAGAAGATTATGTCGAGTTTTTAAAAATTCTCGTTAGTTTATATTTGTTATTATTGATATGTCAAGAGTTTGCAAATAATATCACGGCGGAAATGTAATAAGTCTAGCTGAGTGTATTGCAAACCCGGTTCTAGAAGTTGCAATATAACCTCAAATTTTTGAGATATCGGTAAAAGAGCATTTTTTGCGGATGTCGCATTAAAACATTTGTAACTCAGTAATTTTCTAATTTTGAAACGGTGTTTAAAATAAAATTACCTGGTCTTGCCAAATATATATACTTTCTTTACCATTATTATTATTATAAATATGAAGAGATTTTTTTAACAGCAGCTACAATTTTCATTTTATTTGTAAACATTTTCAACTTCTACGAGATTTTTTTTTTAAACGTCTTTTAAAACAGCAAATTTAGTGTTTTCTTAAATAAAATGAGCCATCATTTGTTAAAATAGTTTAAAAATTGACAAAGTTATGGAACTTACAAACAAACTTATGGAACATACATATCGCACTTGATCAACAAGAGGGTATTAACTCAAAATTTTAAAATTTTCAGTAGAGTCAAAAAACTGTTTATGGCCACATTTTAACAGAATTTAAAAATTCAAACATATCACAATAAGCAAATTCCATTTGAAAATATATATACATTGTTTTTGTTTTAAATTTTACCACTCATTGCAAAAAAAATCAATTTTTTGAGTTAATACCATTTTTTTGAAATTTTATCGATTTAAATTTATAGAATAAACCAAATAAATTTTATCAACAAGTATCAACTCAAAATACAAGCAAATATAAATAAAACAGTTTGATTATTTTTACCATAAATAAAGGCTCAAATCAAAATAATACCTTTTTTATGAAAATATACGATTCATTTCAATTTGAACTTTTGTATTAACTCGAAATAATACCTTTTTGTTGAAATAAAGGTAATCACTACATTATCATGAAAATGGTCTCAAAAGTGGTTTTCGAGATGAAAGAGTAATCGGAATACGTTGAAATTTTTACAATAGATAGATATTGATGTTGTTAGTTGATTTCTTGAAAAAAGTGATATTTTAAAAATTTTGAGTTAATACCCTCTTGTTGATCAAGTGCGATATGTATATCATAATTAAAATTTTCAGTTTTTTTTTTTAAATTTTTTCAACTTCTACAAGGGTTTTTTCGAATCTTTTTTTAAAACAGCAATATTTTTAAAGTTAGATTTTTCCTGAGTAAAATGAGCCATAATTTGTTAAAATCGTTTAAAAATTGACAAAGTTGTAATATTTTGTCTATATAAACAGAATTTTGCTTCTTCCTCCTTTGTACTAATGCATTAGTTTGCATTAGAAAACACAAAATCCACTCTGTATAATTCTGCAAATTAAAGAAAAGACATATCAAAATTTTTTATTTTAATTATTAAATTATATTTTATTTACAAATCTTTTTTTTTTTTTTTTGCATAATACAAATTTTAAATAGCTATAATTATATTATTTAGGGCGAATAACTTATCTAAAAGAAATTTTCATATAAATTTGACATTCATAACTATGGTTAAGCCCTAAACTTTGCTTAATCTGAGATAAGTAAGCAATTCTTAGAAATTTAAAAAATTTTCAATTTTTTAATTAAATAACTTGCATAGCTTTTTAAAAAAACAAATTAACATATTTCTAAGCTTAAATTGAAAAAAAGAATAAAAACAGTTTTAAAACAAATTAAAACATGTATATTCAAACACTTTTTTTTATAATTAAAATACTTAAAACAAGGATTAAGGCAATTATTAGAAAAATAATTTAAATATTTAAAAAAAGAAATTCGAATAAATTTACATTTTGGTAAACTAAACAGAAGAAAAAAAAAGATTGTCAAAAGATTAGAAAAATATTCTTTATCCAATTTTTTTTTGCAACTATTATTTTTTTTTTTTTCATATAAAACAAAAAACTTACATTACAATAAAAAACAATTTTAGTTTACAACAAAAGAAAAAAAAAATATAAACTAGGAAATAAACAATTTTACAAAAAAAAACAATAAATAATTTAACACAAAACTAAAATAACTTAACTTAGCAATTGAAATAAAAATTTATAATGAATGCATTACGATTGAAAAATGCTATACAAAATTTAAGTTTTCATAATTAACTGGAGCATAACAACTTTTTTGTATTACTGATATTCTTTTTTTCTCTTAATACAATTAACATAGATTGCATTCTACTATTTTTTTTTTTATATATATATATAAATAGACAATAAACGTTTTACGTATTTTTATTTATTTATTTATTTATTTGTTGTGTGACTTTTTTGTTTTTGTTTAGAAAATTAATGACAACCAGGCTGCAATTAAACAAAAGCCACCACAAGTGGCCACCTGTATATAGGTTTTGTCGCCTGTCAAAGCTCGATAGTACATGGGGCCACTAAATAAAATACAACCAGCTGCCATTAATGAACCAGTCTAAAAAGAAATTTCAATAATAATAAAAAAAATTGTATTAAAATGAATTTATTATAAAACTATCTACTAATTCTTAACAAAATTAGAGCTTTTATATGAAAAAAATTACCTAACAAATTCTAAATTTGATAAAGCTTAACCTTTAAAAAAAAAAAAAACAAAACAAAAAAAAAGAAAAGAAAAGAAAAGAAACATCTAACAACAAAATTCTCTTCCCTTTATTGTAGTTAAAGTATATAAAAACAAAAAAAAAAATATTTATAAAAAATGCATTTAATGTTGTAACAAAATTCTAAAAGAAAAATAAATTTATAAATTAAGTCATATCCTTGCTCATTTGCTCCTTTTTATACCCTCAATATATATTTATATACAGTGGTGAAAAAAAAAATAGGAACGATGTCTTGTATTTCAATAGTTTGATCAAATCTTTGTTATAAAATTTAGTTTAGATTGTACAAAATTTAGTGAGCTTACATTATAACAAAATTGTCCGCGATTCCTTTCACTAAATTTACTAGAATTATAAAATAGTTAAAATTGATCGATTTAAGAAAAACGATTTTAATATGAGGTCTGTTCGACGTCGTTGCCGCATTTTCTTGCGGGAACCCAATTTACCCGAAACAACAACAATTTAAACATAAATTAGACAATAAAAACGCGTTATGGTAAAATTGAGTACCCGCAGTAACGTACGTCGAACATAGCTATTATGTGACATTTTTAAGTTGTATAGTTATATGTTAAAAAAAAAAAAACTCACATTTTGCAAATATTTTATCGACAATAAATTTATTTTAATGCTATTCTTGCATATATTCCCTAGAATGCTATTCTAGGGAATACTGAGCCTAATTCCTAGAATACAAAATATTCAACAATTTCGTTTTTACAACGCGAAATTGAGTAAAAATGTTGAACTTATGTTTCTCTAATATATATTTTAATATTCTCCAGAAATTACTTATTGTTTTTAATGCCCAGCCAGAAATTGCCAATGGTCTGAAAAAATCAAGCACTGGCAGAGCACTATTTGTCAATGATTCAACAAATAAAGTGCTGGCAAAGCACTGATTTACAACGCTCTGCCAACGTTAGTAAAAAGTACTTTGCCAGTGCTTAATTAACAAAATTTACAACAGTAAAAATAATTAAAGCACTGGCACAGCTCTGGCTTAGAACGCTCTGCCAACGTTCGTAAAAGTGCTTTGCCAGTACTTGATTTACAAAATTTACAACCTTTAACTCAATAAAAACAGTGGCACATCCCTTGTTCACAACAAGAGTGGAAAAATTCAAAACTAAATTGCAATTTATGATTTGAAGTTAAGAATATTAAGGTGTCCTATTATAGTCAGCACAAAGTATAGTTTTTGTACTAAAATTTTACTTAAGAAATTTATTTTCAAATTTCAAATAGTAAAAAATCGTGCTAACTTATCACAAAAATAATTTTATAAAAAAAATATTCAGTTATTTTGTAATTAACTTAGCTGAAGCAAGCCTATTGTTATTTCTGTTCAAATTACCAAAATCATTCAATAAGAAATAATACAACTGTTTACTGAAGTGAATTACTAAGTAGGACTTTATTGGTCGTTTTTGGTTTTGGTACTGGCAAAGCGCTTATTGCCAGTGATTTGCCAACGTTTTAAAAAAGAAACGGCCAAGCCCTGCCAGGTGTTATCATTTTGGGGTTGGCAAAGCACTTATTATATTATTAAAAAAGCATTTTATTGGTTGTTCTACCAATGCTTTGCCAACGTTTTAAAATTATGGTTTTGGTGCTGGCAAAGCGCTTATTGCCAGTGCTATGCCAACGTTTTAAGGAACGGCAAAGTCCTACCCAGTGTTATCATTTTGGGGTTGGCAAAGCACTTAAATCTTCAGATATCCAACGCTCTGCCAATGCTCATACCACCGTTGAAAGCACTGGGCCAATGCTTTGCCGTTCGTATTTTTTCGATTTATAACGAGCTTTCAACCTCCGTATATTTACAAAAATAAAGCTAATCAAACATATTAGCTAGGTTGATACTAGTATTTCGATCTGTCTAAAGATCTCATCCGAACCCGAAGTTTTAGAAAAGCTAGAGCCTCCATAATTGGCAGAACTTTAACAAAAAACCAATTAATCATCAATTTTGCTCCATTCTTGTCTTCTTAGTAATCAAGCACGTGGTTAGGGTCTTTTCCTAACAAGCATCATGACGTTACTAAACTTTTGAAGACCAAAAATGTTCTATTTATATAAAAAAAATTTAGTTTTTACTCTGGCTCAAGTAATATTTTTTACAGTTTTGTTAGTTTTTTGTTTTTATATACATCGAGCTTATTTTTATGTTATTTTTAATTTATAAAGGTAATTCTCCATCTACTTAAGACTTCCTCCGAAATCATCAATGATTTTGAACTTTATTAGAGTTAAATAGCCTAAAAGTTATATTATTGTGAAGGTTGAAGGTTGCTATGAAATTACCAGCATATACTCTCTACTCTGTCCTAAATATTAGATAAACACTAGACGAAAGACATTGGACCAAAAAAAATCATTGTTTTCTCAGAAATGTGAAGCTACAATTCAAAGTATCGATTGACTACACAAAATTAGAAAAAGTCAATTTATAATTTCAGCACAGAAAAACCCCGAAACTTGGATAGCATTTTAACCGCAAAATCTTGATCATACAAATTACAAAAAAAGTTGTACGATCTGTCGAAATCATGCTTAATTTCTGTAGTTCCGAAGGCAAAGCTTCATAATAATAGCAAACAAACCAAAAAATATGACACCTCGACAAGCTTCCTTGATTTATATACTCCACTACAAGAAATGGATGACCGAAAATAACACATGCAAGTATTGCATCTTCCTCTAACTTACGAATTTATAAATTAGAGGGAGATGCAAAATCACACGTACACAAAGGTTCCATCACTTTTTTCACATTGCCCTTAAGAAAATGATAGAAACTTTGTTCTACGCATTGATGGATATTTCCATCAGCAGTTTCGGTCATTTGACCGGTCATATGACCGTCACTGTTCTTGCTGGGTCTTTGATGTCGTCTGTTTTCTAAATTTGCGTTTTTAAGCATTTTTAAACAGCTTAAGAAATTTTTATTAGGTATAATAAAATGCATCAAAAATTTCAAAAATAGCCTTTTTGGCAACTTTAATTGTGACGTGATTTGAAATCAGGACATCAAAGAGTATATAAATCATCAAAGTATATAAATCATTCAAAACAAGGAAGCTTGTCAATGTATCTTATTTAAGGTCATATTTTTTGGTTTGTTTGCTATTATTAAGAAGCTTTGCCTTCAGAACTACAGAAATAAAGCATGATTTCGACAGCTCGTACAACTTTTTTGTAATTTGTATGATCAAGATTTTGCGGTTAAAATGCTTTCCAAGTTTCAGGGGTTCTCTGTTTTGAAATTAGAAATTGAATGGACATTGAACCTTAAAATTACTCTTATAGAATCTGTTTCTCATTCAACAATTGGGTTTTGGAAATTACCGGAAATTTTTCATTTCCCGGAATTCCCGGGAATAATAATTTATTTCCCGGGAATTCCAGGGAAATTTTCCTTTGAAACAAAAATGTTAAAACACATTTTTATAATACAAAAACAATTTGTTCTGAAATACATATAGTTTTGAGGTTTTTTATATGGATCAATTATTTATTTTTTATTGACATTCAAAATCAAGCTAAATTTGTTGAATTTGAGAAAGTACTAAAAATAGGAAAATACCATTTCAATTTTCTAACCTCTTAGTTGATCAATCAATTTATGAAAACATTAAAAAAATTAACTAACTAATTATTTTTAAAATTAAAAATCCACTCTAAAATAAAAAAAATAGAAATAAATCGTACAAAAATTTCTTTTTTGCGAAAATTAAAACATTCTGTTTTCATAAAACGAATTTAATAATTCTTACAGAGAATTGTATGTATTTTGGTTACAATTACAAAATATACACAAATCCTATTGCCGAATTATTCCGTTCGCTTTATACCAACAGGAGATTAGTTGTTGTTTTTATTAAGAACATTCGATTTTAAATACATTTTTTAAATAAGTGCGTAAAGAACAAAAAACATTAAAAAAAAACTCTTAACCCTCTAACAGGTAAGGCTGCCTAAGGGTAGCCTTCATAAAATTTACTTAGAAGTTAATATATTCCCATAGAAAATTAAATTTGCTAAATATTTTGCAAAGAAATTTTTCGTGTGCAGTCCACGGTTTGAAATCCAGAAAGCTTTAAAATCAAAATTTCGTAAAAATTCAAAAAATAATTATTTTTGAAGACATATGTAAGTAGTTTTCAAAAATCTAAATAATCAATTTATTTTGACTAAAAACTCTTTATAATAAAATATAAGTTAGATTGAAGATTTGTCGTTAATAATAAGTCCTTACTTTAGTCCAAGGACTCACAGGGTTTTATCAGGATTAGGACATCGTCTTAACTTATAAACTAATGAACGGATTTTTATGAAATTTTGCAGAAAGAAGACATTAAGTACTGATAACAAAGCGTTGAAGTTTGAACAACATAAATTGAAGTTTAAATACTTTTTCGCTTAATTTCGCTTTTTCCAAAAAGCGAAAATCCCGATATCTTCTTAAATAGGAGCAGAAAAACAATTGTTTTTCGAGCGTGGTTTTATCTTGGTAAGAGAAATATTTTAGGTCCAAAACTTCTCTTTTATATACTTTAGTTTTCAAAATGCACCCTAAAATATTTTAGCTCATATCGCCTAAATTGGGCAACGTTAAACAATTTTGTTGAAGAACTTATTATTTGTTTTTCGAGTGGAGCATATGGTTTGAATTTCGTTGCAAAACATCGTTTGCCAGTTAGAGGGTTAATAATTCTAACCAGTTTTTGTTTTTAAATAAAACAAAAAAATAAAAAGGAGAAAAAAACAAAAAATGTGTATTGAATATCTGCCAAAGGTAGACCTTGCACATAACAAACAAATTTTCAAATTATTTTTGATCAATGGTGATAAGCTTTAACCTCGAGCTGATATATTAGTTCTCATTTAGTGAGAAAACTAGTTTATATGAATGATTGCTGTTTTGCATGGGATTATCACTTTTTTCAAAACGTGTTCTGATGATGGGAACCTAGAAAATTCCCGAAATAGATCTATCAACACATTCCTGAAAGTGGTCAATTAAAAAACTCTATAGATTATTTGTTAGGACAATATCCTAATAAAGAAATATTGAGTATCTTGTAAAAAGTAGATTAACTAAATACTATCAACGAAAAAACTGCAAACATTTCAAATATTTCAAAGGTTTTATAATATTTTTAGTAAAAACAATAACGAAAAATTTTACAGTTAAACTGCTAAATGTTATCGTAGTAAGTTAGAATGATTTTAAATGTTTAAGTTTCGTTGATCTAAAACAAAATATACCTTCTGAAATTGTATTTCTACAAACAACCAGTAAATTAGTAAAATCTAAATAACAGGTTGCAGAAGAACTAATGTTCTACAATCTATTCTTTTTGTATGGAGTTTGTCCAATTTGGTCCAATAGGTTAATTACCTCCAAACAAGAACAGGTTAAAATAGAACCGGTTCAACAAGCACATATAGAACTGTTTCTGGTATAGTGAAGCCTTACATTTTGACTCGCGGGAACCTGTACTAGAACCGGTTCCATGCAACCAGTGATAAAATAAGTTGTTCTGGAATAGATTCAGATTTAAAAAAAAAATTCTGGGCATTTAAAAATATATATTTTTTAATTTTTCTTTCTATAAATCGAGTATTCCTTATTTTTTTTTTTTCCAAAAATTATGTGAAAAGGTTGGGTTTCGACTATTTTTTATCGCATTTTTTAACAAAAAAGTCTAAAGAACTCTACAAAATAATTGGAAAAATGACAAAAGCAGCATTTAATGGCAAATGCCATTAAAAATCTTGTTCAATTAATTACCATTAAAATAATTAAGTTTTTGTACAAAGGCAGTTAAAATAACTAAAAATGTCTTAAAAATAACTGACAATTTAGTTCTACAAAATTTTTTAAACAACTGTAAAAATATGTATAAACTACTGTTTTTTGACTACTCCAGTTATGAAGTTTTTATGCATTGGAGATGCAATGAAATTTTCTAATTATTATTTGCAAACTATGTACATATCAAAAAATGAGCATATCAAATTTTTACAAACTCGTCATACCCTTCTATAACTAACACAAATTAACTGTTTACTGAAAAATTACTGTAATCGTAGTTGTTTATTAAAATACTAAAATAACTGCTTCAAGCAACTGTCACAAAAATACAGTATTTTTCTTCAGTTGTTTTTTTTTAAATAACTGTCATAATTTTCTATTAGTTCATAGAAAAACAACTTTGTTTGCAGTTAAAGACAACAACTACGCAAACAACTGTCATGTAGTAGCTGTAGAACTTTTTTGAGTGTATTGATACTTTGAAGGCTTGCGAGGCTTTGTGGTTTCCTTTTTTGTGACGAATTTAACTTAAACCAAATTACATGAAAATAATTTTTTTTTAATAAAATCTACTTCTCGGACCATTTTTATTTAATTATTTTTCTATAAAGAATTTTATTCCTAGTTTATTAAGTTTTTAGTAAAACATTTTTCTTTAATCTTATTCAGTTCAGTTTCAGTTTTAAAATTTTTTTTTTTTATTTTCGTTCCTATTATTTTTTCAGGCTAATCTCGATCAATTTAAACTATTTTGGAATTATAGCAAATTTAGTGGAAGGAATCGCGGATTTTATTTTGTATGAAGTAAGATAACTAAATTTTGCACAATTTAGCTGTTTTTGAAAATAAAAAATTCATTTTATAACAAAGATTTTATCAAACTTTTGAAATACAGGCTTTGGTTCCTATTATTTTTTCCACCACTGTATATTAAATGGGAGAGTAACAAATGGAAAAACATAAAACTCTTATCTAGTGGTTGTTATTAGCAAACGAAAAGTAAATTTAAATATAAAAATAAATATTTACCATAGTACTTTGTAAGCAAAGTTTAATTATAAAGAATATTATTGAATATTTAATTTATTTTGAATTTTTCGGTTTTATTTTTTATTGCTTTTTCTTAAATGACATCAGAATAAATATCTTTATAAAAAAGTCAATTATAAATGTTACAGAAAAATACTTACATATGTATGAATTTGTAATATTGAAATTCAAAATTTACAATAAGTTAATAAATAAGTAGTCATTCATTTAGGGAGTAGCTAGTAGTTTGATGACAAAAATACTTTATTTTAAATCAAAACATTTATATTTGTATTAACAAAAAAAAAAAGTGTTAAGAAATTTTTGTACAACCTATTAAAACCTCCCACTCCCCAAGAGAAAATCCATATCATATTTAGTAAATGTGCATTTTATTTATGTTCAACTGCTCCCTTTTCTATAACAAAAAATATAAACGATTATTTAAAAACGAAAAGAAAATTGTGTTTTATTGAATAAGATTAACCCTTCTATTCGGTTAATCACTTACAGGGGAGGTATCCCGATGCGGAGCTGCAGATTTAAACAAACTTTGGAAATAGTGTAGAGAAAAAAAATAGTTTTTTAAAAACGAAAAGAAAATTGTGTTTTATTGAATAAGATTAACCCTTCTATTCGGTAAATCACTTACAGGGGAGGTATCTCGATGCGGAGCTGCAGATTTAAACAAACTTTGGAAATGGTGTAGAGAAAAAAAATAGTTTTTTTTAATTTTTGTATTAAAGTTTAATTAATCTGCCAGTTTATAAGACAGACAAACTGAAGATGAGGGCGATGCCTATGAAACAATTGTATTATCCATCATGAAAATGATTAAACTTTTTGAAACGCAACAAATAAAATCTAATATGATTTTGGACTTGGGGTAGAATAATATTCTAACTAAATATATGAAAATATAGAAAGTCCGAGGAAACAATTTTTGTATTTTTAATACAAAAATTAAAAAATTGTTCACAGTTTTATTAGTTTTTTTTTTTTTTTTTGTATACATCGAGATTATTTTTATGTTATTTTCAATTTATAACGAGCCTTCAACCTACGTATATTTACAAAAATAAAGCAAATCAAAGATATTAGCTAGGTTGATACCAGTATTTCGATCTGGCTAAAAATATCATCAGAACCCGAAGTTTTAGAAAAGCTAGAGTCTCCATAATAGGCAGAACTTTTAATCAAACTATTCATTATCAATTTTGCTTCATTCTTGTCTTCTTAGTAATCAAACAAGGGTCTGTTCATGCATCATGACGTTACTAAACTTTGAAGACCAAAAATTTTCTATTTATATAAAAAAAATTTAGTTTTTACTCTGGCTCCAGTAATATTTTTACAGTTTTATTAGTTATCGCCCGCAAAGACAAAATCATCACACTCAAAACCTATGAAGTATGTTAAAAAATAGTAAAGAAACACTGGTTACAGCTAAACACTCCGAGTTCGAGTCATTACAATGAACAAACTGACGTCGTCCAGACAAATAAGAAAAAAGGAATTAGCAAGTAGAAATAAATGCATAGTTTCTGCATTAAGATTGCGTGGCTTATGTTATCAAAGGTTATAGACAAGTCTAGATATAACAACACTCCCACATTATCCTTATCCACTTTAAGTCTAATAGAATCCGTGAAGCCTATTAAAAGCGAGGTCGTGCTGTATTCTGTACGAAAACTTGATTGTAAAGAATTTAACAAATTATTCTCGTTCAAAAACATCATCATAACCTGCTCCTTAATAATGTGCTCAACGATTTTGGACAAGACAGGAACCAACGAATTTGATCTAAACTCGTGACGAGAATCTTTCTTACTAATAGAGATTAGCAATTTTTAAATCAGAAGGGAATTTAGAATTAGTAAAACTATTATTTATTAGATACAGAAGTTGTCTATAAATTAGGGTATTCAATCGGTTAACCGTTACTCGATTAATCGATGAAATGATGTCGAACAATTGTTCGAGTAATTCGAAGTGGCCAATTTCGAGTAAAGAATAACTCGAACAATTTTGGTCGATTAATCGAGTAACTCGAGTAATTTAAAAATATGAACTATTTTATATTTTTTTAATATTTTGTATAAAATAATGTGACTGTTATAGTGAATATTTAAATGTTAAGTGTATTTTTATATTAAAGAAATTATATTACGAAAAATGAAGAACTTAATGCGAAAAACTCCGATATCGAAGAAACTTGGATATTTTTTAAAGAAACAAGTTCTAAGACTGGGGCGTTTAAGATTATTGATGCGAATTTGAGGATTAAAAGTGGGATCAAACATTATTTTTTTTTTTTTTAATTTAGTTGCCATTTGATCTAAAAAAACTACATATAAATACTATATTTTCAAAAAGGAATTTTTAAATGTCATTTACTAAAAACTTCTTGTTGGTCCCTTTTATGTCGTTGTAACAAGCCAATTTTAGAAGCCCTATATGGAAATTCATAGCGTTCCTACGCAAAATTTCCACATATTAAAATTTACATATAGAAGTAATGAAGTTTTCATTAATATGATGAAAATCTTCTTAAATATTCATGAAAGTTGTTTAAAAACTTCTTTATAATTTTTTTAGAAAAATTACATATCTCAAAATACCAAAATGATAGGACAAAATGGACTATTTTTTCGTTTAGTACTAACACACTAGTATAACAAAACTGTGTCAAGTCTGAGTGAAATTACAAAACGGATCACCTTACAAATATTTTTATAAAACAGTTTAATACATATTTATGAACCAGTTACATTGAAAGAAAATCAATGAAGATTTCAACATATTTATAAAGAATTTCATTGATATAATAACGCTTTTGCTTTGAGTGTACTGAGACAAAACTGTCGCAATAATAAATGATCTTAGCAAATGTTTTTCTCTTTTAGATATACTTTTTACTCAAATTTTTAATTAATTTGTTAATTTTTATATATATGTTAAATTAGTACTAATAAAATATAAAAACTTACAAAAATGTGAGTTTTTGGAAAATAAAATTAAAGTATTAAAATTGTTCGAGTTACTCGAGTTATTCGAGCAATTTTAAAATCTTACTCGCCTACTCGAGTAAATTAAGAACCTCAAAATCGAGTTACTCGATTACTCGAACAAAAGCAAACCCGAGTAAATTGAATACTCTACTATAAATAAAAGGAAAAATTATTTTGAGAAATTTAAGATGTAACCAGAAGCATTAGACTTGATATTGGTAAGAGCAATACGCAGATCTTCAAAATCAATGATACGAAATGAGAAATCGTTACACAAAAATTTAAATTTGAATCAAAGGGGTCGAATATGTTGATTTATATCAACTGATCTGACTCGAAAACTCATTTAATTCATCCGGATTCAAATCATCTACAATGTCAACTGTATTTAAACACCCATTGGATCTTAACATCTTCCACATCACGCTCGTATCTAGATTTCTAAATTTATTCGTATAAGCCATACGCTTAGCATTTCTAATCACTGCCTTGGATCGATTACGAGCTTTACAATAAGATCTCCAATTTTCCCGTGAGGGTACTCTGAGATATTCTTTAAATGCCAAATCTATAAGGGACAGATGATAAATTATCAATGGCGTATTAAATCAACTTTTATTAGCCGGTGAAATATAATATCTTTTTATATGAACCAAAGAGTGTAAATGGTTTATACAAGATATAAAGCTTGAAAGTTGGTAATCTACATTAGGATTATCATAGAAACTAGTTACATCGAAATGAAGAACATGCTGTTGCAGCATATTTAAATCTACATTATTATAATCCCTGAATTCAACAAATTCTTCATTCGATATGAATGTCACTAAATACTGAGTAATACTGAAAAAAACGAGTGCTGCCCTCCCTTCGTCAAAAAAAGGCCAATGGTGGTATATTAAAACACGATAACGATCTTCAAACTCGCAGCTTTTTATGCAGCAATGTTATGCAAGTTTTGGAGTGGCGCCTCAATCTCCAGATCTCAACCGCATAAAAATCTATGGGAGCTTGTAGATTGGGAATTAAAAAAGAAAAACGGATGAAATTTAAAAGATTTTAAACAACTGCTGAGAACCGAATGGGAAAAAATGCCTTTCGGTACTTATCCTTAGTTGATTACATGGCTTTAATATTAAATGCAGGAATAGCAAAAATTGGCTTTGCAACGAAATGTTATTACTAAATATGAAATATTAATAAATATATAGAATTAAAAGCAGTTGAATTTTTTTTTCCTCGCACAGAATACCGAGTTTTTTTTTATTTAGTTAACTATGAGTATACAAAATAAAACCCAAAGTAACAGACTAATTGGATGCAGTTACGAGCATACAGACGTACTTAAAGATATCAGGACTCAGCGTTGCATTTTTTTTTGTCCCCTACTGTATATGAATGAATGATGTGAAATAGCCGGACACTGCATTTGACCAGATATTTGAATTGAAACGGACGGACTTAAAATAAAAAATCAAGCAAAGATGTAGATGGCTCAGAAATATGAGTAGGCAGGTTATTATGACGCTGACATGTCAAAAGTACAAGTTGTAAATTATTTATTTATTTCACCCAGAGTTCGAAAATTTATGTACTACTAACATAACGTTTCTATCAAAAAACCTATACAACGATCTCTATTGTTTCGTTCGTATTTATAAACACAACACAAGTGCTCAAATTGTTGTATGTAATATAACAAACGGAACAAAACGTAAATGTTTCTTTCGGCAAACATTATTATTTCGTAGTGGTTATTTTTTTGTGTTCATTCAACTTAAACATTTTTTTTTTTAAAAGAGTAGCAACACTCAGGAAATTCTTCCTATTAATTAATGTGTTGCTTTCTTTGGAAAGGGGATAGTGGAGAGATGAAAGGTGGTGAAAGATGAAGGGCTTCAAACATGGCAACACTGTAATTGCGCGAGTAGATAAGTCTTAGAACAGTTGTTACTCGCCACCTGATGTAGAGTTGGCGAATTTATTGAAGCTTTTTGTTTTAGAGCCCTGATTCAGTATTTTACTTCAGTGGGGTTAAGTGCTATGGGAACACCGAAGGTGGGCGCATCGATACATATGATAGAAAACTCATACATATTATATTTCTAAATTGATGTTGTCGTCACCGGGAATCGAACCCGGGACCATCTGTGTAATAGTCTAACGCGCTAACCATTACCTGTGGCGTAACAACAAAATAAAGAAACACAAAATAAAGAAATGATTTTAGACGATTTAATAAAATAATAATAAAATTAAGTTGTAATAAATTTATATCTTCTAAACTATTACAGTACATCTTGTAAAAAAAAGGCAAATAAAAGTCAAAAAGCATTCTGTCTCTCTTGTAATATGACATAAACACTAAGAACGGTTTACAAATAGTTTTGTTCCATTCCATAAACACAACAAAATCAAACTGTTTGAAATATTGGATAAACAGAACAAAATCGTTTAGTTTGGTCTCTCATCGAAAACTAGTTTGTGAAAGTGTTTGTGTTCTATTTACAAATCAAAATGAAAATAAAGAAATGTTGTGTTTATGTTTACTGTGCACAACAAAATGATTGTGTTGAGTTTCAGCAAAAAGCAAAACAGAACGATAGAAAACCGTTTTCTTGTGTTTAATTTCGAACTCTGATTTCACCCCTAATCACAATATTTTGGCATTTTACCAATAAATCGCCTACACGATCGCCCATAACACGAATGTGTCCATATGGAAGATAAAGGACCCCTAATAACCATTTTGATCTCGCACAACTAATCTCAATAAATACAGTGATACAAAATCGAACTTTCCGAATCGGAATGGGATGAAACCAAAAGCAAATGAAAGTTGACATTTAGTTTAGTGCGAGATTTTTTTTTATACGCTTTTGAAGTTGGTGTTTTTGAAACGCTGTCTAACAAGAAAAACTCATCAAAAATTTGATAAAATATTATTTATTTATTATTTATTTTAATTATCCTGGAAAGTTGTTTTATCTTATTGTTTTTGTTGTCGAGAAATCAATTTTTGATATTTATTTTTACCTAAACCTCACGCTAGATGGCACAAATTTTGTTTTTTTTTTTTTGCTATTTCTTATAGATTTTCATAGAAAAAACTGTGGTTTTACTTTTTTTGAGGCTAAAAAATCAATTTTTGATGTTGTTTCATTTATTTTTTATTTCATTCATTTGTTGTTTCATTTTGTTGTTTCATTCATATAAATTAAACATATAGAAAACGTAAATGGCCAACAAAATTCTATTTTGATTAGATTTTCTTTGTGTTTTTACGTATTCTATATGTTAAAAACAACAAGATACACAAAATATCTTCTATTCTTATTTTACTTATTAAATTTCCTATATCGAAATACGTTTACGCTTTGCTGATCCAGCCTTGATACACCATGTGTAAACATCAGTAAATGTCACACGTTTTGTGTACGTTTTGTACACTAAACGTGTTTAATCTTGAGTGCACGAATTATGTCAACTTATTGAGACATATATAACTTAAGCCATCTATTGTAAATCAAAAGTACTTGTATTTTAAAATAAAATAAACCGTTGAACCGATATCATTATTATTATTTTTTTTTTTAAATTTGGTAAAGATAAATGGAATAACCTATATGAGTTTGATATAATTTTTATTAAAAATTGATTTGTTTTTTTTTTATTTTTTAATTATTTTATAATTAATATTTTTTATTATATATTTTTTTTTATAATTATTTTATTAATTAATTCTAAATATTTATCTTGTTATAATTATCTTGTTATAATAATACAGAAATATTGTAACTTGTTTTTGAGTAGAAGTTTATGACCGATTATTTCCAAAAGGCTAGGTCATTGAAAATGAAGAAAATAAAATAAATAAATAAATAAATAAAAATTATGTTTTTTCGACCTTTAATTGCGCAATGAAAATGAAAATTATTCAAGTTCGAGGACATACTCTACATTGGCTTATTAGGATATTGTCCTAACAAATAATCACTAGAGTTTTTGTTTTCAAATTTATTAATTGACCACTTTCAGTAATGTTTTGATAGATCTATTTCTTGAATTTTCTAGGTTCACATCATCAGAACACGTTTTGAAAGAAGTAATAATACCATCAAAACATCAAACATTCATATGACCTAGTTTTCCCACTAAATGAGAACTAATATTGTATATGAGCTCGCAGTTAAAGATTATCACCATTGATCAATATTATATCAAACTTATAAAAAAGATAAAGTACGGTCTTGTTTACTCCATTTTACATCTTGTTTTTAAACAAAACAAGTGTGAAAATAAAAAGTAGAATAAAAACAAAACGGCTCTATGAAACAAGACCCCAATGAAATAAGTCCCCAAACCAAAAATGAAATAAGGCCCCAAAAATTTCTAATAAAAAAAATTGGGGTCTTATTTCATTTTTTGGGGTTTTATTTCATTTTTTTTTTTGGACTTTATTTCATAATGAAATAAGGCCCCAATATGAGAAATGAAATAAGTCCCCAAATAATATTTTTGGGGTGTTATTTCATTTTCTTAAAAATCAAAATTTATAAGTAATATAAGCAAATAACCGTTATAATTAATGCATGAATTATCAAGTTATTAATGTAAATAATTATTTGCTATTAGTAAGTGAGATTATACCGTGTAGTAATTTTGTAGTTTCTTTTATGTCGCACGCAGAAAAAAACTTTATTTCGCGAAGCCGCCTGCCGCGTTCTACGGAGAAAAAAACCCCTAAGATCCACCCAGATCCACCCTAAGAGCCACCCAGAAGAACTTGTTTTTCAAATCAGATGTCGAATCCGTTGAAATCTTATATTTTTAAAACATCAAGTAATTTGTAAAAACAAGTTTTTCTGTGTGGCTGCGCTTGGCCGCTCTTATGGGTTTTTTTCCTCCGTAGAACTCGGTAGGCGGCTTCGCGAAATAAAGTTTTTTCTGCGTGCGATTATACGATTTATAAATTTAGTTTTATTTTGTGATATACTACTAAAAAATATTAAAAAAACTGTACTGATATACTAAATATTATTAATGTTTTTACTATGTATTAATTAGGAATAAAGAAATTCTTTAAAGTAATATATAATTTTGTTTTTTTTTTTTAATTGGGGCCTTATTTCATTTTTGAAATGGGGCTTTACTGCATTATTTAATAAAGCCTCAAAATTGCGGTGTTATTTCATTTTATTTTGGGGTTTCGTTTCATTTGGTTGGGGGTTTATTTAATTTTTTTTTTTTGGGGTATTGCTTCATAATGAAATAAGCCCCAAAAAATGGGGCGTTATTTCATTTTTGGTTTTTGGACTTATTTCATTGGGGTCTTGTTTCATAGAGCCAAACAAAACGCGTGTATTGTATATCTACCAAAGGTAGAGCTTGCACATAACGAACAAGATTTCAATTAATTTTTGATCAATGGCTATAATCTTTAACTTCGAGCTGATATATTAGTTCTCATTTAGTGGGAAAACTAGGTTATATGAATGTTTGATGTTTTGCATGGGATTGTCACTTCTTTCAAAACGTGTTCTGATGATGGGAACCTATAAAATTCCCGAAATAGATCTATCAACACATTCCTGAAAGTAATAAATTAATAAATTTGAAAACAAAAACTCTATAGATTATTTATTAGGACAATATCATAATAGCATATATGTTTATAAACATATAATTCTTTTAAATAAAAAAAGTTGTTTTTGTAATAAAAAAATCGTTTTTTTTACATAAAAACCAAAATTTGTTTCCATAAAAATACCATTTTTGTAATAGTAACGTACTGAGAATAATAAAATGTATATCGTAATATCATTAGAAATATGGTTTATAACGAAACATCAAAAATTGATGATTGATCAATTGATCAATTGATCAACATCAAAAATTGATTTTTTATCCTCAATCTACAAGAAATAGAAAATGTATATGACAGCGCCATCTAGCGTGAGTTTTAGGTAAAAATAAATATCAAAAATTGATTTCTCGACCCCAAAAACAATTAGATACCACAACTTTCTAGGATCATAAAAATAAAAGCGTATAAAAAAAATCTCGCACTTAATTAAAAAAAAACCCTTTATGGTTTTGTTATGGAAAATGTAAACTTACATTTGCTTTTGGTATCATTCCATTCCGATTTTGGTTGTTGCACTGTGATATTGGTGCAAAAATACTAAAATCCGTAGATTTAAATACTATCCTGCCCTTTAAACTATTCGAAACATATCTCCCAACACCACCACGCCCTCTACCATTGACCTCATTACAAATAGACGCAGGAACAGTTTCTTTGCGCCCAGGTCTATCACACCTATGAAGTGTTTAACCAGGGATAGACACAACAATAGACGATATGGAGGATTTAAGCCATATTGCACTAACTACCACTAACATGAGTTTCCGACAGTATTTTGAAATACCCTTGCTTCAAATAATTACCTTTACTTTAATTACTTAGACTATTTTTAATACATTTTTAATCTTTTTTACATTTTTGTATTGAAAATATCATTTTGGGGGAAACCTTGAAGCCGCGTCTGGTTATACGTACGTTATACAAATACCCAATTTTACCAAAAAGCGTTCTATTGATCAAGAGAAACAGACATAAAATGTTTGTTCCCATACTTTACAGTGGTAACCCGAAGCAGCCATGATAACAATTTACACAATTTTAAGCACGGGAACGCTATTGAACTGTCTGGGTCTAGTGTTAAATTATGGTAACGGACTTACACATTATAACGATATTTTGTATTTACTTACCACTACCGGTCGACGTGCCAGTGGCATTGCCAATAGAGCAAACGAATGTAAAAAGTGAAAACGATTAGCTGTATCGAAAACAGCTTTAGCTTCCAACTGTTCCTGAATATCGACAATTTTAGATAAACTGTGTTTACCATAAGCACCCATAATAACGGCAGCGGCACCACTTAAACCGCCCAAACGTACAAAATGATAATTTTTGCCGGCGATTTCCCATATTTGCAATGGCTTGGGCGGAGGCAAGACTTCATTTTGTATTTGCTGCTTTGGTTTTAAGCCCTTCGAAATTGAGAAGCAAACAAGAATATTAAAAAAAAAAAAAATCGTTTTAGAGGGCAAAATATACTTACAGCTCCTCTTAATACCGCCGAGGCTGAATAAAGAACAGCTTGACTGACGGGATTTCCAACAATTACATAATTTAATGCATCGCCCCAGGACATGTTTGTATTTTATTCAAAATATATTTTTTCCCTTTATTGCAAAAAATTTTTAGCTCTTCTTGTGAAGCCTCACAAAAAAAACAACGGTAAATATGAAAAAAAAAATTGGAGTGCAAAAAGTATTGCTCAAATTACAATAATAACAACTAATTTGTAAGTGTCACCGTCAGACAACAGAGCCAATATAAAATTGTCGACGGCGGCTAAAAAAACGACGACGGCTTTAGTCGAAACTTCCAACAAAATTTATATTTTTTAACACGGTGTCCACACTATAACTTTAATATTTTTCTGTCAGCCAACTTCAAATTCAATGGCAGAGAGTTATATTACGTGTGGACCACACATTACTGTTAGTATTATATCTGATATTCTAAGAGAGTTGTTATGATAAATCTCTAAACAACAATATCATTATGTGAGCTGTCATAAGACACACACTCATACATAAAATATTGTAAATAAAAAATCAATAGAAGTTAAACGCCTAAAAATAAAAACGTTATAAATCAATGTAAAGCGTTTTTTGAATTTCATAGTTGAAATAATAAACGAACGTCTTTACTAAGCTGGAGACAGAAAATTATGAGAAGACATGATATAAATATGAATGCGTGTTCTCCACCTTACACATTAATATGAACATAGATAATTTAATTCCGTTATACTGTTGGCGTTCTCGCACATATTATATTCCAGTTAATATCTACAGTAGACACCGTGTAGCGTATGCATGTTATTGTTAAAATAATCAATGCATTTCAATTTGAAATGTGCACTCAGAAAAATACTTGGAGAAAATGATCAAAGTGCTTAGTAATTATACAACTACATAAGTTTCAAGTTAGTTTTACAAATTTCTTGTAAAATATATGATTTTTTTCAGAAATTGCGTGTTTTTATAAAAGGCTTTACTTGCAAAATTTACTTAGTGTTGAAATAACGGCAAAAATGCTTGGGTGCCAAATTTGATGGGTTATGTCCGGTCTTATATCCCATTGTTATTGAAGGCCTCATACCCCAGTGACAACACTTTTTCGAAATTTAAAGATGTATTCTTTATCCATTCCATAGTTCGGTTGGGCTTAACAACTTTTTTATAATTTTTTTTACAAAAATTCCTGTAATATTTTTTTATATGAAAATGTTGTTGGAACTTTGGAAATTTGTAAAAAATAACAGCTGTTGTGGAATTGAAAGAAGCATATTGTTAAGTTGGCTGTCGTCTTCTATATAGTAAACAAAAGCAGCTGCACTTCAGCTGTTCAATGTTTTGAACTGAACTTTATATGTAACGACACTTCCTTTTCCGGCTTTGGACGGGCGTGTCTCGGCATGCTGCTGGACTGTTGAGTCTAGCCATGTGCAAACCGTTCGGATTCCTTTGGAGACATCGTTTACTCCTCCATTGCAAAGGCAATGGTTGTTTTGTGCGCGTGTTGGTCTGATGGAATTCGTTCTTTTTATGGCGAATTGGTGCCTCATCTCGCTGAGCCTCCATTGCGAGGGCAATGGTTGTGTATGTGTTGCTGATGTTCCTGTTCGTCTGATTTTGATCATCTTATAAATATCATGCGTTTCGGGTTAAACGCTTACTATAACTTGGCAATTTGTGTATTGATTATACCTCCATTAACATTTAATAACTCAAAAAAAAAAAAATATGTAACGAAAAATCGGGAATAATCACAGCATACAAATTGAATCGCATTATGACAATACAAAATTTTCTTAAAACTGTAATGTTGAATGAAGCAGTGGTCAGAAGATCATTTAGTATATACAAACTGTTATGGGCCAAACAAATACCTAATAATTTGAAAGGTAAAAGCAAAAGTTCACAAGAATGGTTGACTAGACAAATGGCCGATCCATATGTGGAGAAGGCACGTATGATGAATTATAGATGTCGAAGTGCTTTTAAACTTTTGGAAATCGATGATAAATATAAGATAATAAAACCAGGAGATACGGTCATAGATTGTGGTGCTGCTCCTGGAAGCTGGACTCAAATAGCCGTCGAGAGGAGTAATGCAAATGGTCAATTGGAAAATCGTCCAAAGGGAGCAGTATTTAGTATGGATTTACTACATTTTCATAAAGTACCGGTAAGTTTTAATGGAATTAAAATTTGTATATAATGTAAAATGTAACTCTTCCAGGGAGCTATCATATTTGGCGGCATGGACTTTACAAAACCAAAAAATCAGCTTCTTTTAAAAGAGGCTCTAGCTGGCAAGCAAGTTAATTGCGTTTTATCTGATATGGCTCCTAATGCTACTGGTGTTCGAATGTTAGATCAAGAGGTTATTGTTAATCTGTGTTATGATGTTTTACGTTTTGCCTTGGCCATGTCTGCGCCTCAAGCTAATTTAGTTGTTAAGGTTTGGGATAATGGTGATGTCCCAAAATTAGAAAAGGATATATTAAGATTTTACGAAAAGGTTAAAAGAGTTAAACCCCGATCCAGCCGAGGAGATTCAGCAGAACATTTTTTTGTCGCTCGTGGTTTTAAGGGATTGGATAAGGTTATGGAACAAGAGAAAAAATAGTATAAGAATTTTTATTAATATGATTTTAAAAATGTTTAATACGAACAAAAAAAAAAAAAATTACCTAGACTATTTTTCTATAGCAAAAAAGAAGTTCTCAGAAAAATACTCGGCATCTGATTTTTCTACACTTTAAACTAGAATCTAAAAATTGTAATATAAGAAAAACTAGTTGCGTTTAAAGGCTGAAACATAATTGACTTAAGTCAGGTATTGGTATGAAACGAAAGTTAAAATTTTTTAAATTTAATTGTCTCCAAATTTTCGTTTCATAGCAAAACCTGACTTAAGCCAATAATGTTTCAGACTTAAGAACCGCATAATTTGATTTGTAAAATGTCGATTTTAGAAATCTTCAGCAAATATTTGTATATGTAGTGTAAGATCCATAAACTAGAACAAAATTTTAATTTTTTTAGGATTTTATTTTTTTTTTTACTTTATGTGCGAGATTTATGAATTCGAAAATTTTTTTATAAACGAATTACGATGTCACACTTCAGGATATAAGAATTTTCTATATGAAAAACTACATACAAAATTTAGTTTCTGTTCGTTCGCTATACAAATTTTATTTTTTAACAAATTTCTCTGAAATATCTGATATACTCGATCCTATAACCCCAGAGAAGGTCGCCATATACTTTTTTACCGGCCACGCCTTCTTGTAAGCAAACTTTTTAAATAAAAGTATTAATTTGTTAATAATGATTATTTTATTTTCCCAAGAGATTTAGCTCAAATTTGATACAGATGTTCCTGGCTTAGTTACCATATACTTTTTATTGGCCACGCCTACATTTACTTAAGATAAAATAGTTTGTGCCATTGGAACTTTCAAACTGGCACAATTGATCATCATACTTACACGCCTACTTCTCCGCCCACTTTTTTTAATGTTTGAATGTATTTTTCACTTTAGATACATTTTTTTTCTAATATGAACTTGTCCAAAATTGGCACAAGTGACCTTCATACCTTGGGCAAGATCGCCACATATTTTTCAATGACCACGCATACATTTACGCCTACTTTTTTTGAGCTTTTATTGCTCTTTTTACAAATACACATTTTGCATAAATTGGAAATAAAACTTCATAAATATTAGAAACTGCACTTTACTAGAACGATTTTTTACAATATTATAAAAACTTGGCACACTGCAAGTTGTGAGGTGACGGCGGTAGGACACGGGCTCGTCGTATATGTGTTTTTATACCATCTACACACTGTGATGAGGGTATATATCAGTTTGTCATTTCGTTTGTAATGGGTCGAAAAATCAGTCTTAGACCCCATTAAAATATATATATTCATGATCCTTATTCAACTGTTGAAATGACGATCACGAAGCGAAAACGCAATAGAGTCTACTAATTTTTACCTAGATTAATGGATATTTTTGCGAAAAGTTTGGTATTGAAAAGGAGCAAAATCGGTAAAGCGGTTCAAAAGTTAAAACTAAGGTAAAATTTTCATACAAAATGTGTATCTCAGTAAATATTCGTTATTGTTGTTGTAACAGCTCCGCTGGTTCCAGATGGTTCCCTGTAAGATGTTAAATAAAGATTGCTCGTTGATAGTAGGGAGCCTGAGGAATTGATCGACTTTAGAAGGCCTGGGCCATAGATCAATTGGGATTAAGTCAGTGGGTCTACTTGGACAATTGAAGAGTTGTTGCGAGTCATGCGGACCCTGGAGTCATGTAGGGCATGATTTGGCTGGTGACATGCCAACAAGTACTGCTTTGTTAGCAGCAGGTTATGTTGCCTAACTGGCAGCAGTCTTGTCTCCACGTGGAGATGATCCACGCTTGACATCTGGACACATCCGGTTGCGATCCCAAGTGTCTGGTTCTGTGCCGTCTTTAAGCCTCTTCAGTTCTCTACCAGAGGTTGAAGTTGAAGGTTTTAGTGCATTTTGAGCAAAAAAGAAAATTAAAATTTTTTCCAAATAGTGCTCAACAGTTTTAAGATTTTTATCTAATTACTGGAAAAGTATTTTTACATTTTCTGTAGAGAAAATCCTTTTGGTCCCTCAGAGGATTTTTTAATTTAGGATAAGTACAATTTCTATACTTTATGTATTTTTAAATGTGTACATAAAACAATTGTACTTGCTCAAAACTAAAAAATCCTCTGGTGGACCAAAACTAATTTTTGGTCAAAACGCACTTCGACCGGTAACTTTAATCGCTGGTAGGGAACTGAAGATCCACTTCAAATTTCTATTTTGCTTATTTTTTTTCCATATTTAGCTCTTTAATAAGCATCGATTGAGTCGTATTTTTTTTTTTTATTCGGGGCACCCTAGAGGGTATAAACAAACATTTTGGTAAAACGAAATTTAATGCATGTTTTTTTTAAGTAATTGAGTCCCGGGCAAGATTGGGTACAAACAGCTAGTTAATCTAGCATGTAATGATAACAGATCAATTTGGGTTAAAATCAAAATTTAAAATGTTTATAAAACGAAAGGGATTATTAAACATTATTGTTATTAGGATTAGGAATAGCGATTTAAATATTTTAATAGTTCTTAAATTAAATTGGTATTGAAATTTCAAAAACAATCGATTTGAAAACTATTGTTTTTCATCATAAAACTCGATTTGTATTGAGAACAAAAATCGGGTTTTTAGTATTTTTACTTACCTTCAACTTCTTTCTCGCTTGCAATAAGTTTTAAAATGCAGGTAATAATTTTGTAGTTATTTCCCAATCACTGAGAATTTTCTGTCACCCAGTTGTAAATTAAAAGTTGTATTTTAAATTTAATTTTTTATCTAATTTTGATTTTGACAATTTTACCAAATATATACAAAGACGCAAAAACCATAAACATTTTCTTAAACAACTTTTTTGTAATGAGTTAAATGATCTATTAAATTAAACATCCACTTTGGCTGATCAGTTGGTGCCATATGTCCGGCATTACGGACCATAATCTCTATTAAATGACCAGCATGTTTGGCATAACCAGCTATTTCATCATCAACCCTCCATATCTCACGAGTTGCATTCTTATATATATTAGCAGCGTTAAATTTGAGATGTTTTAAATAATTACGAGTTAATGGATAGGCGACAATAATATCTAACTGGCCATTATAAATGCAAACAGTATAGTATTCCAATAGCTCAGCAATCCACGGTGCTACAGTATCCATAACATCACGTTTTAAAAACACTTCTACTTTATTTTCTGTGTCTAAATCATGGAACGAAAGATTACCCACATGTATTGAACGACGAGTTAAGGAAGATTGTAAGAAATCGCCCATAATTTTACCATAATCATCACCTTTGGTATGTAAATAATTGTAATAATAATTAAACCCGGTAAGATTGGTAAATAGGGAACCATTAACCATGTCACCATTTAAAAGATTATCAAAAACTTCAAATGCACAATCCATGTCGTGTTTAGCAATACACTCAACACCCTTATCTTCGGCATCGTGAAATTGTTGTAAACCATGATCATCTATCAAACCCAATTGATACAAATAATCACCATATTTTAATTGATGTATAGGATCCGAAAGACCATTACCAATGGCTACTCCCTTGAGAGGTATATATACACGAGTTTCTACAGAATTTTGTACCTTATGAATATGATAAGCCAATGCTGGTACATATTTGCCAGCATATGATTCGCCAGTAATCCAAAAACCGGATGAATTACTCCATTCAAACAGCTCATATAATTGCTGCATAGCTTCATGTAAGTTATGGCCTACATCTTTCTCATTACGGGCATAACCATCATCACTATCGGCAAATGAGAAACCCGTACCCACGGGATTATCAATAAATATTAGATTGTGTGTTTTACTCCAAGTATAATTACGTTTTTGTAATTTTCCATGAATATCAAATTCAAAAGGGCCATTTTCAGTAAATAATCCAAATAATGAGGAAGCTCCTGGACCACCTTGCAACCATAAGACCACCGGAGATATGGATGAATTTTGTTCAGCGGGAAAATACCAAAAAAACATATTGGAATTAAATTTCGAGTCTACGGTCAAATAACCTGCATAACTTTCTACACCATGATATTGAGAACCTACTACCTTGGCTTTCTCTTGTATGTCCTGACGTTTAGCTTTAGGATCATTAATCAAAGGTGTCAAAAACAATGGTTCTCCGGGATCTCCACCATCGTGAAATGCCTCAAATCTTGGATACGGATTTATAAAACTTTTACGATATTTGGGGCGTTCTTTTGCATCACATAACCCTACCATTACAATAGCAAATGTAATAGCTGCTAATGCATGATTTGCAGTTTTCATGATGCCTTTAGCCTTTTGTAACAAATGGACTCAATTGTTTGTCTTCTATAGCACTATCTTGTTATTTAACGCCCTCGTTTGTTTTTAAATGCAGAAACAAATGAATTCTTTTCTTGTTCCGAATAGATAAGAACTTTGATGGAAAAAATCTATCACGCCTTTGTTACAATTTAAGTTGTTGATTTGTCGAGTTGAAGCGATATACCGGCATTGCAACAAAAACAAAACTATATTTTGGTAGAGCTTTCGTGTACAGAGTTGTAGTTTTTGATATTAAATTTTTATGATTGACAAGCATGAGGGATGGGATATGGGGTTTTCGATTTTGTACTAACCACATACACTAAAGGCTCCATTGAGGTATAATTAGTCTTGCCGTTCCGTGCCGTAACGAATTTTTTGTTTATGGAAAGTGTGTTTTTTAAAAAAGCGCATCACATAAATCGAGCACGAAACAGCTGATTCGCTACGGAACGGCAAGAATAATGGTGTCTTTAGTCTTGCCGTGAAGAATCAGCTGTTTCGTTCACGGTTTATGCGAGGTGCTTTCTTGAAAGGACGCATTATCCATAAACCAAAACCTTAACAGGTGATTCGTTACGGCACTGAACGGCAAGACTAATTGAGCCTTAATTGTATATTTCGACTCTCACACAAGCACCGTATACTTTTTGTTTTTATCAAATACTAGCTCTTGCTCGAAACTCAAATACTTTTTATAGGACACATAGTAGACACAATTTTTTTAACTTAATGACTTTCTTTTAAAAATTTGTGCTGGATCTGGTGATAGCATAATTTTATTTGGGGAACATCCAAACTGGACTCTTTATATTTCATAAGTTGTCAATTTAAAGTGAAAACTGTTGAAAAGTAACATTATATATTTCAAAAATAAATAATACACCATGTATTTATAAATTTTATTTATTATTTTTTATGGAGCTGTAGCTGATAAGTATTTAGTGACCTCGATCTTAGTGTAAAAATTATTAGAACCAAATTTTAACTAAATCTGTTAGAAAAGAAATCTGAAAGTTCAAAGCATAGTATAATATAACAGTAACATTACTCTTTTTCTGTTATTTGAAAAATAATGTAGTATTTGTAATTTTACGTACACGTATGGTTCTTAATAACACTACATCTACATGAAATAAGAACACTCTCAATTTACTATCTAGCATTCACACTTAATTGAAAAACACGAGTTTTGGCAAAACGATTCTAAGAGAACTTTTGTAACAGAATAAGCCACATTCACACTAGACAGCAAAACCCCTGTTTTGCCAAAACACGTATTTAAGCTGTTTATTCTTTTCCACTAGTTTTGGCAAAACACATGTTTGGCAATGTAGTCTGAATGCCTTATAAAGCCACATTTACATAGGTAACAAAACGTGTTTATTTCAACGATTCCTTATCCATTTCCACTCGTTTTGGCAAAACACATGTTTTGGAATGTAGTCTGAATGTCGTATAAAGAGCTTAAATATGTGTTTTGACAATACACGTGCTTAGCATATAGGTGTGAATGCAATATTTTTTTTACGTGGCTTAAGAATAGGACTATTTGTCTCAGTAAAGCAATCTATTAACTAGAAATTTAGCTGTTAGAAAATTAAAATTTAAATATATTTTTTAGGTTTAAAAATCATCCCAAACTAATCTATTGAACCGCTTTTAACATAAAAAATAAAATTATTTCAGATATACAAAAAATTTTATTTGTTTAATTTCTTCTAGTTTTAAACAAATTTTCTTTTGCCATATATCAAGTGGCATTATTCAACCAAATAATAAAAACATGACGAATACTAAACATTCGTGAGATTTTTATATGACATTCACACCTAAATGCTAAGCCCGTGTTTTGCCAAAATGAGTAGAAAAGAATAAATAACTATTGCAATAGAATAAAGAACTTAAATACGAGTTTTGGCAAAATACATGTTTAGTATTTAGATGTGAACGTGGCTTAAGTTTCTTCTATACAACTTTTTTATCATGAGTTAGCTGATGTATTAGATTGTACATCCATTTTGGTTGATCCGATGCCACCATATGTCCAGAATTACGAACCATAATTTCTATTAAATTTCCAGCATTTTTAGTATAGCCAGCTATTTCATCATCAACTCTCCATATACGGCGAGGAGCTACCTTATAAAACTTAGCATCTCTAAATTTGAGATGATTCAAAAAGTTACGAGTTAAAGGATAGGCAACAATAATATCTAATTGACCATTGTAGAAGCAAACAATGTAAGATTCCAAAATTTCTACTATCCAAGGAGCTACCGAGTCCATTATATCACGTTTTAAAAATAGTTCCACTTTATTTTCCTTGTCCAAATCGTGAAATGAAAGATTACCCACATGTATGGAATGGCGAGTTAAAGAAGATTGTAAAAAATCTCCCAAAATGTTATCATAGTTACTACCTTCAGTGTGCAAGTAGTTGTAAAAATACTTGTAACCAGTTAGATTACTAAATATGGAACCATTGATCATGCCACCTTCTATGAGATTATTAAAAACATCAAATGCACAATCCATATGACCTTTGGCAATACAATCCATAGCCTTAGCTTCGGTATCATGAAATTGTTGTAAACCATGATCATCAATTAAACCCAGTTGATATAAATAATCACCATAATTTACTTGATGTATGGGATCCGAAAAACCATTACCAATGGCTACTCCTTTGAGAGGTATATATACACGAGTTTCTACGGAATTTTTTGCTTTATGAATATAATGCGCCAAAGCTGGTACATATTTGCCAGCATATGATTCGCCAGTAATCCAAAAATCTGAATAACTGCTCCACTCAAACAATTCATACAATTGCTGCATAGCTTCGTGTAAATTACGGCCAACATCCTTTTCATTACGGGCATAGCCATCATCACTTTCGGTAAATGAGAAACCAGTTCCCACGGGATTATCAATAAATATAAGATTATGGGTTGTACTCCAAGTATAATTACGTTTTTGTAATTTTCCATGAGTATCAAATTTAAAAGGGCCATTTTCAGTGAATAAACCAAATAATGAAGAAGCTCCTGGACCACCTTGTAGCCATAATACCACCGGGGAATAAGCCGGATCTTGTTCAGCGGGAAAATACCAGAAAAACAGATTGGAATTAAATTTTGAGTCTACGGTCAAATAACCTGCATAACTTTCTACACCATGATATTGAGTACCTTCTACCTTGGCTTTCTTTTGTATATCCTGACGATTAACTTTGGGATCATTAATCAGAGGTGTCAAAAACAATGGTTGTCCGGGATCTCCACCATCGTGAAATGCCTCAAATCTTGGATAGGGATTTATAAAACTTTTACGATATTTGGGGCGTTCTTTTGCATCACATAACCCCACCGCTAGGATAATCGTAATGACAACTAATGCCACTGCTGTCTGAATTACACTTTTCATGACGTCTTCTGAATTATTTTGTTATTTAATTATTTTAATTTTTATTTTTTTTTTCTAATAAAATAAGAATTTTGCTGTAGAAAGACTTGTTGTTTTATTAATAGGTGCAACCGGCAATGCAACCAGTGATGCCAGGAGTTATTTTGAAAATTCCCAATGTTTGTTATAAAAACTCCCTCTTTTTCCTCTACGTCCAAAAATTTGTTCCCTACACGATAAATATATAAAATTTAACATAAAATCCCAGCAAACAATCCGGTCCGTTTATGTGCCGTTTTCGGTACAGCATATACGGATCCGAAGTCCGTTTCCGTACCGTTTTCCGGATCAGTATACGGACCGGAAAACGGAATAAAAGGAACATCGAATACGGATTCGAAACAGTATAAAGCACGCTAAAACGGACCGTTTTCGTACCGTCATGCTGTATATAAAACGGAGTGTACGAATTGAGTGTACGTTCAAAACGTACCGTAAACTGTCCGTCATTTATTTGAAAAACGGAGTGGACTCCGTTTTTAATATACCGTATACGGTCCGAATATGGTCCGTATTCGTACCGTTTTTTTTAAATGGTCCATTTTTATTTTTTTTTTTTATTTTATCTAAATGATTTATTCTTTTTTTAATTTTAAACAAAAGTTTGGTTTTATTTTTAAATTTTTTCATTTATAAAGATATTAACAAAAATGGATTAACAATTACATTATTAAAAAACAATATGAAACCACATAAAAATTCAATAAAAGTCAATAAAAGGATGTGGTTTTAACATTTTGAGTTTTTTTTTTTCATTTTATCTCTGGTGTTGTTTAACATCTTCATCATTAAAATTTTCATGAGATCTGCGTCTCTATATTTAATTGCAAAAACATCTGAAATACAAGTATATGTTAAAAAATTGGTACATTTAAAAATAACCAAAAAAATTACCACTAAAAATCTTAATTTTTTATGCAGCCGTTCTCGAGTTATGGAGTGACAATCAAAATGTACACTTTTTTTTATATATATAGATAGATGAAAATGACTAATGTTCAGAAAAATCATCAAATCTGGACCAAACGAAAATATTTTTAAAATTTTTTTTTAAAAACCATCCTCATTGCATGTTCTACAAAACGTTTTCAGCCATTTTTTATTTTATATATCCGTTCTCGAGTTATGGAGTGACAATCAAAATGTACACTTCTTTTTATATATATGGATAGATATATAGATAGATGAAAATGACTAATGTTCAGAAAAATCACCACATCTGGACCAAACGAAAATATTTTTAAGGAATTTTTTTTTTTTAAACCATCCTCATTGCATGTTCTACAAAACGTATTCAGCCATTTTTTTATTTTCTGCAGCCGTTCTCGAGTTATGAAGTAACAATTAACTGATGAAAATCGGTGTAGTCCGGTTAAACGGCACCGAAACGGATACAGCAAAACGGAGTTAAAACGGATAATTTTCGAAAATTTGAGTAATCCAATTTTACTGTACGTTAATGGTCCGTTTTCGTACAAGCTTCGACGGATACGTCAATTCCGGACCGTTTTCATGAATCCGTTTGTAACGGACAGTCCGTAAAGTTGTTTCTTGGGATATAATACAATTTTATTTTTTACTTTATTTAAAAAATTTAAAACAATTTTCTCTAAACTAATTCTGATTAATAATTTCAATATTTTCTGGCGAATACGTCTTGAATTTTCTGTTGAACGTGGGTTTGTTATATTTTTTTACTAGATCTTAGACGAAGTAATTTGTTTTAGAAAGCAGGCAATCGAATTTCCTAATTGACATTGAAGTCTCGACATAAACTTAGAATGCCAAACGGCTTCTTACCCATACTGAGTAATTTTGTCATGCTCACAACTTATAAGCAACGATATAAAGAACAGATGTCACGATGAGTACTAGATATTCCACAGTTTACCAAATACCAAATATAATATGGCGTTCACACCTTAATACTTAACACGTGTTTTGCCAAAGCGAGTGTAGCAGAATAAAAAACTTTTGTGACAGACGTTAATACGTGTTTTGGGAAACTCGTGATTAGCATTTAGGTTTGAACGATATACTAGATCTTCAATTTCGTGTTCGATCCCCGGCGTGTTCGATCCCCGGCGACATCAATGTAGAAAAATAATATGTATGAGTTTTCTATCCCTCATACGTATCGCACCGAAGTTAAATAATGAATCAGGGATATGAAACAAAAAGCTTCAATAAGTTTGTTTTTACAGAGAATAAGCAAAATTAATATTTTTTTGTGTTTTCCCCTACACGCAAAATTTTGCGAAAAAATCTCTACAAAACGGGAATTTTCCCTTTAAATGGCATCACTGACTGCAACTACTAAACAAAAATACCTGAATTGCATGCTTATGAGCTTTTTCCCATAGTTCTATATGCTGGTATTATTTACTCTTCATTGACAAGCATACAATTTGAAAGCTTTAGAAAGTGTTCACAATGAAGCAAAAACTAAAGGCGAAAAAATGTTCCCATTCATTTATTTTGCATTACATAAGGTACCCATACACTTTGCAATAATATTGTAAATATTATTCCCAGTATTATTGCCATTTTATCATACACAGTGCAATAAGATATACAATACTTTTGCACAAAATATGGCACCACTCTATTGTTCTGTTGTGGAGGGATATACAAATTTTTTTTTTTTTTTTTTTTTTTTTTTTTTTTTTTTTTTTTTTTATTTATTTGCAATGCAATAAGCCACTTAGGCCAAAGTGCATTGTTAATACATTGTACAAATTCATATAAATATTAACAAAATCTCTTATGTTATATGTAAATAGCCGTATATACATAAAAAAAAGTATATCCCTAAAACAGGATTATAATTTTACAATGTGGCCAACACACTGTAAAGTATATTTCACATTTTTTGGTTGCCCAATAAGAATCAAAACCCTTTTGATTTTTTCCAAAAAAAATATAATATTTGGATTCTGGTTATATCTTGGTAAGTGCAATAATTTTTGCCATTTTTTGCTCATATCGCCTAAAGTAGACAACGATAAACATTTTTGTGGAAGAACTTTTTGTTTTTTTTTCGAGACGAGCTGTGGTATGAATTTATTTGCAAAAAAAGAGTTTGCCTCAGGCCACATTTTCTTTTAAACAAATTTTTATCTTAAATTTTTATCCTATTTTTATCTATTATATTAATATACACTACATATTGACTTTTCAAGTGTCTAAATGTTTTTAAATGTCGTTACTACTATTATAATTATGACTTTATATTATGTTATACCAATTGAACTATAAAAGAATTTTATTCTTAATGTTCTAATAGTGAAACAAAATAAATCTAAATCTAAAATCTAAAAAGGTGAAATATTTATCTGTTATCTGTCCAATAATTATTTGTCAACTCTTAATAAAAAATTTAAACAATTTGTGTATTCAAGATTGAAGTCAAAATGTTGAATAATCTAAAAGTTTTTAAACCGCTTAAATATCTTTAGCCAATAAAGTTGTTTAAATATACGGCGTTGAAAACGGAACAGTTGGTCAATAATTAAGTTAAAATACCGTTTTTAATGTTTATATATCAATAAAATTATACATTTACAGCACTGGTTCAAGCATAAGCTTGACGTAACAAAAATGCAGATGTGTCATTTCACACCAGATTTTTTTTTTACAATTAGTTCTATTTGTCAATTAAACAATGAGTTTTTTTTATCGACTTCGGAAACACGAATATTAGGAAATGTGCGGAAAAATTTATTAAATGAAGATTAATTATTAATGTTAAGTGCGTAATTAGTGAAAAACTTTCTAATAAAACCAAACTAAATGATAAATTTAAAAAATATATGCAAAAATAATGATAAAAAGTGTGTAAAAAGCAATAAAGTGTTTGTGCTAAAAAGTGAAAAAGAAGCAAATGAAAATAATACAAAATGAAAATACGAATGAATCGCGGCACCAATAAAATGGAAAAATCACTTTTTCGTAAATTGTTATATTGTTTAATAAGTATTGTTGTTATTGCATCAGCCTCATCATTAACGGTGGCGGCGGCGGCTACAAAAGCAACAAATTCACCAACAATTGCTTCTATTGGCGACAGTGCTGAGGTTGTTGTCGATGATGATGTTATTGGTGCTGGTGGTGTGATTAATACTATTAAGGTATATTGTTTTTAATTGTTTTTTGTAGAAAAAAAAAAAAGTTCCAAAAAATATAATAACAATTTCCATTTTATTTATTTTTAGGGTTGCACCGATTTAGCCCGTGATGAAGAGACCCTTATGGTTTTTTCAACATTAGGGGGCGGTTTAACTGCAATTGATCCGATAACAAGTGAAATACGTTGGACCATTGCTGATGGTAATTATGATAATATTAAAAACTTTAATTTTATGTATACACATTAGGTTGTACCTTAAAAATAGATTTGTTATTACACCCCCCAGTTTTATTACAAATTGTACTACATGAAAGAGATCAATTTTTTTATGAAAAATGTTAACGTTGCGGCACGCAAGACTGCCGAAAATGGCAAAATTTTAAATTTCGAAAAAATTTTCTTTTTATTTCATTTATTCATTTCATAAATATTAAAAATTAATCAGATATGGAATTCTTACATCATGGTATATCATTAACAAACTTTACCCAGGGGTAAAGTTAAAAAAAAAATTTTTTTAACCTTTTTTTTTTTCTAAAATGCTGTGGTTTTATGTGCTTATAATAACTCATCAATAAAAAAAATATAATATTTTAAAACTACGGCTTCTATGAATTAATCGCCAATTTGGGTACCATCGAACCCACTGTGTGACGACAAGAACGTATGTGGTGCCCATATTCAGCTCATTGACACGTATCGTTTGACTGGTATTCCTTCAAAATAATTTTATCTTAATAAACATATTTAAATTATTATTGTGTTTATTAGTAGTATTTTTAATACTTTTGAATTACAATTTAAATTTTTTTTTTTTTTACAATATTACATATTTAAGCTCTGGTTAACATTTCTAATAAAATTTACAGTTTTTCTTCTATTAGTGTTTACTTCATGTTTAACATCATTTGGCATCTTGTTGTATAGATTTAATCCTTTATAAAACAATGATTTTTGCATGGCATTTGTGTCTGCTCGTTGAAGTCTAAAGTCTAGAGCATTTCTAAGGTTATACGGTTGTACCTCTCCAACATACTGAAGTTGTTCGACCAAATATTCAGGTGCATCTCCTATTTTCATTTTGCGTATACAGTTGATTGTATTAAGTTCTAATCTTTGGTGTATATCAAGCCATTTTAAGGTATCTAGCATCCATTTTATTGAGGTAAATCGATTGCATTTTAATATTGAACGCATTGCTTTATTTCGTAGTTTTTGTAATCTACTTATTTGTTGATCTGAACAGCATGTATATATCACAGTTGATCCATATTCAAAATGTGGTTTGATAATTGTGTTGTATATATTTATTGCTGTAATAATTGAAACTTTGTTTCTTAAACGTTTAAAAAAGCCAATTTTTTTACCTATTTTTTTACATATATATTCAATATGGTCTTTAAATTTCAGTTCTTTGTCTATTAAAAAACCCAGATATTTTCTATTATTAACTTTTTCTATTAAAACATTGTTTATTTTGAATATTATATTAGTGTTCATATTTATTTCCATTATTTTTGTTTTACTTTCGTTTAGTTTTAATTTATTTATGTTTAACCATTTATTTATATTATCTATATCACTTGTCAGATTTTCGTAACATGTTTCTTCCGTTAACGCTTCTGTAAATATCAGAGTATCATCTGCGTATAAAACAAATTCACATTTGTATAAAACATTCTCCATGTCGTTTATGTAAATAATAAAAAGAAGAGCTCCCAAAATTGAACCTTGTGGTACTCCAAAATCATTCTCTATTGCATTAGATTTAGTATTGTTAACTTTTGTAATTTGTTTACGTTTATTTAGGTATGATTCGAACCATTTTAATTCATTTTCTTGAATTCCATATTTATATAGTTTCTTTAATAGGATATCTTGATCAATTGTTTCAAATGCTCTTTTGAAATTGAGAAAATTGCTGCTATTTTGTTGTTTTTCTTGGTGTATTTCCATCTATTTATAATGTAATTGACTGCTATTTCACATGAATGCTGTTTTCTAAAACCTGATTGATATTTTGATAATAATTTGTGGTGTTCCATATAATTTTCTAGTTGATTTTTTACTATCTTTTCAATAATTTTTTCACATGTTTTCAGGGTGTTGATAGGACGATATTCCTCACATTTCGCTGTATTGTTTACTTTTTCGATAGGTGTAATCATCGACTCTTTCCAATTGTTAGGGAAAACTCCAGTCTCGAGCGATTTATTTATAATATTAAGCATAATATTGCCTGTTATGTCCCAGTTATCTAATATTATATTATTTGATATTTTATTGTAGTCAGGTTTTTTCTTGATGTTTTTACATATAATTTTAACTCTTCTAATGATATTGCATGATTATCAATGGTATCTCTTATTTCTTTAATGCTATGAACGAAATATTTATTAAAATTTTAAGCTATTTGAAAATTGACCTTATACTCTATTTGGTTAAATATCACAGTTTTTATATATATCGGAACACACCATAATTATTATACTATTGTTATTGTATTTTGTTTATTTGTTGTATGTTTCGTAGTTGGTATTATTCTCTTAGGTATTGCTAGTTGGTATGACGAATTAATAGTCGAACTAATTAAAATATATATTTTAATTTATATATTGTGGTTGTCCTTCTACATATTTACACACCAACCAATATATTTTTAAATTCGTTGATATTTTTATTATATAGAAAAAAAAAATAGAAAACCCAGGATTAACAGTGAAATCAGTTTAAATGTAAATTTTTTTTTTAACTAAAAACCATAATTGATATGCAGCTGGTTTAAGAATATCCTTACCAAAAGAATTAAAATACCTTTAACTTTTAAAAAGCGTTACATAAATAAATGACATACCGGTACTTTTAACTATTTTACTACCGAACTTGAACCTCTGTATAATTGTTGACGCAATTTGAGGAATGTTTGGGGGTTTATTGCCCTTCTATAGGAAAAATATAGTTATATACCCAGGAAAACTTTGGTAAAGTGTGTGATAAAGTAATACATTACCTTGTAATGTATACTCCTTACATGTGTCATTATTTTTCAACAAAAAATATTGAGTTACTGATAATGAGTTGTATAATGCATTATTTTAGTTTTTATGAAAATCTATTTATAGGCACATTACTTTTATGAACCCGGTAACAGTAAAAGTAACTAGTTACTTTACCGTTACTAGGTAATGAGTCCACCCATTACTTTTAGGCTCATCGCCTGTAAAATTCATCAGTGTAGTAAGGTGTATTGTAATGCATGTAGCCCTATGGAGATACATTACTTTACCCATTATTGGGTAATGTGTGGTTTTGTTATGTAGTTCAAAATAACTAGTTAGTCAATATAAAAAAAACTATCGCTAGTTGCGTTGAAATTAAAAAAACATATGCTGGACATATATATACGTCTTACCTAACAGGATAGAGTTTGATAAAACGTAAATACGTCTTACGCAGCAGAGAGGTTAACAAACTAATTCTTATTCGATCAATTTTCAAGGATTTAACTTATTTTTAAATCAATAAATATTTTCAATATAAAAAGAATTTAAATTTTATTTAAAAGAATTATTTAAAAAAAATTTACATTAAATTTTGAAATTTCTATTGATAAATATATTAAGAGATACTTTTTATGTCTTACTAGCATCATCAGTCCATTTTATACCATTCATCGATCCTGTGCGAATTTTTTGACATAATTTAGTAGAAAGATGTATTGGTCACTCAATAAGCTTTTTATATACTTTTTGTACTGTTATCACGCCCTCTAGTGGTGGTATAGGTAATTGAAATTCAAACTTTGACGCATTGTATGTACTTAAAGGACTAGGAGCAGTGATGCAAAACGTGGCACAATAGGGC
This sequence comes from Delia radicum, assembly GCA_021234595.1. Classification (NCBI taxonomy): domain Eukaryota; kingdom Metazoa; phylum Arthropoda; class Insecta; order Diptera; family Anthomyiidae; genus Delia; species Delia radicum. The sequence goes on along the minus strand of CM037851.1, from coordinate 73,195,008 downwards.
CATTTGTGGCACCTTTGACTGCTTGATGGCCCTTTGTTACTTTCTTATCTATTTTGGCCCTTTCAGCTCAAAATTGAACTATCTACTTTAAACCGTTTAGTTCAGACTTTTATGAAATTTGCCTGCTTTTTTTTATTCGATGAGAGCATATGCTAGTTCCTTAGAGAATGAAAAACTGGGAGTTGTTTAATTTTTTATGAAAATCGAATTCAAAATCATATATTTTCGTACCAGGAGGTCAGGTTTTAAAATTTTTGAATGCAGGACGATAACATTTTTAAATCTTTTTATATTTGTCCAAATTTTTAAAAGAAGTGCCGTTATTAAAAAAATGTGTTTTTGGAGGCTTTTTAAAAATGTTATGTTATCGCAAGAGCGGAAATAATTTATGAGAATTCATAAAATATGTTAATCTTTATTGTCAGAGAGGTTTGCCTTGCATTTTTAAAAAAGCATTAAAATGACGAACTCTAATTAACAAATTAATATTATTTTTATTTTAGTAAAAATCTAATAATCGAATTTTTTAAAAAATATGTCCCTACAGGGATGATAAATGGGATTTTCAAATAGTACCAACCAGCATAAAAAATAGTATTTTTTCGACTCTCATAGTACTAAATACAAGTTTTTATTATAAATTAACGTTTTTAAAATTTATTTGTATATAAAAACAAAATTTAGTTGATTTTAGTTATAGAATTTATAAAAATTATCAGACTTTTTCTTAAATTCACCTTTTTTTGCAAGGATATCTATTTCATTACTCATTCGATTTTAGAATCACAATGCAAATTTGATGACGTTGGCAATGGCCTTTTTTCAATTGTACTTTTTTAAGATATTTATTTTTCACTTTTCGAACACTTTTTTTTTTACTCGAACTCAAATAAAATCATCTTTAATCAATTCCATTTACAACGATTGGATCAAAATAAATACATTTGATAAATGTTAATTTATGAATGGGTAAAATAATTAAATGTTGAATCTTGAAGTTTCTCTGAAGTTTCTAAAAATAGAACTGTATTACATTATTCAAAAAACAGGGTCACTGACGAAGGTTCAATACCAGAAACTGCGCAGTCTGATTCAGGAAAATTGAAATATTTACAATGTAGTTATGATTTTTAGAAAATACACTCATTCTTCTCTACCACGTCTTTCACAATTAAAATTAAATAAAATTGCATATTAATTATAGTATTAATTGCAATTGTGTAAAAAAGACGATAAAATTCAAACTCAATCTTTAATTTTTATTTATATGTAAATAGTACTAAAAGAGTCAAAGGAGTACCATGGTGCTTTTCCGGATCAAATAGTACCAAAAAAGTACTTTAGTACTAACTTTATCATCCCTGTGGCCCTATCAATGGTATTTTGGCCCTTTTAAATTCTCAATTTGGCCCAAAACAAAAAAACTCAAAATGCATCACTGGCTAGGAGTTTTTCAAAATTTTATTTTATTTATTTTATTCTTGATATGTATTAAACAATTTATAAGGGAATGTTCGCTACTGTAACCTATACTCTAAAGTCGACCTTTCGTTATTCTTCGTGTTGTTTCATGTCAAAACTATCAACTGCTATCAGTTTTAATTTCCGCAAACGTTTTTTCTGGTTTTATTTTATCGTTCCAAAAAAAACGCAACATAAGATGTAGTTTTTCGTTAAAATAAAAGTGAAAAGTAGGACTTTTGCAAACGGTAAGAATTTTATTCACAATTTTAATAAAACTAAATAATTCCATTAACAAATATAATAAATTAAACAAATCTTTGAAAAATTAAATTTTTTTAATGTTCCCTAAAGTGAACTCTTGATATATTTTCTTATTTTTTCCCCTCCAAGTTTTACCATTTTTTAAATGGTTTACGCATACATAAAACGTTTTAATAAACAAAATTAAAATAAATTTTAATTTAAATACAAATTTTTGTCGGTTTTACTTCATTTTCTAACAATTTTATATCGACGGCTAGCCTGCAAGTAGTGTCATGTGTTATTTTCATTTTTTTTATTGGTGATACATAAATCTACCAACCGGTTTTGTGATATCTTAATGGGTTTAGAAGATAGCAAAAAGTGCCGTGTGTAACTCATATAACAAAAATAAAATGTATGGTCTATACTTACTGTGTTATAAAAACAAATATTTTCTCAAAAAAAAAAAAAATAGTTTTTTAACTAAAATCGTCTTAAAAGTTTCAATTTACTATATTGCCATAAGTTATCTGTTGAAAAAAATTTTTAAACACGGAGAGAATTATATTTCTTTAATGAAAATTGTCACTGGAACTCGTCCATTGAAACTTTTCATAGAATCTATGAAACATGTTTCATTAAAGTCAATGTTTATGATATGTTTTTTTTTTTAGAATTAATGATATTCCGACAATGAAGCGTTTATAGAATTTATAAAACAGTTTCATAAAATTTTTTAATAATAAGAAGTTTCCTTGAATTAATAAAACTCTTCATGAATGTCTTGAAAAATGCATTGGAATTAAGCCAATGAACCGCTTCATATGATTTTGTAAACAATTCCATGTGTAGCTTTTAAAATCGGCAGTATTTTTTTGGGCCAACCTAATGCACATATGAGCTTATTTTTGTTTCCAAAGATTAAGTCCAATATTTGAAATAAATTATTTATAAAATTGATAACATTTAGTCTCGTATATGCATTTTAAACAATAATTGCAATTGCAAAAGAAAATAAAATAAACATTATAAATAATAGTAATAATCACTTTCAACAACATGCCAATAAACTTGTGTAACACAAATTCTATATTTAATATTCGACTGAAACATTGAAAGCAGTAAAATCCAGAACCTTAAAAAATTAGCTAATACAGTGCACTCGCAATAACGTGAACACCCGGAAACGTGAAAAACTTTATTTTAATAGAGTCTACTCTGAAACGTGAACAAAGTCTGAAAGCTCTAAAACGTAAAAAAATTAAAGAGGATTTATTTGCTTTTTTGTTTAAAGATACAATTAAATTTAAAATAAATTAAAAATTTTGTTGAATAACGAGTCATAGTCATTGATTCTGTAAAAACTCCTTCAGATTAGCCTACAAAACTGTCAGAAACTGCGAAAATGTATTAAATACATGGGCCATAAAAACTACTAGTTTTAATTAAATATTGGTTAAACATTGAATTTTCAATCAAAAGAAAAAGTTTCTGGTTAAAATTATAAGAACTATATAATTTTTTTTAGATGAATGTGAATTTATTTGTGTAATAAATTCACAATTCATTCCAAGAGAGATCGTTCACAACTCATTCTAAGAGAGATCGTGTTTTAAATTATGGAGTCATCCGAATTTGATACACTTTATTGAGTCTCTAGGGATTTAAATTATTTTTTATCCCGAAAATTCAATTATAATTGAATTCTCAGTAGGGTTTTTTATATCCGGAACTTTTTCATTTCCCGGGACAGAGGGAATTTTTTCGAATTTTCCGAAATTATTTTTATGTTATTTTCTATTTATAACGAGCTTTCAACCTCCGTATATTTACAAAAATATAATGCAGCTAAATAGCTAATTTCTTTCCTATTTTTTAGTTCATGACATATTTGCTATTTTAAAAAAATTATTTATAAGTATAAAATAGATTCATCACTACAACCTCATATATTCACTTTTTAGTTACCAAATAACAAATATTTTTGAGAATTTTTAGAAAAATATAAAAACTTTTAAAAATATACTCAGAAAATTATTTTAGAATTTTCAAAAGCAAATTGAGCCAAATAAAATAAAATAAAATTTTCTACTAGTTTAACTTTTACCAGCGATTTCTCAGCCGTTTTTTTTTATCGCATCGGAACGGTCGAGACCTTATTATATTTGTAAGTGTCGTTTTTGAAACACTGTCGAAAAAAAATTATACTCTAATGTCAAAACTATTTTTAATGCAATTGGATTTTGAAGCTATGGAAATAAATAATTAGAAAGTTTTACTATAAATCTCTATATTTAATTTTCGTTGATATGGCATAGCGAATTTAACTTTGTGATTCATTTTCTCAAAAATTATTCTAAGGGAGTTGGCTCAATTGGCTTCTGAGTGAGAGGAGCAATTATAAAAATATAAATGGTTTATTAATCCCAAATAATTTCAACAAATATTTTAACTAATTTTGAACAGTTTTTATATTAATTTGAAATATTTTTTGTTTGCAATAAGTTAAAAAAAAATCAAATAATAATGATTCAAATAAAACATCTAAAATTTTTAATATTTGCTACCAATTCTGTGGATTAATGGGGGAAAAAACCCCGAGAAATCCCGCACAGAATTCCCGGGATTGCGAGAATGAAAAAGGAGCAGATACGGGATTCCTGGGACAAAAAACTCTAATTGTCAGTCAGTAATTACTTACGTTTTTGTTCACATTTTTAATATTTAACCCTAGAACACACACCCGGGTACAAATGTATATACTTGGAACTTTGCAGTGCTTTAACGGCTTAACTTAGGACATAGAGATTTCGGAACTAGGAAATATAAGTAATTTCTAATCTTTTAAAGGTTATTTGATCAGTCGTTCAGGAGCAACGAGCTTCCAAAATCGACACCTACGTAAACACACACAACAATTGGCTATCCCATGCCCGTAACCTTTTTTGCCTATATCTCTTAAACCAGGTAGAATATTTGTATGAAACAGAAACTAAAACATTTGTAAAATACAAGGTGGCGCAAAAATAACCTTCCGATGTTTTTTGGCTGTAATTTAAAAAAAAAAAAATGAAAAACTTTGATTCTTCTTGTGGATTATTTTTATTTGGTATTTTAATTTTTTTTACATCAAGTCGAGAATATGATGTCATGTAAATGGCCGCCGCCACAGTTGATTGTCATTTGAGCCCTTTTTATGGCATTTTCCATCACTTTGGCCAAAACTTCCGGCGATAGGTCCTCACATTCTTGACGGATATTGTCTTTAAGAGCTGCAAGAGTCTGAGGCTTGTTGACATAAACCCGCGACTTCAAAAAGCCCCACAAAAAGAAGTCTGGAGCGGTCAAATCAGGCGATCTTGCTGGCCAGTGCAAATCGCCAAAACGGGAGATCAGGCGCCCGGGAAATGCATCCTTCAGCATATCGGTTGTGGCACGTGCAGTGTGTGCCGTTGCACCGTCTGGACTTTGTACGGAAACATCTTCAAATCTTGTACCAAAATTCGCTGTAAAGACCGTCGACTGATACCCATTTGCGTGGCACGTTGTCTGGTCGATGTCGACGGCGCTTCCATGACATCCTCGGCTACAGCAGCAATATTCTCTACAGAACGGCTACTCCGGGGTCTGCCACGCCTGGCAGCATCTCGTGTTGTGCCAGTCTCTTCGAGGCGAGCGGCTAAACGTCGCAGTGTTTCACCAGTAGGCGTTGGACGGCCAGGAAATCTGCGACGAAATTCACGTTGTGCCAAAGTCACCGACCGATTATTGGTCAAATAAATTAAATAGTCACCAATATTCCGCGTTCTGGAGCAGTGTAGCGTAACATTGTTTATTAACGCGTATTTCACATGTGTTTACTACACAAATGTCAAAACAGAACTGACATTAGGGGCCAATCGCAAAATTTATAGCATTTTCTGATAGGAGGATTACTTTTGCGCCACCTTGTATTAATATACACATTTAAAATAATGGCATTGGACCATTTAAAAATTAGAAAAAGCCAAAATAAATAAGCACCCGGGATGCGTTTGTACCTATCCCGGGTGTGTGTTCTCGTAGAAAAAGTTGGGTATGCAATAGGGTGGGGCGATTAGTACACTCAAAAAAAAAAGTTTGTAAAGTCAGCAAAAAATTTTGCTGAGTCAGCAAAATTTTAGTCAGAAGGGTGCTAGCAAAAAAATTGCTAATGTCAGCAAAATCTTTTGCTGAAAATCAGTGAGCTAATTTTTAGCAACAAAATTAGGAGATTCAGCAAAAGTTTTGCTAACACTTCGTAGATTAGAAATAAAAAAGCGTTGGTAAAAATTAATAAATTTTTTGCTGAATTTTAGTAGACTGAAAAAAAAATGAAAAAAAATTGTAAAAAAATTGTAATTTAGTTAATATATTTGCTGAAAATCATAAAACATATTTTTGTGATTCTTTTAAAAATTATTTACTATAATAACGAAATATAAAAATTTTCATTTTCCCACATTGATGTCATGAAGTAAAATATATAGAAATAAATATATATAACATAACAAAATTTTTCTTTCAACTACTTAAATCAATGGTTGTCTAAATGATGCTATCTTTTAAGGACGCAACTGCCGAAGATAATTATAGAAACGAAACGAAAAAATAAACAAAAACAAACGAAAAAACAACCCTTTTTTGCAATAAGAAAAAGGAACCATACTAAGATGTGTGTCTTTGTCTTTCGCTTTACTCTGTCTACATGTCTGTATATGTTTGTTTGCAATTTGACCACACTAGATTATTAATCTATTAACATTTATTATAGAAATACATAGTAAATTTAAATATTTTCTTTTGTCTTTTATTTTATTAATAGACAATTATTTTCACAAGCCGGTGACAACGCAAAATTTAAGTTGTTTTAATCCTCAATTTTGTTTTATGTATGAAAAACAGATACAAAAGCCTTCCATGGTTGATTTTTTTTATATGTCTTATTAGAGTTGTACTTTTTAGTATCATTTTCCTCTTCTCTACTACATCTTGACATGTCGCGACATCTGCTTCATTCTGCGTATATCTTTCAATCTGGTTGTCGCCCACACTATTAATGTGCTTATCAGCACAATTTTTTTTAGCAAAATTAATTAGTAAAACATTAGTATATTAGTAAAGCATTAGTATAAAACAGTTAAGTGCTGAATAAGTATAACAAAAATTTTAGCTGAAAACACGATTTTAGCAAAAAAATTTGCTAAAAAATTGTATACCTGATTTACAAGACGTTTTACTAACTTTTGTACTAACTTATTTTTTTGAGTGTATGGAAGGAAAAAATCTTAATGGGCGCTTCGCGTTTCTGATTCTTGGGATTGTACTGAGCAAAAAAGTCCACTAGAGCATACGTCTACGGTGAAAATCGAGCTTCCACATTTTGACTTTACGGCAAAAAAGCCCTATTTTGAAATTAAAAATTAAGACCTTAAACCCCACACAAATATGATTGATGCATTGATCTGCTAGAGAATCTTCCAAAGAAGAGATTGATATCATAATCTTGGATAAGCTCCTCCTACTTATGGCCGTAATTTCAAGCAATATATACCTACTAGTGCTTAGATACCTACCGTGTACACGAACAAAATCGGGTAGGTATCTAAGCACCGGTAGGTATCTATTGCTTAAAATTACGGGCATTAGTGAGATATGCCCATCCCACACATTGTTACTTTCAGAAAATACGGCTAAAAAGTCAAAATGTTTAAGCTCGATTTTCACCGTAGACGTATGGTCTAGTGGACTTTTTTGCTCAGTACAATCCCAAGAATCAGAAACGCGAAGCGCCCATTAAGATGTTTAAATCGCCCCACCCTAGTATGCAACTATGAAAGTATCATGCTTGATTAATGTTATTGTGTACTGTAAAAAGGTCCGTGAAAAAATGGCATTTTAAATAAAAAAAAAAGTTTTTGACTTTTATTAAGCAATTGGCCACCTCCAATTTTTTTTTTTAACTTTTAATATCCAACAAAATATCGAGTTTTAACTAAAATTTTTAGTTTTTATGGGAGACGCCCTCAAAATATTTTTGTGAATAAATGAAGTTTTCAAAAACCACTATTTTCTGGTTGTGGTATAAAACTAAATATGAAAATAACTATTTTGTTTGAAATTTAAAAAAGTTGTGAATAAAGTTAAGCTTTTTATAATCAAACTAACATTTTTTAAAATTGATTAATGGCGAGTAACTTTTCTAAAAATAACCTGTGTTTAATTTTAACCACAGTTATTTCCATATAAATTTGGCATTCGTAACTATGGTTAAGCTGTATACTTTGGTTATTGTCAGATAAGTTAACAGTCCTAAATTTCAATTAAAAAGTTAAATTGAATTTGAGATATTTTGTTTTATATTAAATAGAAAATTAAAATAAAGACTTTATTTTAATACAAAGTTTAGTTGAATTATAGTGTTTTATTTAATATAGAAATAAAGTTTTTTTTTTAAAAATAATCCTATTATGCCGTTCACAAATATATTTATTCAAGTGCATTTTTACATTGCTACACCTTTTACTATCAGCATGTGCACGCCGCACAGTGGTAAATTTTCAGAGAAGGCGGTCAAAAGTCTATAACTTTTGAAGTAGTCGACGTATTTCAATGCGTTTTTTTTTTGGTAGTGGTAATGAAATAATAGATTGACATGACATGTCATCAGTTTTTGTTAAGTTTTAGTGTAATACACAACGTTTTTAACAACTATTTACTGGTACCTTATGTTAAAAGTATACTTAGGTAGGTAAAGACGAGAGCAATTGTAGTCAAAAATAAATGAAATTTCACTTGAAGAAACGACGACTAAGATTTCATTAAATTCAACTAACATTTGTCATTTGTTTTTACTGTTCAAAAAATTACTAACAATTGTAGTAAAAAAGAACCACATATATTAGTAAAAATAAACAAACATTTACATTTTTTATTTTTTAAATAACAAAAACAACTGTAAAAAATGAATGTAAAATCATAAAAGAGTCATTTGATGTGGTTTGTTTTTTTAAATGAACTACAAGGTTAGTAAAAAATTAAATTTGTTCTACAAATGACTGACATTTACATTAAAAATAAAAAAACTGTATTACAATCAAAACATCTACACATTTTTAAAGCAGAAATTCCCTGAGTGTAGACAAAGTAAGACACTATCGTTTTTCTAAATTTTTAAATTCATGCACTCAAAAAAATAAGTTAGTAAAAAGTTAAGTAAAATAATATTTTGTTTGGTAAAATTGCGCTTTTAAATAGTATTAAACATTAAACATATTACATTATTTTCCAAAAATATACATATAGCAGACTTTTTATTAGTTTTTTAGCTGTTTTTATATAACTCAGATACAGCAAAAAGTCTATTTGATTTCAGTTAGTTAAATATTCATTAAAAAAATTAATTTTTAATGAATATTTCATAAAATTTTGTTCATAAAATTTCATTTATTAAATCATTCAATGTGATCTACATGAATTTAATGAAGATTTTCTTTATAGCTATGAAATTATTTCAAAGATTTAATTTTTTTTATTTATTCATAAAATTTTACGAATTCATTAATTTTGACTTTATTTTTAAAATTTAATTATCAAGTTTTCAACATATTTTGTAAAGATCTTTATAATGTAGCCTTGTTTTAATTTTGGACTGCAATGAAATTGTTTCAAAAATCATATGAAGCGGTTCATTCATTGGCTTAGTTCGAATGGATTTTCAAGACAATCATAAAGAGTTTTATTAAATTAAAGAAACTTCTTAATATTAAAAAAATTCATGAAACTGTTTATTAGTTTTATGAAGGTTTTCATTAATTCTACAAACATTTCATAAATATTGACTTTAATGAAACCTGTTTCATAGATTCTATGAACAGTTTAAATGGACAAGTTCCAGTGACAATTTTCATTAAAGCTATGAAGAAATTCATTGCAGAAGTAAAGGTAATTTTCTCAGGGCATTTTGGCTTACTTTAATTATTATTTTTTTTTTTTTGTTTACACTATATTGTCCCGATAAATATCAAACAAACGAGTTTATTTATTTATTTAATAAATTTTTTTTTATAAAATATCAGTAGTTTAAAATTTTTAAAAGTAAAATTACGAATAAGTTTTAGTTTAATATTTGGAGCTAGGCAGCAACATTCATTCATACCTACCCCCTATCTCCACTCCCTAAGGGGCTCCAATACAATAAATACATTTTTATAAAATTTGCTCCCATCGATCTAACCGTTACAAGAGTGCTCCTATAGAAGCCAAATGTTACAAGAGTGCTCCTAGAGAAGCCAATATTTTTTCAAAACCAACATTTTCTCAAAACATACCTACCCACAATCTCTACTGCCTAAGCAGGCTAACATACAAAAAATAAAGTTTTATCAAATTTGCTCCAACCACTCTAACTCTTCCAACGGTGCCCCTAGAGAAGCCAAACATTTTCTCAGAATTTTTTCATTTACAAATTTTCAACATTTTTTCCGATATCTTTTCAAGGTTGTATCTTTAAAGGCACAGTGAGCGTTTAAGGATTAATCGAAATGTCAAACCCCATCGAAAATTTATAATTTACTGAAGGTGGAAAATTAATCCCAAGTAGAACTTTCTTTTTTAATCTTTGACTACTGCATTTATATAATTATATTTATAGTATAGAAAGTTTCTATGAAATTTAAAAAAAAACTGAACTTTTAACGAAAAAAATTGCTCTAACTGCTCCGCGCGCAAACTTGCGAAAAAGTATTTGGTATGCAATTGTAGAGGATAATACATTCTTTCTGGCAATATTAAATCAGTTTTTAAGACTTTTGAAGCAAATTAGTTATACTAATCTAAAAATTATAAAAAAAACTACTGAGTAATGTAGAACAAAAAAATTTAATTCTACACTCAAAAAATAAAGTTTGTAAAGTCAGCAAAAAATTTTGCTGAGTCAGCAAAATTTTAGTCAGGAGGGTGCTTACAAAAAAATTGCTAATGTCAGCAAAATCTTTTGCTGAAAATCAGCGAGCTGATTTTTAGAAACAAAATTAGTAGATTCAGCAAAAGTTCTGCTAACACTTAGTGGATTAGAAATACAAAAGCCTTGCTAAAAATTAATAAATTTTTTGCTGAATTTTAGTAGACTGAAAAAAACGCTAAAAATTTGTAGAAAAATTGTAATTTAGTTAATTTATTTGCTGAAAATCATAGAACATATTTTTGTGATTCTTTTAAAAATAACTTACAATAATTACGATATATAAAAATTTTCATTTTCCCACATTGACGACATGAATTAATTTAATATCTGAAAATATATAGAAATAAATATATATAACATAACAAAAATTTTCTTTCAACTACTTACATCAATGGTTGTCTAAATGATGCTATCTTTTAAAGGACGCAACTGCCGAAGGTAATTATAGAAACGAAACGAAAAAATAAACAAAAACAAACGAAACGAAAAAACAACCCTTTTTTTGCAATACGAAAAAGGAACCAAAAAAATCTACCTAAGATGTGTGTCTTTGTCTTTCGCTTTACTCTGTCAACATGTCTGTATATGTTTGTTTGCAATTTGACCACACTAGATTATTAATCTATAAACATTTAGTTTAGAAATACATATTAAATTTAAATATTTTATTTTGTCTTTTATTTCATTAATAGATAATTATTTTCACAAGCTGGTGACAACGCAAAATTTATGTTTTTTTAATCCTCAATTTTTTTTTTATGTATGAAAAACAGATACAAAAATCTTCCATGGTTGATTTTTTTTATATGTCTTACTAGAGTTGTACTTTTTAGTATCATTTTCCTCTTCTCTACTACATCTTGACATGCCGCGACATCTGCTTCATTTTGCGTATATCTTTCAATCTGGTTGTCGTCCACACTGTTAATGTGCTTATCAGCACAATTTTTTTTAGGAAAATTAATTAGTAAAACATTAGTATAATATTAGTAAAGCATTAGTATAAAACAGTTAAGTGCTGAATAAGTATAACAAAAATTTTAGCTGAAAACACGATTTTAGCAAAAAATTTGCTAAAAAATAGTATACCTGATTTACAAGACGTCTTACTAACTTTTCTACTAACTTATTTTTTTGAGTGTACTATCAGTTAATTTAACGGACAATTAAAAAAATATTACCCGAAGTTATTATCTCTGAAAACAAAAAAAAAAAAAAATATTACCCGAAATTAATATCTCTGAAAACAAAAAAAATATGAAGCTTTAAACTGAGGAAAAATCAGCAAAAGTTATAACTTTACAAAAACACAGAAAAGGGATATTTTGGATCAACCTGTTCAGAGTTAAATAGTAATAATTTTGACATGACTTTTTGGCTCCATAGGTACTAAAGTGTTTTCTTTCGAATGAGCTAATTTGTTTTAAAATTGGTTGCGAAAAAAACTGATTTTTGGCCGCCTTATCAGAAAATGTACCAGTGTGCACGGCGCATATTTGTAATTTTCTTTATCAATTTCTAAATTTAAAACGCCATCTGGTTTTTATGGAAAATATACTTGCATACATAGAAATTAACTTACTTTGATGACAAAGTTAGTGTTATTTATTTCATGTGGCATTTTTTATGACTTTTTCGTTTAAAAAATATAAAAAATGTGTATTTTTTTAAAATTGTTTTAACCACACATGTTTTTTCAACTGTATAATTATAGATGTTATTTCAATTAAAATTATATTTAATTGAATATCTAATTACGTTTTAATATACATATTTAATGGAAGATTACCTTTAAACAGGGTGTTTTTGAATTCGAATTATTTTCCAAAGTTAATAACTTTTTAATCAGATAAATGTAATACATACCAGTTTTTCAATGATTTTTGTTCTAGAAAAAATACATTAATTAAGTTTTAATTGTTTTTACAATAAGTGGGGGAGGGGGGAAACAAATGCTACTTACCTAAAAGTATTACTACTTGTAAAACTATCACGAAAGGCTTAAAAAAATAAAAAGACTGCACTAAAAAAAGTTGTTTGGTAAAACAAAAGCACTTTTTTTGACCGATTTTAAAAATTATTTTTTTTTTTGTATTTTAAGTTACAAAATTTCACACAAAACTGTCAGTCCGGATGTTTGAATTTTTAGTTTTAAATTTCTTGTAAATGTCAAAAAAAATAATTTTTTTCACCGAAAAACAATTAAAACTTCGGTGGATTTAAACAATATGCACCTTGTATTAAAGGTATTTTAATCCTCTATTAGCTCCTTCAACAATACGCTGAAAAATTATCAACCTAAAATATCGAATTAAAGATTTGATTTGAATTTAATTTGTTTCTAAACAAATATTTAATTGAATCAATTAATATTTTAATTGACTTTTAAATAAATAAATACATATGTTATTTTAGACGCAATTATCATATTATGTTCTCAATTATCATATTATGTTCTCAATTATCATATTATGCATAAATAGAAAATTTTCAGTATAAAATACCAAATAAATTTGAAGTTAACAAACAAAACAAGCATACCAACGTACCAACATACCAACGTATAGATCACACTGTTTTATTGTGTCATATTTTTTTTTTGTAGAAGTTATTTATAACTTTTTTTTTCCTTCTTAATTTTAATAAAAGGTTTAATTGATAGTATCATTGTCGTGATAGGTGCAAAATCAATTAAAATATTAATTGATTCAATAAATTTTTTAATTGAAACCCGTTTTTAGTTTTTTCTGTGTATGTTTTTATTTATTTATATCTCTCATGATCAATCAACTTTTCAAAAATTTACATTTTCTTTTATAGTCTTTATTAGTGTCCGACCGAACAGTTCGGCCAGAAAATGCATTTGGTCTGTATTCGGTATTTTAAAGCATTATGGACAAATTTGGCGGATGGAAAAATGTTTATTGGGCTGATTAGATGCTATTTTGAGTGTCAAATCTGAAGAAAAGTTTGTAGTTAAGCAATGAATTCACTGTTCGACCTCAGAAAGTTCCGCTAAACTTCGGCTTTTCTCTTAAATTTTATACACAATATCGAATTAAATCGGCTCAACAAACATGTTTCCAATACCAAATTTTGTCATCATTGCCTCTAGATATCAAAAAACCGACAAAATATAGGTTTTTGCCCGAACTGTTCGGTCGGACACTAGACCTTATGTCGTATATTGCACTTGATTTAATTTTAGTTGAAGCTTATCACTTCCTTGTTAAACGTCATATTGTCAAATATATTAAATATGTTTAACTTTTTTCTTAATATTTTTTCATAAAATGGTGGAATATTTTTATTATAAAATTTATTAATTTTATTAATATAAACTTATAAGCACCATAAATTAAATTTATTTTAATCCTCTACTCTATACTCTGTCAATTTATATTTAAAAATATTATCTCTGTTTTTTAATGTATAATATTTGGTAGCGTAGTGTAGTTAACTTTAGCTGAATTGAAATATATTTCTATAGAACACAATGTAAGATCATCTGGTATAATTTTGGTTTTTATTTGGCCATTCTAGCATTTTTCATTGAATTTTTAGATGAATTTTACAATTTGTTTTTAAATTATTAACTATTGAAAAATTTTAATATAAGTATTTTATAATATTTAAATTTTGTAATTTTTTGTTAAAAACATACAAAAAATTTAAATTTTTTATCGGGTTTTTTTTCGTAATTTTAAAAATATTTTTTAATAAAGAAAAATTTTTTTCTTTGAATTAGAATAAAAATTTGTATTTTATACATCCTACTTAAAATGCAAAGTCAAAGTTCCAAACTGTACTCCAGTTATGACGTTTTACAAGTCTACAAGTTTTAAGAACACATCTTCCTATACTCATGCGGAATTGAATTTTAAAATTACCGACCTAGTTTAAAAAATCCAAAATTCCATTACGAAATATTTATATTTTTATATTTTTTTTCGATATTTGGTTTCACAAAATTTGTGCATACAAAAAAATTACATTTAATAAAAAGAAGGTGGAAAATCAATTTTTCTATCAGTGATTTTGAAGCTAAAATTACTTAAATTATTAAAAAATAACATTTTTGGATTTTCCTTCCTAAAATATATAAAAAATAATTTGGTCTTCGTTATTTTTTAAATAATATTAAAATAAATGATGAAAATTATATATAGTTGATCTTTAAATTGGTAAATGAATATTTTTTGCTTGATTTGATATCATTTTATGAAATTTCTTAAGATTTTTTAAATAAAAAGAGGCTTGATAAAATTTTGTCGTTAAATTATTAAAAAAAAATTTGGAAATACGACAAGCATTGCAAATTTTAAATCGTCATTTTGTCATATTTCACTTCAAAAATCGTCAAAATGGAGACAAATCGTCAAAGTTGGCAGCGCTGCATTAAGGATATAATAAAATTTTCTAAACTCTAAACAAACTCTAAACATATCAATAAAAACAAATATAAACTAAATGAGTATAGCAAGTATATTTAAGTTTTTAATTTTAAGCAATCTTTTTATTTAATAATTAAGTTAATGTTTTTACAAAAATTGACTTAATCTGACAAACGTTAAAATAATAAGAGCGTCTTAAAACGGAAACTGCAGTTGTCAAAAGTTAGCCTTGAAGTTTGCCGCAATTGTCGTAACATCTGTTGTTACATCGAGTTACCAAAAGGCAAATCAGGGTTGCCAAATGGTAGATCACTACAATCTCGGCCGACCTGACATTACAATCGACCTCGATTGTCACTCGTTTTCTAAGAATTCGTCTTCTAAGTACTCATAATCCTGATATACACTTGTGTCATCTTCACCCGTGTCGCATTCATCTTCCAAAAATTGGTAATCTTCATATTCATTAGTGTTGCCTTCAGAGTCCACTAAATTATCCCTAACACTTTCTAAAGGTTCCAGCCATTTCCTCAAACGACTAGAATCAACTATGCCGACATATGACATTTGTGTGACCTGACAATTTTCCACATCTGATATTTTATAACGATCATTACCTAATTGTTTCTGAATAATGTACGGTCCTCGATATTTCGGTATAAGTTTCTTGTTTGAGCCAGCCGTCGTATCAACATTTTTCAATACTACGAGATCCCCCACTTCAAAAGATTTCGCTGGCTTATGATGTTCATTAAAATACCTTAGGTTGTACGATTGAGATTTTTCAATGGTTTCTAACGCTGATTTCCTAATGGAATCCAAATCTACTACTTCTTTAGCGTATGCTTCTTGCAAATATTCAGTCAGTTCGTCTACCATTTCACCACGTTGTTCAATTCCAAAAAGCATCATACTCGGTGACTGCCCTGTAGAACGGTGAACAGTATTGTTAATGGCAAATTCCACCTGTGTTAACCTTTCCACCCAATCCGAATGTTCCATGGGTTCCGTTAATTTTGCTAACATTGCCCTTAAGTCCCTATTAACCCTTTCGACTTGACCATTTGACTGTGGGGATGCCACTGAAACTTTTACGTGAACAACGTTGCGCTCGGTTAAAAATCTATTGAACTCGTTCGAAGTAAAACATGTTCCCCGGTCGCTGATTATCCGCCGCGGGCGACTATAGCTATCAAAATACTTCCTTAAGGCACATAACACCTCCTTTGTCCCCGGTGAATTCACCGAATACAACTTCGTAAATTTCGTAAAAGCGTCTACTACCACCATGATGTGTTTACGTTTATATTTGACTGACGGCAACGGACCAAAATGATCAATATGTAATGTATCGAATGGGATGGGCTTTTTATCTATATTATACAGATTCCTCTCAGTTTTTCTATGTGGTGTCGAATAGTATATACATTTCAGACAGTTTCTTATAAATTTGTTCAATTTTTCCCTCATATTTGAAAACCAATAGTATTTCTTTATCTGATTCATGCACTTTTCAATTCCTGCATGACCGTACTTCTCATGAGTAAGTCGCATTATATTCTGTTCCATTTCGGCAGGAACATACAATTGCATTTGCCCCTGTACACCACATTTAAAAATTAGCCCGTTATCCAACACATACCCCTCTAAATCACCCCCCTCTAACTTTTCCTTAATACGCAGAATCGTACTATCCCTGTTCTGAGCAACCTGTATATTCAAATCAACGTCACAACCATCCACAAAAGCAACCACAGGCGTTCGACTGAGGGCATCGACATGAGTCATCAGTTCACCCCTGCGGTGTCTGATATTATAATCAAAATTCTCCAACTCCAATGCCCATCTAGCTATCCTCGGGTTTATTAATTTTTTATTCAACGTAAGTGTAAGCGAGTTACAATCGGTTACTATTGTGAACGAAATTCCCTCTAAGTATACTCGAAACCGCCTTAGAGCATATATTATAGCCAGAGTTTCTAATTCAAAGCTATGATATTTTGACTCTGCTTTTGAAGTACACTTCGAATAATAAGCAACTGGATGAAATTTCCTATCCTCTTGTCTCTGTAGCAAAACCGACCCATAACCCTTTGAGCTAGCGTCGGTGTGAAGCTCCGTTTCACGCAGTGGGTTATATACCGCTAATACCGGTGCATTTATCAATCTATCCTTCAAGGTCCTAAACGCCTCAGTACACTCACTTGACCAATTAAAAGTTTTATTTTTTAGCTCCGTTAAAGGTCTGGCTATTCTCGAAAAATTAAAAACAAATCTACGGAAAAACGAAAACAGGCCTAAACATCGTTCTAGCTCCTCTTGGTCGTTAGGCATAGGGTATTCTTTAATTGTCCTAATGTGGTCATCGTTTGGGCGAATACCATTTTCATTTACCTTATAACCTAAGTAATTTAATTCACGAAATGCAAATTTACACTTTTTTAAATTCAATTTCAATCCGGCACCCCTTAAAGTTCGTAATACTTCAGCTAAAATTTTCAAATGCTCCTCAAACGTTTGAGTTGCAATACTTATGTCATCTAGATATACTACAATCTTCCCTTTATCAATAAATTCCCTTAATACCATATTGATGAATCTTTGAAAAACTGCGCCCGCATTTTTTAGACCGAAAGGCATATAACGATATTCAAACTGTCCCAGCGGAGTCACAAAAGCGGTATACTGAATAGAGTCTTCATGCATCGGGACCTCGTGGAAGCTATTTTCCAAATCAAGCGTAGAAAAATATTTTTTGTTACCTAAGTAATCAAGGCAGTCCTCTATTACGGGTAGGGGGTAATTGTCCTTTAGTGTAATCCTATTTAATGATCTGTAATCAACACACATTCTCAAGTCTCCGTTTTTTCTTCTCACTAACACAATTGGGGAAGCATAAGGAGATTCACTTGGACGTATTATACCCTTTTCCAACAACTCCTCAATCTTCATCTTAACCTCAGCTCGCTCCCTATATGAAAGTCGTCGTGGGCCACTATACACTGGAACGTCATTTAATAATCTAATCCTCATACAATATTCCCCTGAACTCAAAGTATTATTTACCCCGTTAAAATAATTCGTGTCTATAACTGACATTAGAGCAGAAGCATCCGCTGAAGTAACATTGCTACCTATGTCCACATTTACTTCATTTTCAATCGCACAAACCTTTTGCATTATTTCTTTACACTCATCATTATCATCATTATCATCTATTACTTCCAATTCACTAAAGTTAACACTATCAGACCCTTCAACTTCAGAAACAATTAAGTTATTTTCGCTAACTCCGTCTATTCCATCTAATATTCTATTTTCATACAATTGTTTAATTTTTACAGAATCATTTTGGTTATTATTATCATTAAAAGGCAAAGTTTTCCATAAATTACTATTATTTTCAATGGCTGAAACTTCAACTACTCCCTGTGGATCTCTGTATAAGTTAAAAGACATAAGCGCACTGATTATTCTATTACTTGGTTTTTTATTAATTTTTTTTAAATTCATTTGTACAAGTTCATTTTTATTGTAACATATTTTAATTTGGCACAACCGTATATTAAATTTTGATAATAGATCACGCCCAATTAGCATCGGTATTATAGCCTCTTCATCTGGCAAAATAATAAAAGCATGAGTTACACATTTATTAGCTAAAAAAACATCGCAACAAACATGACCAAGCATACTTAAATTTTTATTTCCAACTCCGCGGTATGGCGTTAATATTTTTACATCTTTAATAACAAATGGCACTAGAGATCTTCGTATGTAGCTAACAGGACTACCCGAATCAAGTAGCGAACAAATTTTAATTAACTCAGTGCGCATATCTTTCTTAACAAAGGCAACACTTACCATTTGGAATGCGTCCAGAGGCTCATTGACTTCTACTTCGGTGACTGCTGCAGTTAACGTCTTCTTTTTTGGGCAATTCTGATGAAAATGTCCAACTTCGGAACACACAAAACATGAATTTGGTGGACGCTTCGGTTTTTGGCATTGGCTCTGATAATGCCCAAATTGCGAGCAATTATAGCAGCGGACTTCAGCATTAATTACTTTGGCAGCATTGCTTCCGATTACAGCAGACATCTTAGGTTTGTTTACTGCTGTTGAATTAACAGCCTTTGTTGCACTGGTTCTTAACTGCAAGCGCCGCTGCTCGTACCGATCCATACGCTTAACTAATTCATCGATAGTACTAGCTCCGTACAAGTATGTGATTGCGTTACTGCTGTCAGGTATACCGTCGATGATAAAATCGACCAGTTCTTGCTCGTCGATGTCAGACTTTGCAGCAATCGATTGCATCGATACCAAGTAACTTAGGCAAGATTCTTCGGATTTCAATCTACGGGCCCGCAGTTGTCTGTATACCTCCTGCCGTGACACTGAGCGCTTAAACATTTTAATTAAATTTGATTTCAGCCCCTCGTATTCGAGCAGACCTAAATTGTTGACATATAGTTTTGCAATCCCCTCCAATCGCCGACGGACACCTACGCACTTTTCTTTCTCAGTGTAACCACACATGTTCGAATAGTCTTCAAATTGTACAAACCATTTCACTACTTCATAATGGTCATCTCCGCTAAATATCGGTATAGCAGCATCAAGTTCTGTCAAATCAATTCGACGGGAGTACTGAACGGCAGGATTACACATTTCTAGTTCCCGAATTTGTTTTTGTATTTTAAGCATTTTTAGGCGAATCTTTAAATTATTCAACTCGTTTTCAGCAGAACCATTAAACGTGTTGACGTCGGCAGCGATCATTTTAGCAGAGGGCGCAGCAGCAGTGAAATCGTTTGCAGGATGTGCACCTGCAGCATTGTATGCACTGAGATTGGCACCAAAATCGTTAGGAGCAGGGACTTCAAGTTGAACATAAGCAGCAGTTACGGCAGGGGCACTTACCGCGGGAACATTTACAGCGGGCACATTTACTTCGGGGACATTTACATCGGGTACATTTACAGCGGGCACATTTACTGCGGGCACATTTGCAGCTGGTGCATTTACAGCAGGTCCCTTTACGGCGGCCGTTACAACAGCAGGCACATTGGCTGAATAGGCAGCAGTAACCTCAACCGCATTTACACTAGCAGGCTGGACACCCGAAGCAGAGGCACTTCCAACAGCCATATTGACAGCACACGCGTCATCAACTGATGCGGAAACGTTGGGTACATTGCCGGCATTAAAACTAAAAGAAGCGGCTTCATCATCGGATCGATGACGTCCATCTCGCTGGTTTGCAGCATTTTCCTGTTTTGGGATGGAATCGTAAAGCGTTCGCAACTGGCTTAAAGTAGCTGTGTCAGGGAAATCTATTCCGGCTGCAGCCAACGCTTCCATCATCCCTTGGCGACTTGGTCGCAAATCCATCTTTTTCTGTTTATAGCACGTTAATCCTTTACCTTTATATATATATATTGTGTGTTGTGGCAGTTGCACCCCACACCTGATTTTATAGCAAGTATATTTAAGTTTTTAATTTTAAGCAATCTTTTTATTTAATAATTAAGTTAATGTTTTTACAAAAATTGACTTAATCTGACAAACGTTAAAATAATAAGAGCGTCTTAAAACGGAAACTGCAGTTGTCAAAAGTTAGCCTTGAAGTTTGCCGCAATTGTCGTAACATCTGTTGTTACATCGAGTTACCAAAAGGCAAATCAGGGTTGCCAAATGGTAGATCACTACATGAGAATTTTTCAAAACTCAATGTAATCTTACATTTTTAAATAACTTACAAAATTAACTAATTGCTGCAAAGTTACTGTTTTGGTAGGTGTTTAGAAAATAACTAAAACAACTTATTCAAACAACTGTTACAAAATACTGTAGTTTTCTTCAGTTGCTTTTTAAAATAACTGTCAAAATAGTTGTTTTTTATTATTTCATAGAAAAACAACTGTAATTACAATTATAAATAACTATTACTGATTGCTACATAAACAACTGTCATGTAGTAACTGTAAAACTTTTTTGAGTGTAAAAATTGTTAAAAATAATTTGAGTTTTTTTCACGAATTTAAACAGAATAAAAAATTTTCTATCTTATTTCCTTAAACCGATACAATTATGTTATCTAGAGCTATAAAGACCGCTTTAACTCGATTTTAAAAGAATTTGATTATATTTACTATAGCGATTCTTTTTTCTAAGATTTTCTTGCAATTTTTTAGCCAAAGCTAAGAAAATTTAGATGTTTTAGAAAAAAATATATATAAAACATTTAAACAGTTAATCGCCCTATTTTAAAAGATTATTCGGATTGAATAATTTTTTCAGCTTTAAATTATTTGTTTTGACATTAACCGAAATAGAGGTGATTAATCGAGGAATCGAATAATTGGAAACACTAGTCAATATACCACATAGAGATGATAAAAGAAAGTAAAGAGTCACTTTTTGAAAACTAAATTGATCATAAGAGACAGAAATAAATAGAAAACAAATATATTGTTGAAGGAGCTAATAGAGGATTAAACTACCTTTAATTCAAGGTGCATATCATTTAAATCCCCCGAAGTTTTAATTGCTTTTTTGAATTATTTTTCAATTAAATAATAACTCATTTGATAAAGTGATTTGAAAAAAGTGATCACTATCGTATACCTTCCCAAAAACCAAATAAAAATTGTTGTTGCCATACAAAATTTATTTTTAATGAAAGTGTTGTTGCCATACGAAATTTATAACATTGAATTTAAACCGGCATGCAATTCTCATTCAGTTAGCAGATTTATTTATACTTATGTAAACAAATTCACACAGCAATTAGTTTTTTCTTTCTATTGAAGCGTAGCGACTATGGCAATTTTTTTTTTTGGATTTTTTCTTTGCAGAAATTGACTCGTTTGTTGAAATACAATTTAAATCGAAAATCTCTGATGAGCCTGTCCATAAAAAGGCAGAAAATAGTCTAGTCTGATTTAAAAATTAATAGTGTTTATAATTTTTTTGAGAAAAACTTTTATTCTTCTTCTTAACCTCAACATTTCTAAATTAAATTTGTCAAATGCATATTAACTAAAAAATATTTGCGACTGTCTTTATGACGTTAATATAACACTGTACTAAAATACATTATTAAATTTGCCCTGTGGCGATGTCTCAAATTAAAACGCAAAAGTTGTCAACCCTGAACGTAAAAACCATACGTCAATCTGGTAACATTGTGAACTAGAGACGGAGGAGATTAGGAAAATAAACAAAAAATCTAAAAATAGAATATTTGTGTTGTTAGTGTAGTCACTTCTGAGTATAATACCTATACAATAACAGAAACAGCTAATAGGAAAGAAAACTGCAATTTAGCTGCATCAGATTCGAGGCCATACTTGGGTGTGATCGCTAAACGGTCATGACTTGGTATTGTTACGTTTGTAATGTAAGATGAGCGCAGATTTGATTCTTACAGCCGCAGGTTGTTGAAAAATTTATCATATAGAGACAATCTGACAATTATAAGACACAAATAATAATACAATTTAAATGGAAAATCACTGATGAGGCTGTCCATAAAAAAGGCGGAAACTAGTCTAGTGTGATTTAAGAACTAATAGTGTTTATAATTTTTAGAGAAAAACGTTTATTCTTCTTTTTAACCTCAACATTTCTAAAAGTTTTTTTTTTTTGTTTGAAATAATCTATAATTTGTTTTTTATGCATTTTCTTTCTGTTAAAAAAAATTTTAAATTTTTATTTAACGAAATTAAACTTTAAAAATTTCATTATCAATTTTATGATAACGTTTTAGAATAAATAAATATTCAGATTTAAACAACTGAAACTAAACTATTTAACTTAATAAAGTAATAAACCTAATAAGAATTAATATCTAATCTAATTGAAATGAATTTCCTATACCACTAAACATAAACATTTATAAAACACAACTACTTAAATATTACAAAAAAAAAAACAACAACAATGTGTTGATGTTTGCTTTTGAGCGATAATATAAAAAAATGTCACGCAAGTTCCGAATTTGAGCAAATATTTAATTGATTCTTTTTAATTTATAACGAGCTTTCAACCTCCGTATATTTACAAAAATAAAGCAAGTATTTCTATCTGGCTAAAGATCTCGTCAGAACCCGAAGTTTTAAAAAAGCTAGAGCCTCCATAATAGGCAGAGCTTTAACAAAAAACCTATTAATCATCAATTTTGCTCCATTCTTGTCTTCTTAGTAATCAAACACTGGGTTAGGGTATTTTCCTAATAAGCAGCATGACGTTACTAAACTTTGTAGACCAAAAATTGTTCTATTTACAGTAAAACCCGGTTAAGACGAACTCCGAGGGACCAAACAAATTAGTTCGTCTTAAGCGAGGTGCGTATTAAGCGGTTTTTTTTTTAATGATAAAAAATATGTATTTATTAAAACAAAAACAAGATTTTTACATAAATAAAAAAAAAAAATAAAATTAGCATTTCATGCATTCAAAATTAAAAATTCAACTAAAATTCTTCATTAAAAAAAAAAATCTGTTATTTTTTTCTGAATGACTGAATTAACGATTTCATTCGTTATAAGTTTTTCTATTACCAAAATATGATTGTCAGCTTCTTCGGCACACGATTTTGTTCGAATATATCACTTGAAAAATTTTCAACATCGGCAGGATTAACAATTTCCAATATTTCTTCACCTGATAAAGTATGTGACGTTAAAACATTAGCATCTATATCTAGAAAGTCATCCACGGATATGAAATTCATATTAGGTCTATCCCATTAAACGGATAAAGAGTGTACTAAACATGGTGATTTGTATGAAACCGAATATTGGGACTGCTTAAAATAGTTCGTAATAACCAAGGCTTCGTATTAACCGAGTTTGTATTAAAAGATGTATTTTATATGAAAATTGTTGCCAAAACGTCGGGACTTTTAAATTAGTTCGTATTAACCGAGGGTTCGTCTTAACCGAGTTCGTCTTAAGCGAGTTTTACTGTATATAACAAATTTTTTTTAGTTTGTATTCAAGTAATATTTTCTACAGTTTAGTTAGTTTTTTGTTTTTATATATGTCCATCGAGATTATTTTTATGCTATTTTCCATATATAACGAGCTCTCAACCTCCAATAAATTTTTAATTGACAGCTTTTAAAACTTCCAACAAACCATTTAATTGGAAAAAGTAGGGAAATATATTTTTCTGTGAACTGCACACAAAAAAATAAAAACTCATTTCAATTACGAAAACAACCGATTCAATTATTTTTATTGCTGAAATTTCGCCAACAATGAAAAGTGGATAATTCAATTAAAAATTAATAGCTCTTTTATTGAATTATTTTCAATTAAATTTTAATACACATTTGATTATAATTTTTATTATATTTTTATACACATTTGATTAAAAATCGATTGATTGAATTAAAAATTATTTTTTTTTTTTTTTTTTATTTATTTAAGTCTACGGAATAAATCCTTACAGACTATTAACATAATAATTACAAAATTATTTTTTTTTTTTTTTTTTTTTTTTTTTTTTTTTTTTTAAATAGTAGAATTTAAAAACAAAATGATGTTGCGTTTAATAATATTAACATTTGAAGAAAAATCTAACAAATTATAAAGATTATTAAAATCATTACACATTCTTATAAACGGATCAGCATCAGCATACATTTGACGATAGAATGGAGTATATAATGGAGTATATGGCTTAATATTGTATAGGAAATATTGTATATTTCCTATGTATATAACTTTGATTAAAAATCAATTGATTGGATTAAAAAGTGATCAATATCGTATACCTTATCAAAAGGCCCTAGTAGGTTGTCGTTGTCATACCAAATTTATTTTTTATAGCTTGCATTTTATACCATTGATTTGAATGCATATAATTCTTATTAAGTTAATAGATTTATTTTGATTTATGTGAATAAACTGCTCACAGAAATTAGTTGTTTTCTTTCTATTGAAACGTAGGGACTATGCAATTTTTTTTTTATTTTTTTAATTTTGTTTTTGCATAAATTTGCCCTTATGTTGAAATCTGAGATTTTTTTTTTTTTAATAATTTGAAATTAATTTTGACATTTTTTGTTTAAAAAATGGCTACATTTTATTAATCAAAATTTAAATTAAAAATGACATTATCAATTTAATGACAATGTTCTAGAAAAAATAAATATTCAGATTTAAACTACCGAAATTAAATTCCAAGCAAGTTGCGAATTTGAGCAATTATTTAATTGGTTTAATTAATTTTTAATTGACAGCTTTTAAAATTTTAAACAAATCAATATAATTGAAAAAATTGGGAAAAATTTTTTTCTGTGTATAATTACAAAGGATTTTTGCTATTTTTTCTAATATCACAAGCATTTTTTTGAAACTTAACTGTGTTTAAGAGTGTGATAACTGATATCTTATTGTGTGAGATTACTAAATTGATTTAAGATACATATATCAAATAAAGACAAATTAAAGAATTATTTTTGTTTATGCAATTTTTACCGCGTGGTTCATATCTAAGTCATTATGAAAAAGGAAAATGTCTGCCTATTTAAAAAGTGGGTTAAGTTTTCGGGAATTCGCTTTAAAAGTAAACCGTTCACATGAGATTGTCACAAATTTTGCAAAACATCTGAGTGCTTGTGGCAAAAATAAAACAGGCGGCCCGAAAAAATAAGTAACTGTGCCAACAACACAATGCAGAGTCTCTAATCAGATAATCGATGAATGTAAGGTAAATGTGTCCAAATCAACCATAACTAGGATTCCTAGAGAATTACTTGCCAAAAGCTGATGTCTGTGCCACAAAACAGCTCGACTTGAATTCGCAAAAAGGAATTTTCAAACCAACTGCAGAAAGGTAAGTCAATAATAGTCTTTGCTGGTAGGACTGTTTTAACATAAATTTCTTTTAAAGGTGATTTTTTCTGATGAGAAAAGGTTCAATCTTGATGGTCCAGATGGCTACAGGAATGGAACAGCTACTAGATCGAGCTACGTAAGGAATCACGAAATTTCTTAAAAAGAAATTTCGAAGGCGGATCCTTAATGGTTTGGGCACTTTTTGTTTCGACGGTATGGCATTTCCAAGCACCAGAATGAATTCTTCTGCTTACATTACAGTATTAGAAGAGAAATTGGAGCCATTTATTGAAAATAGCAACTAAGAATTCATTTTCCAACAAGACAATCCCTCAGTACATGTAGGTAGTCAGACGTTGGAATGGATATCATCAAAAAAATATAAGAGTATTAGAGTGGCCCGCATATTCTCCGGATCAAAACCACGTTTAAGAATGTTTGGGGAGTATTAACCCGTCGACTTTACGCAGACAACTGTTAATATGAAAGCGTTTTTCATTAAAAAGGAAACAGTTATTGATGCGTGGAGATCTAACTGCGAATAAATCTGGTAGACACAAATCTGGTATGTCTGATCAAATTTTCGAGTTGATTAAAAAAAAGGAGGCCTCACGCATTATTAAAACTGCTGCTTCAAAATGTTTTGTAAATTTTGATACATAAAATTAAGTGTATTTATAGTTATAAAGCACTTGTTATTCCTTTTTAAATACTAAAATAAAAAATTAATAAATATTTTTTTTTTTTGTTAAAAACTATTAATTTTTACTTTCTCTGTTCTTTCTCTTCTTCTTTTTTTAACTAACGAAATTTAGTGAAATTAATGTGTAATTGTAGTTTTGCAACGCAGAGTATATTTAGATATTTATATGTATGGGACCATACCAAAAAATATCGAAACCCAAAATCCAAGATACAATTATACATGATTTATTTCAATGTCTTACTTTTAAAATTAAACAAATTAAAACCAAAAGTTTATTATTATATATATTGATTTGTTTATTTATATATATATGTATATATTTATTTATTTATATATAGTCTACCAAACCCTGTCCATCGTTTCCTTAAACTCAATAAACCTTGAGAAATAAGAGGCATCTAAAGTCAGTTGCAACGGGTGTCAAACATTTCTGAAGAGTAGGTCATATGAAAAATTTAAAAATGTTTCAAATCAATTTGCAAACATTGATCGAAGGTGTACAAATTAACAGTTTGTAAGAAAATTCTTATTATAGTTGTCTTATCTCGAAAACATGTTGAAGAATTTTTTTATTTTGTTATCAAAAAAATTATATGGAGACGTTCTTTCCATTGTAATTAAAAAAAATCAAGAAAATACACATACACATATCGTTAGATAAAACACAAACGGCCCTAACTAACAACAAATTCAAACGCGCTTTTTTGATTGATTCTGAAGTATTTCATCAAAAAACATGCCCACACAAAAATTTAGACTCCTTCGATCAAAAATAGCGATTCTATTAACGAAATACAAAAAACCCGAAATAACCGCTTGCATACACAACATTGTCTGCACAACTGATACATTTAGGCACAATTCTAAGGGAAACAACAACAAATGTGTCAGTTAAAGTCCCAGTTAGTAGCTAACGGGACATTGTGAAAATGAGGCTTAGCAGTTAAGGGGTTTACTCTTTATAAAATTTCTGTATTTATTGTTTGTTTATTTGTAAAACTTTGTTGTAAAACTTTTAGCAAAAATTTTTAGTAAACAATAAATAAGGGGAGCTTAAAAATTTTCAACATTTTGAGGTTAAATATGTTAAAAATTTGTTTTTTATATGAAACTAGCTGACCAGGCAAACGTTGTTTTGCCTTCAAATTTTAATTGTAATTAATTCTTTAAATCAAGAAATTTCTTTTACGCAAATAAATAATTAAAAAAATAAATTCACATTAGTAAATCATTTTAAAATTTGTAATTTCATGGGAAGCCCAACGCCTCTTTGTCCTTCTATCGCCTTTATTTGCTGAAGTATATAAAATGAATAGCTGAATACAACTGCCATAACAACTAAAACAATTTTTGAACAACATTATTAAATAACCTTGCAAAAAGTCTTGAATGTGATAATTTATTTTAATGCTTATTTGTTTTTTGCTTTTGGTACCACGCCCATTTATCCCATTCCGCCCATTTTCAGTTCGACTACTAATATTTGTAATTGATGGACTCGTACAAAATTTGAAGGCTATATAGCTAATATAGAACCCTAGATATTTAATATTAATATTAATTTTGTATATGAGCTAAATAATCACTTTGTAGGGGAGCTGCCACGCCCACTGGTATGATCCCGCCCAATTTTCCCATGACTATTCATAACGTGCACAAATTTCTAAGACTTTGGCTATTATAGAACTGTAGATATATGATATTAAATATTTACTTTGTATGGGAGCTGACACGTCCACTGGTCCGATCACGCCCATTTTTCCCATGACTATTCACATTAACAAATAATCAACGTGCACAAATTTCTAAGACTTTGGCTATTATAGAAATGTAGATATATGATATTAAATATTTACTTTGTATGGGAGCTGCCACTCCCACTGGTCCGATCCCGCCCATTTTTTTCCTGATTATTCAAATCAGTAACATATGGGATACTGCAATGTTTCAAAACTCTTGCTATCACAATAGTCAAGATATATGATGTTATTCAATTTATGTGGGAGGGGCCACGCCCACTTGAAATATATATAGCCGAAAACCTAATTTGGACTATAACCTTTCAAACGAAACCGGTTTGGGCCAAATCGGTTGGATAGTTTTAGAGTCTATAGAGGACAAACATACAAACATTGTGTTTTATATATATAGATGAATAGCCTTTTGTATATATGTTAGCCCATGTTTAAGCATTCTTAATCCATTCGTGTTAATCATTTATCTTTAACGGCGCAAAAATTATGGCTGGTTAAAGTTTCAAGCAAATTAAAAATATTAAAATTACAGTTTTTGCTTAGATTAAATAAAATCTACACCAAATTATAGGTCTCATTGCATTTATTACATTTCAAAATATATATTACACCACCAAACAATATAAAAATACACTTAAAATTTGTTTTTTTCATATATTAGTACTTTAAAGAAAACCAAGATTATTTTGAAAAACATGCATTTTTTGCCGGTTTAATAATATTTCGTTTCGTTTCGTTACTTATTTGCAGGAAATCATATTAAATACTTAAAATTCGCAAAACCGAAAATTTTATATAAGGATGCATTTTGAGGCTATGAAAATTTTGGTTGCTCCATAAAATTTCAAGTCTGAATTTTTTTATGAATTTTCGATTTTAGTATTGAGCTTACTAAATCTTTTATTTGTTGTACGTTTTGGCGGAATTGATAGAGCGCTTTAGTTGTCACAAAGCGAAATGTGTTGGGAAAAAACTGCGACTGTACCCGCTATGATAAAAAAAAAAGAAATTTGTTTGCATTTTATAAATTTACTCCATCGTAAGGATTCACTCTAGATACCAAACTATGTTCTTTAGCCAGGTTTTTTTTATTCAAAAAATACGAAACAAAATAATTAAAATTCGCAAAATTCTGAAAAAGTTCATGAAATTTTTAAAATGTCTTTTTGACTCTGAAGTGCTGCACTACTCTAGCCAATTTCAAATATAATTGTGAATGTCAGACGCAAAAAACATACGTTATTGGTACGCTGACATCAACTTGGTATAGATCAAAATTTATAAAATTACACAATCTTTCAAATAATGTTCTCAAAACTCAATTCCGTTAAACGGCGCACAAACCCTATAGAAAAAACTGCGAAGATTTAAGAATCGGAAAATTTTGGTTTCACTTTTCACCGATCAGCGGAATGAAAAATTCCTTTTTTTAGTGAAAGTATCTCCCAAGTCTAGTGTGTCCATTTTGTATTGGTTTGGATCTGAAAGTTAAAAACAATTAGCAAAAAAATAAAATTAATAAAAATAAAAACATTGGGAAATAAGAGGCATCTCATGTCGGTTTCAACAGTTATCGAACATTTTTGAAGTAGGCCATATTAAAAAAATATGTAAAACAACTTGTAAGTAAATGTAAGCCGTCGTAATTTTGTGTGAAAGAGTCAAAATGCGCTCACTTAATAATATTTATTAATACTTTTTTCTTAGTAGTAGATAAGAATTACTAGATAACAATTTAGTAAAGTAATTTTACTTTAAAAATTTTTCACTAATTTTAAATATTAATTTAATTTATTTTTAATTTTTTACATTTCCTTCGTTATTTAGTCTCATTTTTTTATTTTATTTCCTTTTTAACAAAATAAACGAATTTTATTAAAAACTAAATTAAAGTTTTTTATTCTTTCAAATCCTAAAGCTTTAGAAACCAAGTATCTGAAAAACTACTAAGCCAATTCTACTTTTATATTCAGCGCAAGTTGAATTAATTTTTACTTCTGCAATGTTAAAAGTTCTGTTTTCGTTTTTTTGGTAGTAAACTTATCTTTAAACTTTAAGACCCGCTAACTTATCTCACATTAACCAAAGTTTAGGGCTTAACCATAGTTATTGCATGTAAAATAATATGGAAATGTATGTGATTAAAGTTACTCACCCTAAGTGGCTTTTCTCCGAAACAATATATACAAACATATGTAAGACTGCGCGGTTGCTGTCCATAAAGAGTTTTGGTCATTTTTTCTTATAAAAAGAACGATTTTTGTTGATTTTTTAATTTTTGCGTTTACAATCGTAACATTTTTCCTAAAATTTTGTTTTCGTTTTAAATGCGCCCGTTTAACCCTTTAACCCATTTATTGCCAAGCATAGATTCCGTGCGATTTTTTGTTTGCAAACACAACAGTTATGAATTTATTTACCCAGGTAGAAAAATACAAAGTGGCCAGCACTGGCAACGTACTGAAATGGTTGGTATGAGTACTTGCTACCAGTGCTTTCCCAATGCCCAAATGATAAAACCGTTCCACGCTGATGTCAATGCTTTACCAATCGTTGGCAAAGTACTGGGAAACAAAAAAATTAAGTGCCTTCCCTACGCCTAAATAAAAAAAAATTAAGTACCAGGGTTGTCAGATATGGCGATTTCTCGCCAAACATGGCGATTTTGAAACGTGTTTGGCGTCGAGATTTTCCATATGGCGACATGGCGACTTTTTGGCGATTTATGATGTAACTGGCGATTTTCTTGGCTATTTTCACCATTTATATTATTTCAGTGATTTTTTTAAATAGTTTGTCTTTTTTTGTTATCATTACTAATTAAAAAAAAAAAAAAAATAGTCCGGTAACCTTATTTGCATGATTTTTCTTTTGTTATCATTTTAAGTGAATTTTATATTTAGTGTCAAAACGACATCAAAAGTCATGTCATGTCGTATGACATATTAGCTTCCGTTCATAAATTGGAATAGGTATATTAATAACGAAATGCCAACAAATTTACTTGATTTTTTCCAAAACTGTTTGATTATCAGGATGCAGCAGGTACGTACCATTTTAAAGAATTATATTTGGCCGTTCTTAATATGTTGGTTGTTCCAACCAGTAATGCCTGCGTTGAAAGGGTATTTTCCATAATGAATTATACCAAAACACGATTAAGAAATAAAATTCAATATGAGCTTTTAGACGCTCTGTTGAGAATAATAAATCACATGAACGTTAACAAATTGTGCTGGAATTTTTTTACACCGACTAATGAAATGATAAAAAAATTCAATTCAAATAATATGTATAAAAGTCAAGACACAAGTAATGAAATCGATGAGGCTGAAGTTTACGATCTTATTTACTTATGTACTTTATTTTACTTTTTTTAACAGATCATATGATCTCTATTTTTATGTAATTTAAAAATATATAACCCTAACTCTCTTTTTACAAAGTTTTAAAATTCTTTTAACAGTAAAAAATACAAAATGTGTATATGTGCGCCCCGGTAGGCTAGTTGGTAGCGTGTTGGCTTATCAGTGCAGGGGTCGTGGGTTCGATTCCCACCAGAGGCACTGGTCTGTTTTCGCTACAACGCGCCGAAGGCCATAGTAGCTAGTGCTCGGTTAGGGTAATAGTATATAATTTGTAATTATATGATTATTAATTAATAAAATAAAAAAAAAAAATAAAAAAAAAAATAAAAAAAAAAAAAATGTGTATATATTTTGCTAAATTAGAATAAGTATGCAAAGTTCCCTATATTTATTAATTAAATAAAAAAATTAACAAAAACTAAACTAAATTTACTTTTGGCGATTTTTGACTTAAATATTATACTAGCTTTTTTTGTGTAAACAAAATTTTATTTTTTTAAATAAAAAAATTAACAAAAACTGAACAAAATTGACTTTTGGCGATTTTTGGCGATTTTTGACATCCGGTTTGGCGATGGAGCTCAATAAAATCTGACAACCCTGTTAAGTACACACAGAAAAAATGTTGCTATTTGCCAACTAAAATTCGGTTACTACGATTCAAATTCGGTTATTACGAATTTCTAACAGTTGGCACAACTTTATATTAGTTTTCACAACAAAGTTCAGTTAATTTAACAGAATTTTAGTTGCAACACCGAAAATTTTCTGAAATCGAATGTAAGTATCGTTGTACTAACTGAATTTATAAGTTGTTAGCATTAAAATACACTTTTCAATTCGGTTGTCGCATTATTTTTCTGTGTGTACCTTTCCAACTGTTGGCACTTTATATCTCTGTGTGTACATTTCCAACTCCCAAATAAACAAAATAAAAGTGCTTTCCCAACTCTCAAAAAAAAAAATTATAATTTATTAGATTTTTCTATTTTTATTGGAAAAAGTAATAAATTCGACTTCATTAAAAAATTACATTAAACGAAAAAGAAAAAACGTTTTTGTTGCAAACTAAAAAGTTAACAAAAAGCTTCTGAATATTATACAAAACTAAATAATTTTTTCTATCTCGATCAAGTCATAAAAAAATAATTTTTCGAATCAATAACGTTACAATTACTCATAACATAAGCACTAGCTACTATGGCTTTCGGCGCGTT
Source organism: Delia radicum (assembly GCA_021234595.1). Classification (NCBI taxonomy): domain Eukaryota; kingdom Metazoa; phylum Arthropoda; class Insecta; order Diptera; family Anthomyiidae; genus Delia; species Delia radicum. The sequence continues at coordinate 73,162,023 of CM037851.1, read as the reverse complement.
GTAGCGAAAACAGACCAGTGTCTCTGGTGGGAATCGAACCCAAGATCGGCGCACTGATAAGCCATCACGCTACCAACTAGCCTACCGGGGCGCAATACATTCTTATTATTATTATTATTATTATTATTATTATTATATAATTTTTGATATTCAAAACAAAAATGGTTTAGTTTTCTGCACACAACCATTTATACAATAACGGAAAAATCTTGATACGATCAGTTAATTTTTTTTCCAAAAGTGCATGTTTAACGAAAAAAATTTCTATTTCTAAATATTTTTTATATCCCAGCAAAACCATATTAACCAAATAATGGGTAAAGAAATGTATCGAAATACGGCTCCACGCATTACATTACACCTTATACAATACCTTATACCTTACACTTATGAATTTTACAGGCGATGAGACTAAAAGTAATGGGTGGACTTATTACCTTGTAGGGGCAAAGTAACTGGTTACTTATATGGTTACTTGGAGGGAAATTTATTGTGTCTATAAATAAATTTTCGTAAAAAAAATTAGTACAAATATTTTTTTTTAATTAAATAAACAACGTGGTCACTCTGGGATTCGAACATGGATTCTCTGGTTGTTAACAATTAGTTAGGATAGAACTCTGAGCTATCGATACATATAACATTTGATTGGCTAAAATGTAAATGAATTACTGTGCTTTGTGTTTTCGTTAGTAATAATAAAAATATACACATTACACTCATGCTTACAAAAAATCACAAAGTAATAAAAAAATTTTCAAGAAGACATTTTAATAATTACTTTACGTTTATAATTCATTCACTTTATAATTCATGATCGGTAAGTCATTATTTTATGCTTTGAAGTAATGTAAAAGGTAATGCGGTATCATTACAAGGTAATCCGTGAGTGTTCAATTATCGGTAAATCATTACATTATGTTTTAAAATGATATTGAATGTAAAAAGTATACATTACAATGTAATGCATTATATAGCCAACAATTGGTAACTGTTTACTTATGTTTCAAAATAATGCTGAAGGTAGGGAGTAATCATTACAAAGTAATGCATTATGTAGCCCTCATTTCATTTTGTTAGAAACTAATATTACAGGTAAGGAGTACACATTATTAGGTAATGCATTACTTTATCGCACCCATTACCAAATTTTTTCTGGGATGTTCATCGAAAGCAGCAAATCACTTTTATTGAGACTGTCTTCATTACAATTTTTTTTGTAAAGATTTTTTAAAAAAAGTGCTATAAAAAAAATCCCAAAAATAGTTTTATTTTTAAATCGTTGTATGCCAACCCTGGGATTATAAAATTAAAATTTTTTTAAACGACGTTTGTAGCCAAGACTTTAAATTTTGACATGCTTTTTATTGCATGGTTATATCTCCTTTCTATCAGAAGTTATAGGCTCTTAAAAATTTCCGTGTTTTTTGCTTCTACTGTAAAATTAATAAAATGGGCGGTGTGCGTTTTGGGTAACGATATTGTGAATAAGATTTTTTGCAAAAAAAAAAAAAATATATTGCACATTAGGGTGATAACTTTTTTTGGACAACATTCTCCCCAGGGGTTTTCTAATGGCAAATATTGTATTAATGATAAAAAAAACTATTTCAGTTCAATTTGGTAAAAAAACCTTGCGCACCGACAGCGATTTCTAAAATGCCTTTAATATGTTTATTTTAAATTTTTTTTAATAACAATTTTTTTTAAATATGGTTTATACATATGTAAGTAAGCAAATTTGGAAGAAAACTATTCCATTGACTCGAAAACGGACTTTACTATTGATACCAGCATGCCTTAATTATATAGATGTGATAGTCAGACGTTGAGGCATCAAAACAAGTTTTTTTTTAACTTTGTTTGATTCAAAACTTTAACGCGTTTGGTGCGGAACCTTTTTTAACGATAGCGAAAAACTAAAAACGCAGTTCTTAATATTTGTCCATGCCCTACACGATTTTGTCTGGGGAGATTTGATATTTGCAAAAAATGCAAAAAGTTATCACCCTATTGCACATGTTATATTATTTCTATTAATTTGCAAAGTTTTATAGTTTTTTGTTTCAAATATTGGCAATTGTTTAAATTAGAACGCATTCTATGTGTGAGTACATTTTTAAATTCTAAGGACGGGTAACTTATCTAAAAAATAAACCATAGTTAAAAGATAACCACAGAAATTTTTTAATGCATTTACCAGTCATAATTATGTACCAAATTTCAGCCTAAAAAGTTTATATTTGCGAAAGTTATTTTAACAAACACTTTCAGTACAGCGAATGACTACAAGATATTTTAAAATTTTATTGTTAAATTCTCACAAATATGTGCACATTTTTAAAATAAAAAAAAAATATTAGTGTCCGACCGAACAGTTCGGCCAGAAAATGCATTTGGTCTGTATTCGGTATTTTAGAGCATTATAGACAAATTTGGCGGATGGAAAAATGTTTATTGGACTGACTAGATGCTATTTTGAGTGTCAAATCTGAAGAAAAGTCTGTAGTTAAGCAATGAATTCACTGTTCGGCCTCAGAAAGTTCGGCCAAATCGAAAAAAGTTCGGCGGCCGAACTTTTAACTTTATAGCTAAACTTTGGCTTTTCTCTTAAATTTTATACACAAAATCGAATTAAATCGGCTCAACAAATATGTTTCCAATACCAAAATGTGTCATCATTGCCTCTAGATATCAAAAAACCGACAAAATATAGTTTTTTGGCCGAACTGTTCGGTCGGACACTAGAAAACATTTTGTAGACATTCACTGTAATGAAAGCGTTTGTTAAAATATCTTTCGCAAATATAAACTTTTGTGGCTGAATTTTGGTACACATCATTTTTTAAGCTATTTACATATTATACTAAAAGATGAACTCATATGTCGCACTTTTTCGCTTTGCTGTCATATAAATTTTAGACACATTTATAGTCCATTAAAAAGACTTTAAAAATCAAATTGTTTAAATTTTGTATTGCATTTTGGGTTTTTAAATTTCCGTGTTAGTTTCTGATAGTTTTGAAACACTCACAAGAACTTTTACATAAAAGTTTAACAGTTATTTAAAAAGTTTATCAGTAAAGTTGTTTCAATAGAATATGTTGTTAAATTAACAAAGAGATATATTTTTAAACTTTTTTGTCTGTTATTCAATAAACAAACAAAAATAAACGGACTTTCGGTAGTAGTTTAAATATTCATTAAAAAATTTTCTGTTTAAAACAAAAGGTTTTTGTATTATTTTGAGTATTGAAATAAACGAAAAAATCTATTGTTTTTACCGATGTTGTCAATTAAATTTTTAACAGTTGAAAATAAACTAAAAAATACAATTGAAGGAAAAAAATGAAGAAAACATGGCTTTTGCAGGACGTTTATACTCTAGGCACTTGCAATAAGTGTTTAAGCAAGACTTCTATCATATATTAATCAATGGGTGTCTGGAAATCAGCGAAAAAACAATAAATGTAGCTTATCAAGTTTTTAGAGTAAGCTCTTCAATTGTTTTAAACGTAAATTAGTCCTATTTTAACTGATGTTCTATTAATTTAATTTGTTTTATATTTATATTGATAAAATAAGAAGTTTTGGCCCAACATTAAATTATCCCCCTTTTCCGTCATCCGAATCCCGCTTAAAACATCATTAACAGTTGGTTACGTCAATTAAGAGAAATATAATTTTTCCGATACCATTTTCCTCTATTTTTTCTTTTTTTGTTGTAAGAGTAAAATTTGACGCAAATACTTAAAATGTAAAATTTTTAAGAACTTTCTGATTCTGTTCTTTTTTTTTTACGGATTTTTAGTTTGTCAAACGTTGTTGGTTTAGTGTTTTTTTAAGTGTAAATTCGGTTAAATTTCCTGGAACTCCGGGTTAAAATATTAAATTGCAATTTAAATACCTTAATTCAATAAAACTATTTATTACTGCTTCTCTTTTTAGATCCTCCCATAATGGCCGAACAACAGCAGAATGTTCATGTACCACAATATTTACCAGATCCCCGTGATGGTAGCATCTATCAATTGGGTGATATGGGTAGTTTAAAAAAGCTACCCTACACAATACCACAGCTAGTAGCAAATGCACCATGTCGTTCATCAGATGGCATATTATATTCAGGTAAAAAGAGTGACACCTGGTTTATAGTGGATCCCAAATCTGGTAGACGTGAAAAAGTTGGATTCGATGGTTCTGTAGATGGGGGCGATGGCGAACGTATTGGTTGGGCTACTACCAGAGCTATATATTTGGGTAGAACTCAATATACGGTCATGATGTATGATAGTTCACAAAAGAATAAAAATGCTAAACCATGGAATATAACATTTTATGATTATAGTTCGATGGCTACTACTCCCGATATATCAAAAGATTATGGTGAGTTTTGGTACAGAATTTTTTTGAGGAATGTTCTATTAATGTGACTTTATTTTTAGAATATTTACATTTAACTACTACTTCTAATGGCAATATTTTAACATTGGATCGTAACAATGGTAAATTTTTGTGGAAAAATGATTTAACCAGTCCAGTAGTAGCTGCCTTTCTCTTGGGTCCTGAAGGTTTATTAAGTGTACCATTTACCACAGTATCCGATGAAGCTTTTCAAGCAATTTTAGATGAATCCAAGGATGGAAATGTTAATACAGTTAAATTATTGTAAGTTTAACATTAATGGTCGTATTTTAGAAAGAATAGAAAAAACCGTTTTTCAGTTACCAACTGTGTTAAATTAACATCCTGCTTTTATAAAGCGAACGGAATAATTGCGCTATAGGAATTGTGTTATTGTAGCGAAAACCAAATACACACAATTCCTCTGGAGGAATTATTCCGTTATTTTTAAAAAGACAGGGGGTAATATGGAGTTTTGACTGCGAAATTAATCTACTTGATTAAAGTTAATCCACCTTTTTAATCTCCCTCGTTTAAATATGCATTTTTTTGACAGTTAAACAGAGTTCGAAAATTTATGTACCACTAACATAACGTTGCTATCAAAAAAACCAATACAACGATCTCTATTGTTTCGTTCGTATTTATAAACACAACACAACTGCTCAAATTGTTGTTTGTGATATAACAAACGGAACAAAACGAAAATGTTTCTTTCGGCAAACATTATTATTTCGTAGTGATTATTTTTTTGTGTTCATTCAACTTAAACATTAAAATGCGTTTTTAACGTTGTGGTTGGCAGAATAAAGAAATGATTTTTCTGCATGTTATCTATGTTTTTTTGCATTAGTTTTATGAAATTTCACTGGAACTCCTCCGTTGAAACTTTTTATTAAACTAATGCAATTATTTATAAAACTCAATGAAAATTATTAAAAAAAAATTTTATTGAAAATTTTTTTCACTTGTAATATGACATAAACACTAAGAACGGTTTACGAACAGTTTTGTTCCATTCCATAAACACAACAAAATCAAACTGTTTGAAGTATTGGCCAAACAGAACAAAATCGTTTAGTTCGGTCTCTCATCGAAAACTAGTTTGTGAAAGTGTTTGTGTTCTGTTTACAAATCAAAATGAAAATAAAGAAATGTTCAGCAAAATGATTGTGTTGAGCTTCAGCAAAAAGCAAAACAGAACGATAGAAAAACGTTTGATTGTGTTCGAACTCTGCAGTTAAAGGCTTAAATTGATAGATACAAGATTACCTTTGTTAGTTTAAAATACCAAGGTGACGCCTATAGCGATCCGGTATAGGAGGACCTAGGGTTCTATAAATCGTCTTTCACTAATCGAATAATCGACTTTTTGGAAGTCGACTTTCTTCTGATGAAAAAGTCGAAAAGTCGAGCTTCTTCTAATGAAAAAGTCGAAAAGTCTACTTTTACTTTCGACTTTTATAATTGTCCTATATGTATGGCTTAAACGCAAATAAAAAAGTGGAAGTAAATAGACAAACACAAAGTCAGTGTTGCCAACAAAATCTTTAAATATGACATAAATCCTAAAATAAGCGGAAAAGGGACAAAATGTGTCCAATTTGAAAAATAAACTAAGTTTTAGAAGTTTAAGTTTAGAATTTCTTTTTAAAGATTATTTTAACGTTAATCAAATACGGGTTCGTTATCATTACTAATCGAAAAGTTGTAAAGTCGACTTTCGAAAAAAGACGAATAGTCGAAAAGCCAAAGTCGAATAGTCGAAAAGTCGACTTTTAAAAGTTTTACAAAAGTCAGAAAGTCCACTTTTTGTTGCAACCATATCAAAATTTTTTCCACAGGGCCAACACTTTTTTGCTGCATCATTTTAACGTTAATTTTGATCTGACTTTGTATGTAAATTTTTTGCGTTGCTAACCGAAATTGAAAGTTTTAATTTTTTCTTTACCCTAACAAAGTAAACGGTGTTTTTTTTATAGATGTATAGAACTTTGAAATGGAATAAAACAAAGATGAATTTTTTAAATTGACATGAAATTTACTATATTCGAAAGATAGTCTTCTGGCAATATAATTTAAATATGACTTCTGGCATATGACAGTCACAGCTGCTTTGGACGTAGTCTAGTCCGGAGGTCCAATTTTCGATACCTTTTTCCAATAGTGTGGCCGTATATCGGCGTAGACTATCGACTTCCCATATCCCTACATAAAATAGTTCAGCGACGTCAAATCGCACGATCTTGAAGGCCAATTCACGGGTCCGAAACGTGAAACTTTGCGGCTACCAAACGTTTCCTTCAATAACTCAATTGTGGCACGAGCTGTGTAACATGTTGCGCCGTCTTGTTAAAATCACAGCTCCTGCACATCATGGTTGTTCAATTGATGAACGAAAAAGACAGTAATCATTGCTCTATAGCGGCCACCATTGACTGCAACGTTCTCACCAGCATCGTTTTTAAAGAAGTAGGGACCAATGATTCCACTAGCCCATAAAGTACACCAAACAGTCAGTTTTTCTGGGTGTAACAGTGTCTCAACATACACTTAAGGATTATCATCACACCAAATAAGGCAGTTTTGTTTATTGACGTATCCATTTAACCAAAAGTAAGCTTCATCGCTTAACAAAAGTCGCTTATGAAAATCGGGATCAACGGAAATCATGTTTTGCGCCCATTCACCAAATCTACGCCTTGCTAGGTGATCGTGTGGCTTCAATTGTTGCACGAGTTGGATTTTGTAAGCACGTAAACCAAGATCTTTCCGCAAAATCTTCCATAAAGTGGACGGCCACATATCAAATTCCTGTGCACAATGACGGATAGACTGATTGGGGTCTTTACCTACGCTACGCTCTACAGCAGCAATGACTTCTTCTGTACGCACTGTACTACGTCTCTGTGGATGCATATTATCATTTAGAGTAAACGTGGTGCGAAAACGTTCCATAGTTAATCGAATTCTGATGGACGACTATGTTGACAGTAAAATGGATATAGTGCGCGATACGTCTTTCGAACAGAACCATGATTTTCAAAATAAATTTGCACAATTTGGAAGCTTTGTTCAGGCGTCAGTCTATTCATGTTGAAATGCCTAACCAAACTAAACATAAATCACTTGACAGCTGACAAAATTGCCGCCAGTTCTATACCTGTATAAAAACTATATTATATACTTTGTTTTTCATAAACAGACGGCTTTCCTATGGGAATGTATTATGGAACGTTTTTCTATCATTATGACTTTAAAACGGAATTTAAGATTTTTTTTTTTATTATTTATAATATTTTATTTCGAGCTCATTCTCTAAAGAAATTTATAAAATACTAAAGAACTCAAAATTTAATATTTTGTTTTTTTTTTTCAGCCAATCTTTATACGTGGGTGAACATAGACATGGCTTATATGCCTTACCCTCATTAGTGGATAAAAAAACACCTCGCATTTCAACAGTTCCGCCCATTAAGCTATTAGATGGTCCTCATACAAATGTTGATCCAAATACTATTTATTTAAATAATGTCTTTCAGCAAAATGCTGGTATACTACTCGGGCATTATAATGTACCCAATGATGGTAACTTACAAATTTCACCCTCACCGGCTGTACCAAAAGATGAAAGCAATCATCAGCTTGCTACAATTAATGCTGCTCTAAATGGTCCTGGACTTTCGATACTCTCATCGGGCGGAAGTGAAAAACATTCTTCCGATATAGGAGTTCAAACAGAGCCGGTTATTGAATTGGAACTAGATTCTGAGATACCAAATAAAACATTTGGTCGTTTTGCTTTAAATAAAACTAAGGAAATTATTATAGATAATAGTAAACAAGTGCGATCGTTTATCTATGAATGGTTTATTGATCATCCCAGTAATCAAGTGCATGTCATTTTGTGTATCATTATTGTGGTAATGATCATGATGTTTTGGTACATGTATAGTTCGATGCGTGAGTTAAGAAATCAAAGTGAAAATGGTTCAAAGACAAATGGCTATAGCGGTAGTCGTGGTAGTAACAGTAGTAATATAAGTACTCAAGATCTTGAAGACTTGGGAGATGGCTATATTAAAGTTGGCAAAATATCATTTAACTCTAATGAGGTATTGGGCAAAGGTTGTGAGGGTACTTTTGTCTTCAAGGGTACTTTTGAGGAGCGTTATGTGGCTGTAAAACGTTTGTTACCCGAGTGTTTTACATTTGCTGATCGTGAAGTGGCCTTATTACGTGAAAGCGATGCTCATGAGAATGTCGTACGTTATTTCTGTACAGAACAAGATCGTCAATTTCGTTATATTGCTGTGGAGTTGTGTGCTGCTACTTTACAAGATTATACTGAGGGGGAACGTTGTTTGGAATTGCGTACACAAATTACTGTATGGGATGTTTTGAGACAAGCAGCTTCTGGTTTAAGTCATTTACATTCATTGAATATAGGTAAGTGGTTAACAAATTTCCTCCTTAATAGAAATTTAATCTCAGGCTATTGATTTTAGTTTGTATATATTATATATTTGCAGACAAAACTTTTTCTTATTACTTTTGAAATATAAAATTTCGATATTTTTTAAATTCTTTTAGTTCACCGTGATATTAAACCTCAAAATGTTTTACTATCTTTACCCGATGTTAATGGTGCTGTACGTGTTATGATTTCTGATTTTGGTCTTTGTAAAAAACTCAATTATGGTAAGACGAGTTTTTCAAGACGTTCGGGGGTAACTGGTACAGATGGTTGGATTGCACCCGAAATGATGAGAGGACAAAGAACGGTAAGTTTTGAATCAAAATCTACAATGTATTGAACTTCGTAACCCATCCAAACATTTTATAAAGGTTAAATTAAAATTAAAATATTTTTCTAAAATTGCTGAAATCCTTAAATTCTTAGAACTCTTTTCTTTACAAAAATCTTCAGACTATAAGTACTTTCCGAGACTCCGAGTATTTTTTTTCCTGCTGAGATATTTTCAAATCCTGAGGAAATTTTACTTCAGAAAAATCTTCAGATTCTGAGGGTTTTTTACTATGGAAAAATTTTGAGATTCTGACCACATTTCGTTTAGAGACATTCTTTATAATCTGAAGATTCAACCCCATTTTAACTGACCATTGTTTTCCCTAAAATACTGTTACCGAAATAATTTAAAAGCCGTTATCCGTAATAATTGAAAAGCCGTTATCGTTCCCGATATAACTGAAATACCGATATCCTTAAAATACCGTTGCCGAAATAACTAAAATACCGTTATCTCCAAAATTCCGTTATCAAAATAAATAAAATAGCTTTGCCCTTAAAATACTGTTACCGAAATAACTAAAATACCGCTTTCGCTAAAACACCGTTTCACAAATGCATAAAGTAGCGTTTTCCTTAAAATACCGTTACCGAAATAATCTAAACAAGCGTCACCTTTATAATAGCAATACTTTTATTTTTTCATTTATTTAAGTCGAATTGTTAACTTCACATAAAAAAAATTTGTTCGTATGTAAAAAAAAACGTTACCCTTTTAAACCGTTACCAAATTAAATGAAAATTCGTTATCCTTATAATATCGTTACCGAAATAACTAAAATACCATTATCTTTTTAGGTTAAGATCATGGCTGGTAGGTAATACCGCTAAAATACCGCTAATATCCCTTTCAACTGACTATCATTATCCCCTAAAATACCGCTACCGAAATAATTAAAAAACGTTTTCCATAAAATACCGTTACCGATATCCTTAAAATACCTTTACCGAAATAACCAAAATAACGTTATCGCTAAAATACCGTTACCGAAATAACTGAAATATCTTTACCCCCTAAAATACCGTTGCCGAAATAAAAGAAAATAGCGTTACCCTTACCGATACCCGCATCGAATCGGTTACCATCCATGGCTAAGATTATTAATTCGAAAAAATACCGACGCAAAATAATTTTAGAAATTGCGGCATACCGCAATACCGTTACCGAAATAATCTAAAATATCATTTACTTTAAAACAGCAATACCTTTATTTTCTTAATAATTTAAGTCCTTTTGTTAACTTTACCTACACGTTTGATATCGTCATATGATAAATAATTATAAAATAATATAAATAATTCAAAAATTTGTTCGTATGTAAAATAACCTTACCCTTTTAATACCGTTGCCGAAATAACTGTAGAAATGTTATCCTTAAAATATCGTTACCGAAATAATTAAAATACCGTTACCGCTAAAATACCGATACCGAAATAACTTAAATACCGTTATCGCTAAAAAATCGTTAACGAAATAACTGAAATATCGTTACCCCTAAAATACCGTTACCGAAATAAAAGAAAACTGTGTTACCCTTAGCGATGCCCGCTAAGTTACCATCCATGGCTACGATTATTAATTCGAAAAAATACCGACGCAAAATGATATCAATTTCATAAAGCTTTGTAAGCATTCAATCCTTCAAATTGTGATCCTTTTAATCCTTTTAATTAGCAAGTTTTCGAAAAAAAACTCCCCGAATCTTCGCTCTTTATTGTAAAGTTTTATACACATACATATATATAATTCAAAGTATGAATCTTCGCTCTTTATTGTAAAGTTTCATACACATACATATATATAATTCAAAGTATTGACTTAAAAAAATCCTCCCCTTTATCCCGTTTTCAAAACAATAAGCACCTTTCTTGTAGTGTTCACAAAATCTTGAAATTTAATAATATTTCTAAGTCAATTTTGAACCATATTATGAATTTAATAGTTTTCATAAATTTTTCGTGTCTTTTATATTTTTTTTTAGAAAACTCATATTTTCGTTGTTTTTGACAGTAAAATTTTAACCCTCTAACTGGCAAACGATGTTTTGCAACAAAATTCATACCATGTGCTCCACTCGAAAAACCAATAATAAGTTCTTCAACAAAATTGTTTATTGTTGCCTAATTTAGGTGATATGAGCCAAAATATTTTAGGGTGCATTTTGGAAACTAAAGCATATAAAAGAGAAGTTTTGAAAAAAAATTATTTCTCTTACCAAGTAAACCATTTTTTTTTCTGCTCCTATTTAAGAAGATATCGCGATTTTCGCTTTTTGGAAAAAGCGAAATTAGGCGAAAAAGAATCTAAACTTCAATTTATATTGTTTAAACTTCAACGCTTTCCTATTAATACTTTATGTCTTCTTTCTGCAAAATTTCATAAAAATCCGTCTATTAGTTTATAAGTTAAGACGATGTCCTTTAGAAGAATCCTCATGAAATCCTGTGAGTGCTTGGACTAAAGTAATGACTTATTATTAAAGATAAAACTTCAATCTTACTTATATTTTATTATAAAGAGTTTTTAGTGAACTTAAATTGGTTTTTTTAGATTTTTGAAAACTATATTTTTTTAAAAAAAATTAGTTTTTGAAATTTTACGAAATTTTGATTTTGAAGCATTCTCGCTTTCAAACCGTGGATGGCACACGTAAAATTTCTTCGCAAAATATTTAGCAAATTTAGTTTTCTATCGGAATTAATATATAATTTCTAAGTATAAAACGCTCATTTGACGCATTTGTGGTAAATTTTATGAAAACTGCCCTGAGGCATCCTTACCCGTTAGAGGGTTAAAATATTTATTGATTTATTTGATTCATTTTCGACTCATAGAGAAAGAACCCAGAAAAAAAAGATTCAAAATTTTGCTGGATAGGATTTTTTTTTTCAAAGTTGTAAGCATTTATTAACTTGCACATGAAATAAAGGTTCAAAAAATAAGATTCGTTAGTTTGCTGCCATATCCCATGTTTATGCATAAAAAATAGCATTCTTTAAATTGTTGAAATTTAAAAATTTAATTGCAGAATCAGTATCCGCCATTTTGAGTTTTTTAGTTTAGCCATCGACTACGGAAATACTTTTAGCCAAAAAACCCATATTCTGGCCCTGTGTGCATTGACTTAGGAGTGTATTTCATCGATTTAAATTCCTTATTCTTTATAATTTCAGACCACTTCAGTTGATATATTTTCCTTGGGCTGTGTTTACTATTATGTCCTAAGTAATGGACAACATATTTTTGGTGATGCTTTAAAAAGACAGGCCAATATTTTAGCCTATGATTATAATCTGAATCATTTAAACCCGGAACATAAAGAAGAACATAGTAAAATTGTAAGTTTAATTACGTAAATAACACTTGCATCATCATCTTGCAATACACCATATTCGCATAATTTGTGTACACTGATCACAAATATTACAACATTTTAAAATCGCACGGTTAGTTTTTGAGATATTTACACTTTTTGATTTTCATTGACCACCCTGTTTTTATTTTGCACCTTTGTCTCAATACCGTGGAATCAAACTTAACGTATTAAAAAGTTTTTATAGTTTTAAAATCTACGGAAGTTAGGAATTTATATGAGTATAATAATTTCTTTTAATGTTCAAGGATGTTATCAGGATTCTGTAAGGAATTGGAAATTTCTCATTTTTCATTTTAAGCCCTCTAGTTTTGACAATTAAAAGAGTAGTGCACAAAACAAAAAAAAAAAAAAAACTCATGCAGAGAAGGGTTAAAGATAAATTTAGGACAACAATTAGCAGAAAAAAACAAAAATAGCCAAATAAATTAATTTCTTTTGGTACAGTGTTATTTTAACGTCATATAGACAGTCGCAATTAATTTAAAATTAATATGCATTTGACAAATTTAATTTAGAAAAGTTGAGGTTAAGAAGAAGAATAAACGTTTTTCTCTAAAAATTATAAACACTATTAATTTTTAAATCAGACTAGACTAGTTTCTGCCTTTTTATGGACAGGCTCATCAGTGATTTTCCATTTAAATTGTATTATTATTTGTGTCTTATAATTGTCAGATTGTCTCTATATGATAAATTTTTAAACAATCTGCGGCTGTAAGAATCAAACCTGCACTCTTCTTACATTACAAACGTAACAATACCAAGTCATGACCGTTTAGCGATCACACCCAAGTATGGCCTCGAATCTAATGCACCTAAATTGCAGTTTTCTTTCCTATTAGAGGCAGTTTACACGAGGCAATTTTTGCATGCAATGTTGCGTGCAATTATTGTTTGTAGGCAAACGGGGTAGAGAAGCAAGCGGGGGTAGCAAAAATTGCACGGTTTTCGTTTTTTTAAGATATTTTTTACATTTCTTTTTGCTATCGTTCGTATTCTTGTTAATTTGTTTTATTCGTATTCGGCTTCTAAAGTGTTGTGTATCGAAAATATTTCGTAAAATAAAAAATAAATAATGTGGAATAAAGAACTAGTGGAACTTTTACTTATAAAGTACCAGGAAAATGTGAATCTTTATAATGTCAAAGATCCTGTTTATTTGGACCGTTCCAATTGTTTATTCAATATTTTTATTTTTTTATTTTTGTAATTGCTTAAACACCTTTTTTATTTTAAATTATTACGAATAAATTAAATTTCAACGAATGAACAATTAAAGAAAATTGGAAAAATAAACGAAAAAAAATTGCATGCAAAAACTCCTCATGATTTATAGAAGCAACTTTAAAAGAGAATTCAAAAATTGCCCGCAATTAATTTCTTCATGTAAATTGCCTCTTAGCTTTTTCTGTTATTGTATATTATACTCAGAAGTGACAACACTAACAACACAAATATTCTATTTTTAGATTTTTTGTTTATTTTTCTAATCCCCTCCGTCTCTATTTCACAATGTTACCAGATTGACGTATGGTTTTTACGTTCAGGGTTGACAACTTTAGCGTTTTAAGTTGAGACATCGCCACAGGGCAAATTTTATAATGTATTTTAGTACAGTGTTATATTAACGTCATATAGACAGTCGCAATCATTTTTTAATTAATATGCATTTGACAAATTTAATTTGGAAATGTTTAGGTTTAAGTTTTAAATTAAATAATTTAATTAGCGACATAGAGACTGACATTATTTTTATTTTAAATATAAAACTCTAAAACTCTACTCTATAAATCAGAATTTTCCAATTCCTTATAAAAATCCCCAAAATATCCTTAAAACTTAACTACAGTAGATATTAAAAACATAAAAAGTTTTTAACATTTAAAATTCAATATACAAGGTGGCGCAAAAGTAATCCTCCTATCAGAAAATGCTATAAATTTTGCGATTGGCCCCTAATGTCAGTTCTGTTTTGACATTTGTGTAGTAAACACATGCGAAATACACGTTAATAAACAATGTTACGCTACACTGCTGCAGAACGCGGAATATTGGTGACTATTTATTTGACCAATAATCGGTCGGTAACTTTGGCACAACGTGAATTTCGTCGCAGATTTCCTGGCCGTACAACGCCTACTGGTGAAACACTGCGACGTTTAGCCTCTCGCCTCGAAGAGACTGGCACAACACGAGATGCTGCCAGGCGTGGCAGACCCCGGAGTAGCCGTTCTGCAGAGAATATTACTGCTGTAGCCGAGGATGTCATGGAAGCGCCGTCGACATCGACCAGACGACGTGCCACGCAAATGGGTATCAGTTGACGGTCTTTACAGCGAATTTTGGTACAAGATTTGAAGATGTTTCCGTACAAAGTCCAGACGGTGCATCAGCTGTTAGCTGCTGACCGCCAATCGCGTGTAACATACGCTAAAGCCATCCTTAATCACAACCAAGAGGAAGATGATTTTTCATCAAAAATAATCATGAGTGATGAGGCCCATTTCCATCTTAGCGGGTACGTAAATAAGCAAAATTTACGCTTCTGGGGCACTGAAAATCCGCGTGTAACCCACGAAGAGCCATTACACCCACTCAAAGTCACTGTATGGTGTGTTGTTTTCGCTGGAGGAGTCATCGGACCTTTTTTCTTCGAAGACGTCGCGGGCCAAACGGTTACTGTGAACGGTGAGCGCTACAGAGCAATGATCAACGAGTTCTTTTTGCCGCAACTTGATGAATTGGGATTGGAAAACATGTGGTTCCAACAGGACGGTGCAACGGCACACCCTGCACGTGCCACAACCGATATGCTGAAGGATGCATTTCCCGGGCGCCTAATCTCCCGTTTTGGCGATTTGCACTGGCCAGCAAGATCGCCTGATTTGACCGCTCCAGACTTCTTTTTGTGGGGCTTTTTGAAGTCGCGGGGTTATGTCAACAAGCCTCAGACTCTTGCAGCTCTTAAAGACAATATCCGTCAAGAATGTGAGGACCTATCGCCGGAAGTTTTGGCCAAAGTGATGGAAAATGCCATAAAAAGGGCTCAAATGACAATCAACTGTGGCGGCGGCCATTTACATGACATCATATTCTCGACTTGATGTAAAAAAAATTAAAATACCAAATAAAAATAATCCACAAGAAGAATCAACGTTTTTCATCTTTTTTTTTAAATTACAGCCAAAAAACATCGGAAGGTTATTTTTGCGCCACCTTGTATTTAGTTAGAATATTGTTCTACCTCAAGTCCAAAAATCTAATATGATATTTTCATAGTAGATTTTATTTGTTGCTTTTCAAAAGAACAAATCAAAATTCAATTTCACTATATTGACGCAAAATTGCTTAAGGTACTATTAGCGAGTGAAGTTAAAAAAGACCATTTTTAAATATTTTTTTAAAGTGAAAAATTTATTTTTGGAACAAAATTTTTTATATATGATAACTAAGGATCTATATTTTATAAAAAAAAATTTTTAGTATTTTTTAGTATAGAGGGCATTAAAGTCGACGCAAAAAAAGATCCCAAATCTGCGCAAATGATAGAGCCTCTCCAGTGCATCTAAAAAAAATCAAATGGCATTTTAATATAGACATATTTAGTTGTGCATCCCCCCCATTAAAAACGGAAGTAAAGCGTTTTTTTCGAAAAATGACGCGTATTTGAAAAAATCCGCGCTTTTAAATCTCTAAACTGGGGAAAAAAAGAAAAGCTATCACCGGATCTGTGGGAGAATGCACAATACGTATAATAATAAACAAAATGAGGCATGTTTTATTAAAATCGGATAAAAAGTTTTTGAGCTAGAGTTTACGCAAATTTGAAAAATGTCATTTCGAGAAAAACGCTTTTAAAGTTTTTTTTAAATGAAATTTTACTTATATTTTATTAAAAATTTATAGATAAACTTCGGTATAACTTTTTTTCTATTTTGAGTTTTGCCCTGACATTTTAAATACATATTCTCGGCACATTTATTTTTAACTCACTAATAGTACCTTAAAAACTGGGTGTTTAATGAAAATCTAATAGTTGAAATATCTCGAAAACCAACCGTGCGATTTAAAAATTTTGCCTGTTTTGTGTTGAGCATGCTGAAATTATATAAAAATTATGTGTCGCAAGTGGAGGTAATTTTTTGTTGGTGGTTTTATAATGTAATTTATTAGAAACGGTTTTAACCTCTTATTTGTTACTCTAAAGATTTTAGCTGAACAACTTATCAGTGATATGATACATAAAGATCCACAATGCCGTCCCCCAGCTAAATGTATTGGTAGTCATCCTATCTTTTGGAATAATCAGAAAATTTTAGCTTTTCTACAAGATGTTAGTGATCGTGTAGAAAAATTACAATTTAACGTCGAACCCTTAAAATCATTGGAGAAAAATGGTAATATAGTAGTGTTGGAAGATTGGAATCTTCACTTGGATCCGGTAATAACCGATGATTTACGTAAATTTCGTGGTTATATGGGGGCAAGTGTTAGAGATTTGTTAAGAGCTTTAAGAAATAAGGTGGGTACAGACATTTTTTTTAAGGATTTATATAAAGATTTAATATCGGAATTGTATCTTTTTTTTTTTAGAAACATCATTATCATGAATTAACCGATGAAATGCAAAATATACTTGGTAGCATTCCACATGAATTTACTAACTATTGGATTAGTAAATTTCCACATTTAATATCGCATACTTATCATGCCTTTAGTATTTGCTCAAACGAGCCTATTTTTAAATCTTATTATAATTCCTCTTATCACTTTACACGTCCCGATTATTTTGAAGCCGATGATGATTTGTATCCAAATTTATTGCAAAGAGATCCTAAGCCACTGCTTAAACAACAGCAGCAACAGTCGGCTTCAAGTAGTCCAAAAAAGTCTCAGACAACCTTACAAGCTAGACAACGTAAAGGTATTTATAATTTTCGTAAATCGTCACTAGATGATGAATTACCACCACTATCTTTGCAAACGGGAGTGCAACGTAATTTTGACAATCCTTTGCCGGCAGATAATGAAGAAAAACGTGACATATTTGCAAATTTTAAATTTAGACGTTATCCTAAAACATCTAATCGTAATTATAATAATACTAATAATAAAAAAGATAAACACATAACGTGGACATTAAATTCCACACCAGCAACTAAAGATGAATAGCTTTAAGTTTTTTTTTTTTTTTATTCCTGAATAATTTCCTTAAACAAAATTGTGCAATTTATATATTTTAAGTTGAAAGAATCCTGGCGCGGATCCAGAGGGAGGGAAAATGAAACTTTCCCTACCCCAAAATTAAATTTTTTAATACAGACATAATAAATATGTTACAAACTTGAATAAAAAGTACCCTAATTTCCCTCCCCAAAACCTTTTTCTGGATCCGCGCCTGATCAATGTGACTTCCCAGCTAGAAAAATACGAATGGCTTGGTGTTGGCAAATTGTCGGCAGGGGAAGTACAGTGTTGACAAAACATCCAGTTTCCAACACATACAGTACTGTAATGACGTCGAAATGATAACAACGCAGTACGGTTGGTTGAGAGTGTTTGGCAAAGCGTTGGCCGTTCAAAAATGTAATACTTTCCGAATACTATAACTACAATAAAAGCTGTGATTTTTTATACTGATTTGTAGTGTCCGACCGAACAGTTCGGCCAGAAAATGCATTGGTCTGTATTCGGTATTTTAAAGCAGTATGGACAAATTTGGCGGATGGAAAAATGTTTATTGGACTGATTAGATGCTATTCTGAGTGTCAAATCTGAAGAAAAGACTGCAGTTAAGCAATTTATTCACAGTTCGGCCAAATTGAAAATAGTTCGGCGGCCGAACTTATAACTTTATAGCTAAACTTCTGCTTTTCTCTTAAATTTTATACACAAAATCGAATTAAATCGGCTCAACAAACATGTTTCCAATACCAAAATTTGTCATCATTGCCTCTAGATATCAAAAAACCGATAAAATATAGTTTTTTGGCCGAACTGTTCGGTCGGGCACTACTGATTTGTCAGTACATTCAAACAATATATTTTTTGAATTGGGAATTCATTGTTATGTGAATAAAAAAAAAACCGAAAAAAAATTATACATTAAAAAAACGAAAAAAACATATTAAGGTATTCATGTCAGAAATTTTGATCTTGGAAAAATGAAACGGTGTAAAATTTTTCAAAAACAACAACAAACAAAGAAAATAATTTCCTACAAATGTTGTAAAATTGCGTGGGTCGGTCAAAGTGATTGCGAAATTGTCAGGATAAAAATTACTTAAAACATATCACACACCTAGTTCAAAAGTGACTCAACTCAAAATTTTAATTTTTCGGGTTTATATGCTTAAACTATGCACAATACACTAGTGTATCTATAAAAAATATCAGTGTATTATGTCTTTCTTTATGTTTCAATTGGTATAAAGTTGTAAATATTTTTTTTTCGATTTCTGAAAAATTAAAAATTTTGAGTTGAGTCATTTTTGAACTAGGTGTGCGATATGTTTTGTGTAACAAAACAAATAGTACTAAAAAATGCAACCCTAAATACAAAATACATAATTATATTAAGCAGAAAATTAATTCTAAAACTAAAAATATTAAAAAAGAAGTAAAAATATAAATAAAAGGAAAACACGTCCAAAAAGTGGATCAATACTGATAATTCGTAATTTTTTTGTCTGATAATAGAGATTTTGAGGTATGACAAAAAATGGATTTTCTTGGAAAACTAATATTGAATTGTGTATTTTTTTTAAGAATCCTTCAGCTCAATTTTTAATTTTTTTTTTTTATTATAAACATTTTTTTTTATTATAAACATTTTTTGAATACATGAATATCCTTATTAATATAGAAACACAAAAGCTCAATTCATAGCTTTAATCAATTATTCTTAAGAAATTCAATCATCAATTTAAAAAACACGAATTAAATATTTTTTAAATTTGTTTGATTTAATTTTAAAAACATTTAAATAATTTTTATTTAATGCATAGCCACTACTAAAAATGTTGTTTTTAAAGTACTGGGTATGTAGCAAAGGTCAACGTTTTGCCAACACCCGCGAATAGCTTCAATTGACTGTTCTCCGTTATCATTTCGACGCCTTGACAGTACCGCAAAAGAGAAAACACGGTGTTGTGTCTATAGTTGAATATTTCTGGCAGGGTTTATTCTCTATTACTATTTTAAGGCCACTCACATGAACGAGCTAACTAAATCTCCTCCTGGTTGTTCTTTATTCTATTACCAGAAACGAGGAGATTTAGTTTTATCTTTCATGTGTACGGCATTTTAGTTTAATTGTCTATATAACGCACCATTTAATTTTTTTTAGTTTGAATTTTTTTTTGTAGCACTCTTTATTAGCATAGTTTGTATTACAAACGCATATACATAAATAACTACATAGTATGTAAGTTTATTATTTAAGAAAAAATATTTGTTAGTGCCTCAACACTCTAACAAATAACTTGTCTGTGATAATTATTCTTTTTTTTTGTCAAATAGTTAAGAAAATTAATTAAATATTAAAAAAAAATTTATATAAAAAAAATATATATAAAAAATAATAAAAAGATTAGTTGGTTAATTAGTCAGTTTATATCAGTTTATATCTGTGTCATTTTAGCAAAATCGCTTAAGTCTACTTAAGCGAAAATCGATTTAATTGTTAATTATTGATGTCCTGAATAGAATGCGTCTAATCCAAATTTCGATTTTCCGTATGCCTAAAAATTTATAAACAAAATTGTAATAGCTTATGTGTTTTTAAGTAGAAATCATTTTAAAAAATAGCTTAAGGGGGGACATTACATTCGCGGCAGAGTAAACAGACCTTTTTTTAAAAATTCATAACTCAGTCAAAAACAAACATTTTTCCAAAATTTTTTATTATTGTAAAGAATTGAACAAATTACAAGAAAAAAAAATCAAGAAAATATATTTTTCACTCTAACATGGTTTTATAGAGCTCCAAACTGGCGGCAGAGAAAAAAACGGGGCCTCGTGGTTGCAGCGCTGGGAGTCGCAAAAATTGTCCGAACTGGAAAAAATTACTTTTAAATCTTAACAAAATTGGTTATCGTATGACACGAGCTTTTTTTTTAAAATTTTTTTTCAATTATTGGTGATGTTCCAAATTTAAAAGTGTGTTTTTTCGAAAAAAATATTGACTTTAAAAATTCATAAAAAAAATCGAAAAAAAATTTTAAAAAAGCTCGTCTCATACGATAGCGAATCAAGTTTAAAAATCGTCAAAAAATGATACCGCTAGTGCCGCAACCAGTACAAAAAACATGGTTTCCAGATAAACTCGTTCAAAGTTTGTGAACAAAGAAAAAAAAGGTTACCTTCAATCTGCCATGCCTGCTTCGTACTGTATGCCTTCGTTATCTTGTGTTGTGCAGTTTTTTGCAATGGTTTAGCAATTCGGCCTTCTTTTGAAGCTTCATATGCCTTCACTCTGGCGCATTTCAAACGATTTGCATGGTAGCAGGTAAAACAAGTATATAAATTAGTTTTCTTGTTGGAATAAATTATCAACACGATTTATTTTTTTATTAAACACTATGTGAATCTTTATTTATTAAATTAATTATTTTATTTCCTCGCTATGCGAGTTCGAGTAGTAGATTACAACTAAACTCTAACAAAGAATTCTACAACTTTTAATATGACAAAACTTCTTGTTAGCCCAAACGGAAATCATATTTCATATGAACAGAAATAATTAAAGAATAAAAATGCAAGGTAGCGTCTGCTACAATATTCTGAGTGCGCGTGTAGCTATTGCATTTCATGTGAACAAGTAAAAGTGCAAGGTAGCGTCTACGTTTGGAATGATTTTTTTTATAATGTTGCAACGCGTACCTTAACTTATACATACAAGCTGCCGTACGTAAGTAGCGCGAAAATTAAAAATGCGCTCTCACTAATCCGGCTGTAACTTTTGAACCCGTAGGAATTTTTCCATGAAATTTTTTTCTTAGAATCTTAGGAATATTTACTAAAATACAAAATTATAAAAATGTCGATTTAAAAAAATGGCCGATATCATGTGAAAGTAAGCCAAATTATCAAAACTTGTTTTTACTATTGATAGCGCTTTAGTGTATATAAGCTTTTTTGTTGTTTTTTTCTTAAAAAATTAAAAAAAAAACTTTTTTAATTATAATAAATATAAAAAATTGCTATAATCAATATACAAGCTATAATATATTTAAGAACTAACAAGGAGAGTCCGTTCATGGGTTCCCTCCGATTGCGTTGAAATTTGAATATAATCAAAAATTAAGAGATCCAATTTTTTTTTAGCTGTCCAACCTCACATTTATTGGCTAAGAAATGGTGTCAAAAATTACCCCATTTTCTGTTTTTTGCTATGAAACTATATATACATTTGGTATCGAATGAAAAGTATTTGAAATGCGCATCACCAGTATAAAGAAGCGTATCTGTGCATGTTAAACTTTTCGCGGTATTCGAAAAAACACATAAAATTCGGGAGGCTTTGTACTAGGAGGTATACTCGGGTCAGGTCCAAAATCACATATATTAATTATTCGCTATTAAGTTTTAGTTTACCCTTATTTTAAATTTTTATGATATTCGTCCTCGTTTGAAATTAAGACTCTATGTCCAAAACATAGGTAATATGGGTATAAAACTTCATATTTTTTAAAATACTTTACTGCTGTGTAAAAAATAATTTGAAATATCTCAGTTTCGGGACATGATCCCATACAAAATTTTGTGAAAATCGCGAGTTTTGACAGATTTTTTTTATATGTAACTTTATATTATAATTCCGATTTTATTACGTGAATTTCAAAAAGCTTTCCAACGATGTATAATACTATACACATTTAACAAACATAAACGCGATAAAAGCGTTTATGTCAAAAAACTATTAAATGTCTAAATAAAATAGTCCCTTGTAAGGTAAAATGCTCGCTATTTCATAACCGTACAACCGATTTTGATCATTCAAATATCTTTTTAAAGGAAATAAATCGTAGTTTTTGAATTATTCAACAAATTTTGAAAAACATATATCATGTATTTGTTATTTAATTTTTTTTAAACAATTTATTATTTTGAATACATTTCACAATATAGTGTTGTTATTTAAGTTAAAGGAAATTTTTATTAAAATCTAAAATTTGTTTATAAAATTTTCTTTAAAATGATATGTAACATGTGGTACAAATAATTTATTTAACTAAAATAACATTACTTTATTGTGAAATATATTCAAAATAATAACTTGATGATAAAAAATAAATAATAAATACATGATATATGTTTTTCCCAATTTGTTGGATAATTTAAAAACTAGGATTTCCTTCCTTTAAAAAGAGATATAAATGATGAAAATCGTTTGTACTGTTATGAAATAGCGAGTATTTTATCTTACAAATTACTATTGCCTATGTTTTGGCCATAGAGTAGTCACCCTGTGGCAAAATATAGTTCTTCGGCAAACCTCGTCACAATTCCAAACGAGCGAATATGAAAAAAATAAAAAATACCAGTCCACTAAAACTTAATAGAGAATAATATATCTCGTTTTGGACCTGACCCAAAATCAATGAAACTTTTCTTCACAAAATAAACAAAACTTTTTTTAAAATTAATGAAAAGTTTCATTTTTTTTTTATGAAACAAGGTTTTTTAATGAAATTTCTTCATTGAGTGTGAGAAAATTTACACAAATAAAATTATATTTCTTCATACAATTTTATGTAAACTTACATTAACTTAATGAAAAGTTTCAGTAGTACAAAACTCCCCAAATTCTCGAATACCACAAAAAGTTGAGCACGAAAAGTTGAGCATGTACAGACGTTCTACTTTATACTGGTGATGCTCAATTTAAATACTTTTCATAAGATAAAAAATTTATATATAGTTTCTTTGGAAAAAATATGAATAAATCATAAAAAACGTGCGCCCCGGTAGGCTAGTTGGTAGCGTGCTGGCTTATCAATGCGGGGGTCGTGGGTTCGATTCCCAACAGAGGCACTGGTCTGTTTTCGCTACAACGCGACGTAGGCCATAGTAGCTAGTGCTCGGTTAAGGTAATAGTATATAATTTGTAATTATATGATTATTAATTAATAAAAAAAAAAAAAAAATCATAAAAAATTTTTGACCCAACCTTTTAACCCATAAATGTGAGGAAGCCCATAAACGGACTCTCCTTGTAAGTTTTAATTAATCACTTAAGTGGAAAACATCAAATTTTCTTAATTTATCTTTGCTTTTGATTTCTCGCTTGGCGATCATATTTTTTTATACGTTGCATAATTTAATTTTGAAAAAATTAAAAAGAAACAAATGTAGATATAATAATTAGTGTCCGACCGAACAGTTCGGCCTGAAAATGCATTTGGTCTGTATTCGGCATTTTAAAGCATTATGGACAAATTTGGCGGATGGAAAAATATTTATTGGGCTGATTTTGAGTGTCAAATTTGAAGAAAAGTCTGTAGTTAAGCAATGAATTCACTGTTCGAATTAAATCGGCTCAACAAACATGTTTCCAATACCAAAATTTGTCATCATTGCCTCTAGATATCAAAAAACCGACAAAATATAGTTTTTTTGGCCGAACTGTTCGGTCGGACACTAATAATAATAACAATAATCTGTAATATCTCAAAACTACAAATGTCGACTTAAGCGATTTTGCTAAATTGACACAGATATTATCCGAATTTTGATTAAACTACTTCTTTATTTAGCAAAACATTTAATTATAGTACGATTAATTATAATTGTAATTAATCGGTTAATGATATTTTTTGTTCACAAAATTCAGGAGCGGGTGCACTTTATAACTTTTGGGGGAGGTAATTTTTTTACCCCAAATTTTTTTTTCGCATATGTCCAGAATATTTGATCTTTATTCGGTATTTTGAATAATCGGCATGTTTCTTTTTTTTTATCACGCTTCTATTCAGAGATAATATTAGTGGACGAAAAAAAAAGTCTGGTGTATCCCTTGTGTCCGTAAAATTTTTCAATAAAAATGTTTTCTTCTTCTTCCTGTAAAGAGACTAACTAAAAGAAAAATCGTGAACACTTTCAGTAAACTAATGAAAATGAAATTAAAGAAAAGCTACATATTTTTTTATGAAACTATAGGGTTTTCAAGAAACTTCTTCATTGAGTGGATGAAATTTCTTCATTGAGTGGATGAAACTTTTATTAAATCTAATAAATAATATGATATTTTTCATTAAATTTTATAAAAATATACATTAGATTAATGAAAAGTTTCAATGGACTAATACCAGTGCAACTTCATAGGTTATAGACATAAATTCATTAATATCATGCAGAGAATTCTCTCAGTGCTTTATTAAATATACCGAAAAACAAATAAAAGCATTTTTGTCCAAATTAATTTTTTTATGAATAATTGTGTAGAAAAATGTATTTTTGTCAAAAAATCGAGAAAATTAATTTTACTTTGATATGTTTGTTGGGCGAAAGATAATGAAAATGTTCTGTAAACTAATGCAACTTTTCTTTCTAAAGTGAACAAAAAATTTCTTAGAACTAACGAAAAGCTTATTACTTTTCACGAAAGTAGTTTTTTTACTGAAACTTCTTCATTGTGTGAATGAAACTATATGTTAATGAAATGATATTTTTCATAAAATTTTATGAAAACATGCATTAGCTAAATTAAAAGTTTCAATGGAAAAGTTCCAGTTGATGCTATGCAAAAAGTAATTAATATCATGCAGAGATCTCTCTCTCTCTCTGTCTCCCTCTCTAACATTTTGGCCAAAGTATATATTTTATCGTTTTTTTTTTACATTGTACTGAGAGAATTATCTGCATGATATTATTCTACTGGAATAGTCTAGTCTACTGAAACTTTTCATTAAGTTAATGCAAGTTTACATAAAATTGTATTAAGAAATATAATTTTATATATGTAAATTTTCTCACACTTGTCAATGACTTTCGGTACTCTTACGTCCCAGTGGCGTATAATATTGGCAATGCAAAAAAGGTGGTAATGAAACACCAGAGTCGGTAGAGTCCGGGGTTCACCAATAAAATAGCCACAAGTCACTGGAGCAAAAAAAAAATAAAATAAATATAAATTAATAAAATTCATTAGCTGTACCGGGGTAAGCCAACCAAAAATATTCTCAATGTTCCCTGTTTCTTTCTAATCGGTATGTTCTTTTTTTCCGGTTTCTCTTGCATGGTTTTCTTTTTTTAATTTTTTTTAAATAAAACAATATTATTTTTATATGAAAACTTTAATAAAATTGCCACTTGTTGCGGTTGTTTTTGTTCTTAATCACTGCTGACACCACTTGTCTGACCTAGTTCACCATAAAAAAGGAAACAATTTCTTCTTCTTTACTCTCACTTCCGGCCCCCTCAGGCTGCCTGTCAAAATCCCATTCTAGCAGTTTTAAGGTTGCATTCTAATGCAATCCTTTGTCTACATTCTTCTTCTTCTTTTAACACAGTTGCATTAGAATGCAACCTTAACCCCCTCAGAACCGAACATGACGCACTCAATGAAGAAGTTTCATTAAAAAACTGGTTTCATAAAAAATATAAAACTTTTCATTAATTTTAAGAAAATTTTCGTTTATTTTATGAAAAAAAGTTTCATTGATTCCTTTTTTTTTTGCCCAACAAATTTTTTTCCATAACATTTTTGTTAAACAGATTTATTGCAACTATGAATGTCAAACTCAAGGAAAAACCAAAGCTGTAAAGAAAACTGAATGCCAAACTTTTTCCGATTTTGCTGAAAGTTCGGCAGCCAAAAAGTGAACTCTGTGAACTTTTGAATCTAAAAATTACATCCGATCGGCCCAACAAAATGTTTTCATTAGCAAAATTACTTTTTTGTATACATATTCTTACCGAACTCTTCGGTTAGACATATTTTTCTCTTACGAAAGTTTGTATGGATTTTTTGTATGCAAAATTACAAAATTATTTCTAAGATGATGAAATCCATTCTATACATTTTCTGAAATTTTAACTATTCACTAAAGTTTTTTTTTTGAATATATCATGTGCTCATTCATATGTCCTCATATGAAAGTTGGATTTTGCGATATCCACAATGTAGCCCCTTAATAATTAAGAACTCCTATGTGCCAAGTTTCAGCTTAATTCGCAGAAAAAGTTAACATTTAAGAATTAGTAACTTGCATCTAGAAGAAATTGATACAAATTTAGGGTTAACTTTAAATTGCATTCTTTCTTAACCTACGCGATGTACCTTAACAAAATGTTCCAATCTAGTCCAATATTTCAGAAAAGTAATATAAAATCAAAATAAAGGTCGGGACATCATTCAAAAGTGTTGTGTGACAGATATTGAAAACATGTTTTTTTAAATATCTCTAACAGTTTGTTTAGAATACGTTTTTATCTATTTGTATTAAAAATATAAAAAATTGGAAGGTCCTTTTTTTTTAAAAAAATAATTTTGATTTTTTTTTTATAAAAAAATATTTAAAAAAAAAAATTTTAAAAACTTTTTTTTTTTATAAAATTGTCACTATTATTATGCCAAAAGATTTGTTTCAATATCATTCACACAACACAAGTTATGTCCTTTTGAATGACAAACTTAAGTTATTCGATAAATTTCGCTTGAATGTATCATTTATTGCTGGTTGATTCGGCTAAGGAACTAAAAACTGCAAGTGATAAATTTGAAATATTGATGACGTTAGTTAACTGAACATGTACACTTTTAAGCACAATCAACTAAAAATCGTGGTATTGATGAGAACATTCCAATAAATATTATCAAATGAGGGATGCTTTTCAAAATTTTTAAATAATTCACAGTTTTGGAAAGTAAAGCAGTTTTATTAATACTAAAATGCAGTACATTATTATTTTGTTTCTTTGGTAATTTAAAATCAAATTATTAATAAAATAATCTAGTACAAATAAATATTGAAAATTCCTATTAGCAAGCAATTATCGCGGTTTTCAATATATCAGACTTTTATAACCCTCGGGGCCAAATTTGGTACAATAAAGATACAGAAATTAGTCTGTCTATGAGACAGACAAAAATTACGATATTTCAGATAAAAAATACAATTGTTTTTGTCTTTTAAAAATGGATTTAGACCGCAAAAATCACCTCTGATCTTTCATAAAAAAAATCAATATGCATGTCATTTTATAGAGTACATTTTATTATAATAAATAAGACCAACTCGATTTTGTATCTTGCATAGATTAAAAGTTATAGTCAATTGTGTAACGTTGCTTCAGTCAAATTTTAACGTTTTGTGCTATTTTCATGACGGCATATTTTGGAAACCGGAATATGGGTCCGGAATATGAAATTTATTTTTCGTGGATTTCTTGTCGAGTATGATATTTATGGAGAATAGTGAATTTTTATTGTTGATCTATAAATTGTGTGTGAGATTCACTATTAACCACTCACAAGGTACAGTGCAAAAATTTGCTTAATATATATTAGAGTTGGGATTAATCGTTCATTTTGGTGACTCGGTCAGTATCGTTCAATTCGAGTCAGTGAACTAGTTCGTTCAATTCGTTTTATCGTTCTTTTTTCTTTGACTTGTGACTGATCTGCGTGTGGTGAACTGTGTCGTTCGTTTCACAATTATTACGCACTATTCATGTTTTATGAGTTTTTTTTCGCAAATTTAACTGTACATAGACAAAAATTGTTATAAAATTGCAACTTTTCTAACAAAAATGTATTTATTTTGTGTAAAAAACATTTTATTTGTATGACTATAATTGCTCTTCCTAATTTGAAACAATATTACTACTATTTCATAAAAAAAAGTAATTGCTCTTCCAAGCAGTTTTAATTGAATAGAGAAGACATTGTTCTGTGAATAAAAAGAACGAAATGAACGATTGAACGAAATGAGCGATTGAACGAAATGAACGATTGAACGACAAGATCGGATAATGGTGAACGATTCATATCGTTCAATTGAGTGAGTCGTTCAATTGAACTAGTTCGTTCATGAACGACACAACTCTAATATATATGCTCGACTCGACATATGTTGAAAAAACAAAGAAAATCTTCAATGTTTGATATTCTTTTGCTTACAATGTAAAGGATAAAATATGATGACTTTTGAAAATAACTGCCAGTCAAATTTTCAACTTAATTAGTTGAACTGGCCAACTGTGGTAATAATTAACAGAACTAAACATAGATTTATAGAAAATAAGTTCGCAGTAAATTTCGTCATACTCAACAAACGAAGTCACGTTATGTTTTTAACTTAACTAGTTGAGTTAAACAGATGATGTTTATAGTGTCCGACCGAACTCATTTTTTTCGGCCGAAGCCGAACTGCGGCCATAATATCAATGTTCGGCCGAAGCCGAACTTTTTGTTTTAATAAAAAAAAGTATAAATTGTTTTTTTAGATCAATAAATTTAACCAAAAAGTTATTAAACATAAACATAAATAAAAATAAAAATTCATAGGTATATTTTTTTAAAAAATCATATCTGAAAAATAGTTGTACTATTTTAAGCAAAAAAAAAAAAGAATAAAATATTTGTATTGTACTATATTTTATAGTCAAAGAGAAATATTTGACCGATTTTTAAGTTGATATAGAAAAAAACTTAAACTTTAATGTTTAAAATTAAAAAGTTTGACATTGTAATGACAGAAAAGCAATTTTTCCGCATTCACACCATGTGAATTGCTTCGTCTATCAGAATACAGCTGTCCGGCAGCGCTAAAAAGCTGTTCACTAGCTACACTAGTTGGTGGCGCTGATATATATTTTATTGCTACAGCTTTTATATTTGTAAATGGACTTGAATTCCAATACTCAAATATATTTATATTTCTGGGACTTAAAGGCTCCGCAATAAACATTTTAATTTTTTTCAATAAAATTTTCATTTGGCTCTGCTACTTCTAAGTCTGGTTCCGCATCATGTCGATCCCAAATTGATGAACCTTTTATTCTCTTTTTAGGTGTACTTACCACTCGGAATTAATTGCAAAATGTAAAATTAAACGGTTGTTTAAATAATATCGCATAAATTTGATTATTTGCTTATAAGTCTTGTAGGTATATTTCAGGAAAATTTTTTTTTAAACTCTCTTTGGCTTTTTTTTATTATTTATTTATCGTTCTTTTTTTTGTTTTCTATCATATTCAACATTGTATTTTTTTTTGTAGTTTTTTTGTAAATTCTGAAAAGTAAATATAACCACAGTTGTTATTTATTTTATTAAAAAGTTAGGTAGTTCGGCCAAATTGGCCAACATTTGGCCGAACACCGAACTTGGCCGAACTCCGAAGCCGAAGCCGAATACTCGGTCGGACACTAGATGTTTACCATTTAACACTTTAAGGCACGAAGAATGTTGATGAAGACCGTTGCGGGCTAGAAAGTTAACTCTATTCATGCAGGTGTCAAATAACTTTTTTTCTAAGTGTTTTTTCTGTTAATTAAAGTAAATTATCACAAATAAAATTATAATTTTTCTGTTAATATGGAAAAAACATTCATGATCTTTAACCGAACAAACCAACATCTCACATTTATGGAGAATTTCATTAAAAACGAAGATGATTGATCAGAATGGTGATTGAGTTAGCATGTTTTTACTGTATCACTTAACGGATATATACATATAAAAGCGCCGAAATTGTCAAAAACCGCTTAAATGAAAAATCTTTAAATATAGACAAAATTAGCATAAAAAAAAATTAAGACAACAGTAATCTATATATATAAAAAGAAGTGTACATTTTGATTGTCACTCCATAACTCGAGAACGGCTGCATAAAATAAAAAAAATGGCAAAATACGTTTTGTAGAACATGCAATGAGGATGGTATTTAAAAATAAATTGTTTAAAAATATTTTCGTTTGGTCGAGATGTGGTGATTTTTCTGAACATTCTGAGCATTAGACTTTGTAACGGAACCAGACTTTCAATGAAAATAAAATTTGAAGGCAAAACAACGTTTGTCGGGTCAGCTATCATCTCTAAAATTTGGGAAAAATATTTAAAATGTATAAAAACCAATAACTGATAATTTGCCAAAAATCACTAAAATATTAAAATGTTGCAAAAATATCGTTATATTAGCCAAAAAGCCCAATCATCTATATCTTGAAAACTAAACGAGCTAGGGATAAACCATCTCCAATGTTATAAACCATCTCCAATGTTATAAACCATCTCTAACACCACACTCAAAGGAAAAGCTTCATTATATTTATGAAAACGTTCATTTATATGATGAAATCTTCATTGTTTTTACTCCAATGTAATTGTTTCATAAATATTTATGAAACTTTTTCATAAAAATATTAATTATGAAAAAGTTTCGGAATTTCACCCGGATCTGGCTCAATTTTGTTACCAAAATCTGTTAGTACACCACTAGACCTAAAAATTTGTCTGTTCTGCTGTACCTCTATCAGTTTTCGAGATATAGACCATTGTCATAAATAAAAAATATTGATGATATTGGGTCTCATGCATAAAAACGAGTAAAAGCGCTGAGTTGAGTCAGGTGAGCAATTGCTCGTAAGTCGAGTTCGAGCAAACAGCAACAACTTTTACTCAATTTCGTATGCATAAAAATGAGTTCAAACCAATTGCAATTACTTGAGCAAAGGGAGATCAAACGTCTAATTGCAAACATGTCGTCAAGTGAAAGTGAAGTAGAAGTACAATCAAATAATAATAATAATAAAATAGAAACTGACGACATTTCTAAATTTTTAGTGGAAAAATGATTGATGGACTCCAATATCTGTGGCTATACCATTTTGGAATCCAGGATCTGCACAAAATCTTAAATAGAGTCGAATTTTATCAATGTAGCTGAGGGCACCACCACGTGTTTCTTCTGACTCCTCAAAAAAATAATTAGCCAACCAGCAGATGCTACTATCATCAAACCTATGTATTTATCATTTTATTATTAATTATATAAAAAAAAATTAATAATTAAGAATACAAACCTGTATAATTTTTTATCCTCACTTGCTAAATTTGTTTTACGATGTTGATAAGATTTTGTATTTCTTTGTGGCACAAAATATTCAGCCATGATTCCTTTTTAGTGTACGCGAGTCAACTATAAGGCATGCTCAACAAAATTCGAGCAAGAGCTCACGAAAGAAAGCAAAATCATGTTTTTATGCATATGAAAACGAGCACAAGCTCATCGAACTTAGTTCAAACTGAGCAAGACGAGATCAAACGTGAGCAGTGAGTAAAAGCAAATGCATCAAATTTTATTATGCATACGACAAGTACCTTTTACTCAAAAAATCGAGTCCGAGCTCAAGCTCACGTTTTATGCATGAGACCCATTTTCTATGAAATAATGACTTCCTCATTATTTCATAACTATTTGTGATACATATGATCATATTTTATTTATGAAAACTTCATAAATATGACAATGTTTCATAGATTTTCGTCCAATGACATTGTTTCATAAATATAATCAATTTTTTTTTTCCTGAGTGCAGATTCGAATTTGGCATAAATTGGTTAGATTTTTAAATCGCGAAAACTAAGTCGTCTAACACTAGACCTGTAAGTCTAACACTAGACGTCTAAGTCTAACACTAGACGTCTAAGTCATCTAACAAAGACTACACTGATAATAATCGATGCGTAAAATTACGAAAAAAAATGTCAAAATAACCAAATATTTTGTAAAATAAACGAAAATTTGTAGATTTTACGAAATTTTTTGTAGTTTTGACAATAATTTCGTATTTTTATGCATGATTTATTATGAGTGTATGATTTAAAAAAATGCCCTTCTTTATATTTAATAAACTTTTTAATCGTTTTATTTCTTTATTAATCGATCACCCAAATACAATTTTTAAAAAAAGCTGTAAATGTTTTATTAGTTGTAAGTTAAAAATAAATTAAACTATCGTTTGATATTTTAATTAAGTTTTATAATCGTATTACAAAATTTATTCTTATACCACTTACCAAATTATTTTAATGCGTTTTATAAACCATTTTGTAAAGTTTAATTATTTTAAGTAAATGTTTTTATTAAATAAATATAACAGAAAACAACAAAAAAAAAAAAACACAACAAAATTGTCTTAAAATTATTTCTTATAATACTTTTAACTAATATGAGTACATTGTGTTATAAAAAATTAACAAACAAAAACAAAATATACATAGATATTTAAAAAACTTTATATAATTTAATTTCAGGGACATATATTTTATATATTCAAAGAATAACGATTGTTACAGATTTAATAATTTACTCTGCGATTATTTTTACAGAAAATATATTTTCCAAAAATATTATATCGAAATCAAATTTATAATCGTTCGACTAGTACCGAACTTTAATTTATTTAATTAATTCAATTTAATTTATTTTGACAAGGCGTTATGATGATGCATTAAAAAAATAATAAGATTTATGGTCCTTCGAACAACAAGCATTCTATTAAGAGTGATTATTTGATATGCTTGATTTTCTGATTTTATTTTATTAATTTTATTTAAAATTGTCCCTTTCCTCAGTCTTGTTTTCTTTTCAAGAATTATAAAAAGTATGGTCCTTCGAGTGCTAAAATTTGAAGGACCAAACACAAAAACTTTTTTTCTCCATAAATTCCCAGCCAGAAAAATACGAACGGCAAAGCATTGGCCCAGTGCTTTCAACGGTGGTCTGAGCGTTGGCAGAGAGTTGAATATCTGTTTAAGTGCTTTGCCAACCCCAAAATGATAACACCGGGCAGGGGTTGGCAGTTTCTTTTTTAAAACCTTGCGCTGGCAATAAGCGCTTTGCCAGTACCAAAACCAAAAACGACCAATAAAGTCCTACTTAGTAATTCACTTCAGTTAAGAGTTGTATTATTTCTTATTGAATGATTTTGGTAATTTGAATAGAAATAACAATAGGCTTGCTTCAGCTAATTTAATTACAAAATAACTGAATATTTTTTTAATCAAATTATTTTTGTGATAAGTTAGCACGATTTTTTACTACAATTTTACTAAAGAAAGAAATTTGAAAATAAATTTCTTAAGTAAAATTTTAGTACAAAAACTATATTTTGTGCTGACTACAAATTAGTTTTGAATATTCCACTCTTGTTGTGAACAAGTTAACGGTTGTAAATTTTGTAAATAAGTACTGGCAATGCACTTTTTGCCAATGTTGGGAAAGCGTTCTAAGTCAGTACTGTGCCAGTGCTTTTTTATTTTTACGCTTGTAAATTTTGTAAATCAAGTACTGGCAAAGCACTTTTTACGAACGTTGGCAGAGCGTTCTAAGCCAGAGCTGTGCCAGTGCTTTTATTATTTTTACTGTTGTAAATTTTGTTAATTAAGCACTGGCAAAGCACTTTTTACTAACGTTGGTAGATCGTTGTAAATCAGTGCTTTGCCAGCATTTTATTTGTTGGATCATTGACAAATAGTGCTCTGCCAGTGCTTGATTTTTCAGCTCATTGGCAATTTTCTGGCTGGGTTGTTTAGTTTTTTTTTAGTTTAAGTCGATAAAATTTAAAGGATTAATAACAATTCATTTCTTAAACCAAATAATAATTTTCTAAATGAGGACCCAGGCTGAAAAATACAATCGGCACAGTGTTGGCAAAGCGTCGGCGATGATCGCTTATGCATTGGCAGAACGTAGGATTAACAATCTTGACAGTAATCAAAACAATTCTTCTAATTGGTTATTATAATAATGGTAAAAACACATGATTTGCAAACAAAATAGTGTTTTTCTCGTACAATATTATTTGTACCTTTGGTAATTTTTAACACTGTGGTTTTTACAAAAATAGCAGTGGTTTGCCAGTACTATTATTTTGATACGGTTGGCAATTTATATCTGTGTAATTAAATACAACTGAATGTACAAGCTTTTACTTATTCACTTCAAAGGACCATGTATTCAAAATATTTTCAAAATGCCAAATAAAATTGAATGCTGTTGATTAGTTTATCAGATACAAATTTTATGACTCGGTTCGAAGGACCATTTAGAAAAATTTCATAAGTTTTGACTTTCACTATAGTTTATTTGAATAAGATAATATCATTTCAAATATTTTATCAAGTTTAGAAATATTTTAATTTTAACATCAAAGAGATATCGAATATCTGACAAATGTTAAACAGAGTTTTTAATAATAATCAAAACTTTTGAATAATTTAAAGCTGCTTTTATTTAAATTTTAATTAACACAAACAACTAAATAACAAATCCTATAATTATTTGGAACTTTATTACAATTGTTCTATAAAATTTTATATTCTTTTTAGTGAAATAGTTAAATAAATTTGTTGAAAGATAATGTTATAAAATTGGCGAGTAAAAATTAAGTCAAATTTATTTAATTTGTTTCGTCTTTATGTTATTGAAAGCTTTTTTTTTAGTCATTGTTTAACTTTAATTTAAAAATTTGGATTAGTAATTAAGTTAGTTAAATTTGGTTTCGAAGAGCTTCTTTAGTTTTTTTTTTTCATTTTTTGTATTCTATATTTATCTATTTTGTTTCATTTCCTGTTTAACACAGCTCTTAAATGCATCCCATCCTTCCGATTTGGCAACAGACTGTAAGAATAAATGAAAAGAAAAATTATGAATTTTTTAAAATTTCAAATTGTACAACAAGACACACACAAAATGTCCTTCCATAAAAATATAGGTAAGAAAAGTTAATTCTGTCGTAAATCTTAATATCAATAATATAGTTTTGTTTTAACTTACATTGGGTTCACAGTAGTCTACCGATACGTCCTGTAAATATAAACAGGACTCTTCAGTTATCATAATTTGTGGCAGATATTGCAGTTCGTAGCGCTTAACAACGGGGTTAGTATTGGCTATAATTTAAATTTAGAAAAGTTTTTTGCTTTAAAGCCAATTTAGCGATCTGATTGATATGTGAGTCCGCCGCCTAACAAAGTCAGACCATTTCGAAATGGTAACAGCCAATACCATACCAACATTCTGTTGGTAAAGTAACTTTTGATGTAGAAATAGCTTACGATGTATAGAATATAGCAGATAGTGGAGAAGCAGACAACTCATAAGTGCACTCAAAAAAGTTAAAACAGTTAAAATATCTGTAATTTCTGTTGAAAATTTCTAATTACCATTCAAATTTCTAAAAATTCAGTTATTTCAAACTGTTAAAAAACAACTAAGGACAAGTTTTTAGGAAGTAGATTATCTTTAAACTTAAATTAACGAAGGTTTCAAATGGAATACTGTTCTTAAAATGTGGTTTATTTTATTTTATTATGATAAAGGCCAAAATTCTAAACAAGATGAAGTGCTTTCTAAAATTTGTTGTTAATAAACCTGAAAATGACAGACAAAACTCGTTACCGGTTTAACTAATCCAACAAAACTTGTAATGGGTGCGATAAAGTAATGCATTACCTTGTAATGTGTACTCCTTATCTGTATCATTATTTTCCAACAAGAAGTAATGAGTTACCGATAATTAAACTCTCATGGATTACCTTGTAATGAGACCTCATTACATTTTACATTACTTCAAAACATAAAGTAATGAATAACCGATCATCAATTACATAATGCATGAATTATAAACGTAAAGTAATTATTAATATATATTTTTGAAAATCTATTTATAGACACATTACTTTGTGATTTTTTGTAAGCATAATGGTAAGGTTTATATTTTTGATATCACGAACGAAAACACGAAGCACAACAACTCATCTACATGTTAAGCAATAAAATACTGTATGTATCGATAGCTCAGTTGGTAGAGTTCTCGCCTAAATACTTGTTAAATACCAGAGACCCCAGGTTCGAGTCCCAGCACGACCAAGTTATTTATTAATTAAAAAAAAAAGTTATTTATTTAATTAAAAAAAATATCTGTAAAAAAAATTTTATGCACTTTTTTATGAAAATCTATTTATAGACACATTACTTTTTCCCACCATGTAACCATATAAGTAACCAGTTACTTTACCCACTACAAGGTAATGAGTTACTTTGAGGCTCATCGCCTGTAAAATTCATCAGTGAAGTAACGTGTAAAGTAATGTATGAAGCCCTATGGCGATACATTACTTTACCCATGATTTGGTAATGTGTGGTTTTGCTGGGAAACCAAGGTTAACTGACATCCCAAAAACTCAAGCTAATAGTGTCGTAAAAATAACTGAAAATTTTATTAAAAAAAATTTAAACAACTAAAAAAATTTGTAAAAACTACTGTTTTTTAACAGTTATTTTTTCGGTGGTTTTAAAACATATTTTAATAAAAAAAAATGTTTCTTCTGAGTACAACACAAAAATGTATATCCTATATCGTACTTAAAATGCAAATTCAAAATTCCAAATAGTTTATACCTACTCCAGTTATTACGTTTCTATACATTAGGGAAATTTTCAAAATTTTATTTAAAAAAAAAACTAAAATTATACAATACTGTTTTGGCAGTTGTTTATTAAAATACTAAAATAGTTGTTATTACAAAAATATAGTATTTTTCTTTAGTTGTTTTTAAATAACTGTCATCATAGTTGTTTCATATTATTTCTCAGAAAAACAACTGTAATTCCAGCTAAAAACAACAACTACTGATTACTACACAAACAATTGTCATGTAGGGGAAAGTGGTGTACCATGAAACAAGTGTACCTAGAAACGTTAAATTTTTTTTCGTATATTTGACACATTTTGCAAAAATTGTCTTCTATATAGTTTTATTTAGCCTTGCGTCCATGTTTACCATAAATCTGGGTCCATGAAGTAAATAGATGCAAAGAAATAAGGGATGGTGTACCTTGAAACGCTAGAAGTAAATTTTCAGAAAATTGTCAAAGTCAATTAAAATAGTTTAAGTGCAATATTTTTATTCAGAGCTAAAAAATGTTAATAAGTAAAACTTTATTAAAGCCTGGAATTCGAAATTGGCAGACTTAATTAGTATATAAGAGTAACAGTTTAAATTTTTCAAAACGATTTTCGAGTGTACCTTGAAACAACTATTTTTTTAGTTAAATGTTTATTCTAAATCTGGTTCACTGCAATAATTAGTAATATTTACTAGGTTTCATATATACATCTAAAAAAAAAAAACAAAAACACTAATCAGAATTTACCAGAACCAACAACAAAATGTATTGCACGAAAATTTACTATGCTATGGCGAAATACCACACAAAAAAAAATGTAGTAAACAGGCCCCTATGGGGAATGAGACCGGTCCTGCGTGTGCCACAGGATCGGTCCCTTCGTGTCAGATACCGGTCCTCTGCTAAACCCTACCCTATGTAAACAACTGGCAACTTTAACATTGACTTGTCATAGGTCATTTGTCCTGCCTTAAACCACAAAGTGGCATGCCACAGGACTAACCAAAGATGGGCATACCACAAGACTGTCGCAAAAGGGCCATGTCGTATAAAATAAACGAAAACTAAACAGCTTCCAATGGGTAAAATTCTGGTCAACTGCCTTTTTCTTGTTACAGTACTTTTTGTTTACAGTCACATCGCTTATAGTCCATTTAGCGATATAGTCCATTTTTACACTTTTACTGTCATCTAAAATCAAATTGCATACAAAATATTTAGGATATAGTCCATTCACGATATAATCACATTTGGCTTATATGCCACTAAACTCTGGCTACTAAAAGTAAATTTATATGCAAATAATTTAAGTTATAGTCACAATACAGAAAATTTCTAATATAATTGTGAAATCTTGAATTTTTTTCGGTTTAAAATTATTTAAAAATTTAAGAGGCTAAAACGAAAATTGGAGCAAGGAAACTGAGCTGAATCGTTTCAAACATCGTTTTTATATTCCAAATTTTCCACCTGTTATAATAATAAATAAATTGCATATAGTAACATTTTATGATGACTATATCACAATTTATTTATAGGCAACAAAATGGCATATAAAAAAACTAGCGATATAGTCACATTAGCGATATAGTCCACAACTTGTGTGCAACTAAGAGATGTGACTATAAGCGAAAAGTACTGTATAAGCATTCTGGTTAAGTGGTATGTCCTCCCATTACCAGTCACAGGATTGGTAATTTTTGGACAATTGACACTGTTTAACCCACTTCAGTATTAAATTATACCAGTCCTGTGATAAGTCCTTCTTTAACCAGTCACTTTAAGGTCAATTGACTCCTCCTTTCCCATAGGGGCGTTATAAATTTATCAGCAAAAAAACAGCTGCCGTCAAAAAAATTTATTTTGTGTTAACTATTGAAAAACCCAGTTTAAACGAAAGAATTTTTCATTTTGCACTAAAAAATTTGTGTTTTTTCTTTTTCTGTAAATTTTTTAATTTTTCTCAAATTAAAATACCTTTTGATACATACACATGTGACGAACAACAAAAATCAGCTGATTTATAAATTTACCATACATTAAAAGAAGACACTCACGCTTTGTTGTGAGCAAATCGTAGTAAATATAACACAAAATAAATATAACACCAAGAATGAAAACCGCTATTAATAAGTGACACTTGGTAGTAAATAACCCTTGTAGATCTGGTGTATAGTGTAAATAAGAATCTACCAGAAACAACAACAAAATGTATTGCACTAAAATTTACTACGCTGTGGCGAAATACCACACAAAAAACTGTAGTAAAAAAAAAAAAACACGCGTGACAAATTTATCAGCAAAAAGAAAAAAAAACAGTTCAAAGTTCTGCCGTCAAAAAAAAATTATTTTGTGTTTACTATTGAAAAAACTTAAAAATTAATAAAAAATATCGAAAAATCAGTTTACAACGAAAGCATTTTTCATTTTGCACTAAAAAATTTGTAATTTTGTCTTTTTCTGTAAATTTTGGCATTTTTCTTAAATTAAAATAATCCAATTTTTGAACAACAAAAATCAGCTGATTTATAAATGTACCAAACATTAAAAAAAAAAGACACTCGGCAGTAAATATAACGGGAAGTTAAAAAAAAAAAAACACCAAGAGTGACAAGTGCTAATGTGTTTTATTCAATTTTCTATATTAAAAAAAAAAAAAAAGTTTTTACTTATTGGCATTTAAAAGCAGAAACCCGACTTTAAACATTTTGTTTGTTTTCTCAAAAAAAAAAATATTTTTGTTCAAATAAATTTTTTTGTTTTAAAAAGTCATTTATATTTTAGAAAAGTTGAAAAAATAATTAACAAAGTTGAAAATAAAAAGTTGAACAAAGTTGGAAAAAGTTGAAAATAAGGTTCTAATATTTGTTTGAACTTTTTTTAAGCTCAAAAAATTTATAATAATCGGAAAGAATTTCGCGGTTGTTAATGATAAAACTTGCACAAAGAGAATTATACACAGAGCGGTAAATCATTCAGTGTGATTTGTGGTATAAACAATACCACTAAGGCCTAGTTTTTGGGATGTAGATTATCTTTAAACTTAGATTAACGAAGTTTGTAAATGGAATACTACCTCTGAAATATGATTTATTTTATTTTGTTATAATAATAGCCAATATTCTAAACAAAATGAAGTGGTTCCGACAATTTGTTGTTAAGAAACTTGAAAATGGCAGACACAAATCATTGTCGGATTAACTAAACCGAGTTTAACTGACATCCCAAAAACTCGGTCTAATTGTAAATTGTGGTACAAGATATACATACCAGAGAAAAGAAACCAGTTCCTAGATTGTAAATATTTGAAAACTGCATTTTTAAAAATGCGAAATAACGCGTTAATGGTATAACAAATTTGCTATAAAACTTATCCGCGGTTGACATCCCGTAAATAAACAAATATATGAAACTATTATTTGCAATTTTTTTAATTGCAAATTTTTTATACATTTTTTGCGAATTAATATTACACGGGACAATACCTGTAGTAATATTTTAGTACAAAAGCCTAAAAATTTTCCCGCTAATTCAGCTTGAAAAATTAGCAAATTAAAAAAAAAAAATGCAAAAAAACTTAGTTATAAAGGGTCCGCCATCTAACGTTTTTTTTTCAACTAGTGCTTATTTCGTGAATGGTAACACTTAGCTCATGTCTGATTTGACAGATAATTAGTTTTATCCTTCCGCTGAACGAATATGGTTGTGTATACGCTTGAACAACGCTGGGATATATTTACGTGCCACACAGCCGAAGCTACACTCGATGTTTTGTGCCCTGTTTTTGAAGATCGCATTATCAGCCGCAGAGCTGATGTCGTTTGGCCACCTCGGAGCTGCGATTTGCCACCGTTGGGCTATTATTTTTGGGGGTGTCGTCAAAGATAAGTGTTACGCCAACAAGCCAGAGACAATTGACGCTTTAAAGGACAATATTCGTGAAGCCATTGGTGAAATACAGCTGCACACAATCGATTATGTGCTTAAAAATTGGACCGATCGTGTAGGCTACTGCATGGCCAGCCGAGGCAGCCATTTGAATGAAATTATTTTCCATTATTAACCGGAAGGATTGTACTTTCAAATAAAAAAAGAAATTTGGGAAAATATTCAGTAGTTTTTTTTTATAGCATTTTCAAAAAAAAAAGTTATTTGGCGGACCCTTTAGTTTAATGTATTTATTTATATACAGGATGTAATTCTTGGATGCTATTAATACACCATAAAGCATTTTTTGGCAAGCCGAAATTATATTGCAGTTTTTTAAATACTGTTTTTAATTGACTATAATCTAGACAATGTAATATTTTTGTGATATTTTGTTTTGCACCACAACTTAGCGGTTCTGTTGATACCACAACAAAACATGAAAGTTTATTAACACCGAGAAATTTCTTTTTATTTTATTTGTAGAAATATATGACATTTTTTTTTGGCTTAATACTAAAGTTGAAAAAAGATTAGTACTTTTTTTTTACTTTTTTCAACTTTTTATTTTCAACTTTTTTATTTAACAATAATTTATTTGTTCGTTTTTTTTTTGTTAACTACAGTTTTTTATAGTTGAAAATAAAAATAAATGTTTTGTTTTTTGTACAGTTGAAAAATTTTAAATTTAAAATGTTAAATTTAAAATATATTTATTTTTGTTAAAAACCAAAAATAAAACGTTTTCCGGTCTGTGTTTAAAAGAAATACATATTAAATACGAACCCAATTCTAATAGATACAATAAGAATAAAATTCCTAAATCACTACTAAATGAACAGGATCAATACATATATTTTGAAATATAGACCTTCAGTGCCGTTATATTAACTTAAGCCTAACAAATGGTAAGTTTAATTAATTTTTTTTAAGGATTCGATATCTTAACATGTCCTCTCTGACCTTGTATCATGATATAATGACATGGCGCATAGTCATTTTAAATGTGAATGTAAAAAATTATAATAATGGTGAAGGGTGTAAAAGACTCGACCCGACCGATAATAGCACTCTTATTTATTTAATTATTAACCCTTTGTCTATTTACTACACCTTTTACAACTGTAATTCAAAAAATATCAATTGAAATTCAAAATTTCCAT
Organism: Delia radicum; assembly: GCA_021234595.1. Classification (NCBI taxonomy): domain Eukaryota; kingdom Metazoa; phylum Arthropoda; class Insecta; order Diptera; family Anthomyiidae; genus Delia; species Delia radicum. Next base: position 73,119,919 of record CM037851.1, on the reverse strand, counting down.
TTGAAATTCAAAATTTCCATTTGAAATTCAAAAAATATCAATTGAAATTCAAAATTTCCATTTGAAATTCAAAAAATATCAATTGAAATTCAAAATTTCCATTTGAAATTCAAAATTTCCATTTGAAATTCAAAAAATATCAATTGAAATTCAAAAAATATCAATTGAAATTCAAAATACATCAATTGAAATTCAAAATACATCAATTGAAATTCAAAAATTTCTATTTGAAATTCAAAAGTTTCTATTTGAAATTCAAAAATTATTCCATTTGGAATTCAAAACATATCAATTGAAATTCAAAAATTTCCATTTGAAATTCAAAAGTTTCCATTTGAAATTCAAAAATTTCCATTTGAAATTCAAAAATTTCTATTTGAAATTCAAAAATTTCCATTTGAAATTCAAAAAATTCCAATTGAAATTCAAAAAATATTATATTTGAAATTCAAAAAATTCCAATTGATATTCAAAATACATCAATTGAAATTCAAAAAATATCAATTGCAATTCAAAAAATATCAATTGAAATTCAAAACACATCAATTGAAATTCAAAATATGCCAATTGAAATTCAAAAATTTCCATTTGAAATTCAAAAAATTCTAATTGAAATTCAAAAAATATTCCATTTGAAATTCAAAAAATTCCAATTGAAATTCAAAAAATGTAAACAAATCAATTTAAGAAATTAATACATTAGGCCAACACTTTTTTGAGTATTTTGGTTTGTCATGTGTGATAAAAACATTATTAAAACTTTTAATGCATTTATTGCAGGAGAGTATACAAGATTTTGTTGGAAAATATTTGTAATAACCTGTCATAAAGCCATAAAATATTTATGCATGCAACTATTGATGTATAAACTAGTGACGTTCAGAGTAAGTGTTTGGATGGATTACTCACGTACTCGCTTGTCATTAATAAAGAGAAACCGCTGAAGTGGGAAACCATTAATTTGAAAAATTAGTTTAACTCTATCATAAAGCTCCTGTGGAATGTCATTTTAAAATGGTAGTAAATGCAAGAAAATACCGAGTGAAAGTGGAACCCCTCAGAACTATATTTTACCGGCCCAACAACAAAAACAACAAGATCAATACATAAAAAAATAATATTTCTTTTTTTAATCGATTACTTTTAAAACATATAATTTTATATTTAGTTCTAATTGTTATTAACACTAAATATTTATTTTAAGTACTTTAAATAAATAAATAAATTAATAAATGGCTTAAAAGTTTTCATAATGTTTTTATCACCCGTGATAAACCAAAATACTTAAAAAAGTGTTGGCCTAATGTTTACATTTTGATTTGTTTACATTTTTTGAATTTCAATTGGAATTCTTTGAATTTCAAATGGAATTCTTTTTGAATTTCAATTAGAATTTTTTGAATTTCAAATGGAAATTTTTGAATTTCAATTGACATATTTTGAATTTCAATTGATGTGTTTTGAATTTCAATTGATATTTTTTGAATTTCAATTGATATTTTTTGAATTTCAATTGATGTATTTTGAATTTCAATTGGAATTTTTTTGAATTTCAAATGGAATATTTTTTGAATTTCAATTGGAATTTTTTGAATTTCAAATGGAAATTTTTGAATTTCAAATAGAAACTTTTGAATTTCAAATGGAAATTTTTGAATTTCAAATGGAAACTTTTGCATTTCAAATAGAAACTTTTGAATTTCAATTGATATGTTTTGAATTTCAAATGGAATAATTTTTGAATTTCAAATAGAAACTTTTGAATTTCAAATAGAAATTTTTGAATTTCAATTGATGTATTTTGAATTTCAATTGATGTATTTTGAATTTCAATTGATATTTTTTGAATTTCAAATGGAAATTTTGAATTTCAATTGATATTTTTTGAATTTCAAATAGAAATTTTGAATTTCAATTGATGTTTTTTGAATTTGAAATGGAATTTTTGAATTTTAAATGGAGTTTTTGAATTTCAAATGGAAATTTTGAATTTCAATTGATATGTTTTGAATTACAATTGTAAAAGGTGTAGAGTTGTCAGTCGATTAAGAATAATTCGATTAACCGATCAAACAAAACCAAACTCTTGTTCGAATAATTTAAAAATGACGATTTTCGAATAACGAATAAATCGATTAATTAACGTCAATTAATCGAACTTTGTTTTTTTATTACAAAATAAATTAAATAAGACCTTTTAATTTGATTTATTCTCATAAATTTTTAAAGATTTTATACAAAATGTGCCATAACCCTGATTGTAATTAATCACTATGTTTAAACACATCTTTGACAAACAATTGTATCAGATGTTTTGTTTTTAAATCAAACGTTAATAAAATTTCAAGAAAGGGAATTTTTCACTCTCGGGTATAAGACATAAAAAGCTAAAAAAATAATCGATTTATATAAATCATACCAATGTAAGTATAAAATGTTATTATTGTATTGTAATTTATTTAAGTTATATAATTATTTTTCAGAATGAGCTCGGTTTGGAAGTATTTCGCCAAGAACAAAAATGAAAAAAATAAAGTCACATGCACCAAGTGTCCTAAAGTATACAAAATTGTTGGATCTACAACATACTCACTTCTTTACTATTTGCGTAAGAGCCACAATATTACCATTGAAAACGATATAGTGGAAGAGAATCCAACGACATCAAAAATGCCTAACTTGGTCCAATGGCAAAATACATTAAGAAAGACAGCGGCAGTTCTATAGAAGAAATTGTATGCAGAAGTTTGGCTGAAGATGGTATGTCTGTATGAATTGTTTATTTTGTTGTTAATAAAAATATTATTTAAAAATAATTTTTTTTATTCGTTATTCTCATCGATTAATCGAAGATTTTTTGAAATTTAATCGTTTGATCGAACGAGCGAAAACAATTATTTGAATTATTCGAACAAAGCTGAAAGGCGAATAATTGACAACTCTACTATTTACGCTCAACTATAGTATAGTTTAATTGACTAAAAACTAATATACGTGGTCTAAAAACACCTAATTTCCACAATACAATTTAAAATTTCAAGGTACACTCGTAACTGTTTCAAGGTACACCCAAAAGTGTACTTTGAAACAAAATTTTACAAATATGAAAATTTACGATAATTTGGAATTTTTAATTTTTTTTTTAACATTTTAATGCAGACGATTTATTCTCAACAAATATATCACACTTTAATCCGGTCATTTCCGTGACTTTCCTATAGAGATAGAGCTCTCAATAAGTCAATCTTTTAATGGTACACCATATTCCCCTAGTGACTGTCAAAATGTTTCAATATAATTTGCAACCTTTAGGCCGAGTTTTTAGGATGTAGATTATCTTTAAACTTAGATTAACGAACTTTTTAAATGGAATACTGTTTCCGAAATGTGATTTATTTTGTTTAATTATGATAAAGACCAAAATTCTAAACAAGATGAATTGCTGCCGACAAATTCGTGTTAATAAACTTGGAAGTGACAAACAAAATTCGTTACCGGTTTAACTAAACCAAGTTTAACTGACATCCCAAAAACTCGTAATTAATCCCTCAGCTTTTCACGATTTTTTAAAATTTTTTAAAAAAAGGAGAGAAAAACAAAAACGTGTATTGAATATCGACTAGAGGTGGACCTTACACATAACAAACAAGTTTTCAATTTATTTTTGATCAATGGTTATAATCTTTAACTTCAAACTCATATATTAGTTCTCATGTAGTGAGTAAACTAGTTTATATGAATGTTTGATGTTTGGCACGGAATTGTTACCGCTTTCAAAACGTGTTCTGATGATGGGAACCTAAAAAATTCCCGAAATAGATCTATCAACACATTCTTGAAAGGGTCAAATAATAAAATTGAAAACAAAAAACTCTATAGATTATTTGTAAGGACAATATCCTAATAAAGAAATATAGAGTATGGTCTCGAACTTCAATAATTTTCATTTTCATTGCACAATTAAAGGTCGAAAAAACATAATTTTTATTTTTAATAAAAATTATATCAAACTTGTAATTTTACAAAATTGTAATATGTCAAAACTAGGATGTGCGATTAATCAATTAATCAGTCATCATGATTAAGAGAAATATTGATTAATCAATCAATCTACATTTTTGATCAATCATATTTGCGATTAATCAATTAATTTTGATTCTGATTAATCGAAATTCATGATTAATTGATTAATCAGGAATTTGAATAACTATAAATTTGAATTATTGAACAATTTTTGTACAGTTTTATTAGTTTTTTGTTTTTATATATCGCTCATTTACTTCAAGACTGTCATAAGTCAAAAAAAATGTGATTTTTGAGTTAATGATGCAGATTTATTAGTTATATTATGTAAAAATTTCATATTAATATCATGTATACTTTTCCAGATAGAGGGTAATAAATTTAATTTTTTCTTTAAAGTGGGTGCAAAGAGTATACTACATAGAGAAACTGTGCAGAACTCTCACTAAGAGAAAAATACATTAAAAACCAATATATATAAAAAACGTGACCAAATAGGTAGAAAAAGGTTCGAACGAGGCAGATATGGATTGAAAACTTTTAACTCGTTTTCTACAAAATCGTATTTTTTGAGTTATGTCACTTTTGCAGTAAATAAGCGATATGTACATCGACATTATTTTTATGCTATTTTTAATTTATAACGAGCTTGGAGAGGTTGGACCTCCGTATATTTACAAAAATAAAGCAAATCAAACATATTAGCTAGGTTGGTACTAGTATTTCGATCTGGCTAAAGATCTCATCAGAACCCTGTCTTCCTGTCTTCTTAATAATCAAACACGTGGTTAGGATCTTTTTTCCTAACAAGCATCATTACGTCACTAAACTTTAATTTGTATTTTTCTATACATTTTTAATGCCCTACAGTATGCATGCTTGTACTATAAGTCGAAATTTTAAAAGAAACAAAGAAAAGTTTTATCGGCATTAATGACTTCAATGCACACTATAAAATTTTGCTTTAAAATAACGCAGAAATATTTTCTTTTAGAATTAAATATTTGTTAAAAGATATTTTCATTAAAGAGTGATCCTTAAAATTCCAGTGATCCTTATTCTATATTCATTATTATTAGTTCTCTGTACGTATTACTAAAAATTTTTGGAAATAACAAAATATGAAAATAGGATTTGAAGATCTATCCAGCGAAGTGTTTAAGCTTTAAAAAGTATTAGATTAACTTTGAGACTCATTTTAAATATCAACTTGGGTCGGTATATTTATAACCGAAAGTTTCTTAATTATGGCCCCTCTCTCTCATAACCAAATTTCATCGAAATCTTGAGGAACCCCCAAACAAAATCTACTTTTTCAATTCTGACAGTACAATATTACTTAAAAAATGTAACGGTCATGGAATGTAGTTTAATGCTGACGAACCAAGACTTTATTTTCTCCCACGGATCATTATGTGACACAAATTAGGAGCGTTTTGGTATAATATTATTATACAAAATCAGAGCTATATCAACAAACATAACTATTACCTCAAACTTGATGACGTTCTCTTTAAAGAACGGGTTAATATTATCACAACCACAAGATTGACAAAACTTTTTCCAATATTTAGTGTGACTTCGGGGAAAAGGCCCGTTCAATAAAATAAAAGTAATTGCATTTGTTTAAAACATACTAATAATTTAGTGCATCCCGCTTTTATGTGCTATACGAAACAGCAAAAAAAAACTACAAACATACTTGTACATATTTTTTTTTAAATTTCCCTACTCTAAAAAATTTACTTTTTCAGTTTTCACATTTTCTATTTGAATAAAATTATTCAAATTTGATTATTCAAAACTAAAATTGAAGGGCTTATTGTAAAAACTTGATAAGCCACATGTACTTTTTATGGATTTTCGCTGTTTTCTAGACATCCTAGATTAATATTTAATAGGAGTCTTGCTTAAAACACTTTTTGCTAGTACCTAGAGTATAAACGTCCTGAAAAAGTCATATTTTTTGCATCTTTTTAACCTTTAAAAGGCAAAAAACAAACTTAAAATAAAATGTGACTTATCAAGTTTTTACAATAAGCTCTTAAATTATTTGATTAATTACACAGTGCAACACAAAAATTCCAAACAAAAAAACACTTATCCCAGCCGAAAGTACTCGATGAGAGGAGAAAAGTAATTTCTGGATTTTGCTAGATTGGTTGCCGTTCGTTTTTTATGAGCCTCTATAGTTTCTTCGCCAAATTCGATTTTGAGCACTTTTTTGCAATTTTCTTCTATTTTTCGCATGGCCATAGCTCGAAAAATGCTGTGAATTTTTTTTGCAGTCTTCAGCAAAGTTGTAGCTCTTGACTCGGCCAACAAAAATGCTGAATATATTAAGTCGGAAAAATTTCATCTTCATGCTCAAACCCCAAAAATGTCGAAAAAAATTACCACTTTTTTCACCGATTTTTTCCGTTTTTCGACTACAGCTCTTGAACTATTGAAAATTTTACCAAACAATCAAGGGAAGAAATGTAGCCTATAAAATTATGAACAACTTTCCAGTACATACTAACTTCATACGACCACTCCTTGATACGGATTTTGCCATACAAATGTTATTAATTTTAATTTTTTTTTTTTTTGATTTTATTGTTTTTATTGAGCAAAAGTTTAAAAAAGGCACACGGAAAAAATCGGTGAAAAAAGTGGTACTTTTTTCGACATTTTTGGGGGTTTGAGCATGAAGATGATGTTTTCCCGACTTAATATATTCAGCATTTTTGTTGGCCGATTCAAGAGCTACAACTTTGCTGAAGACTGCAAAAAAAAATTCACAGCATTTTTCGAGCTATGGCCATGCGAAAAAGAGAAGAAAATTGCAAAAAAGTGCTCAAAATCGATTTTGGCGAAAAAAACTATAGAGGCTCATAAAAAATGAACGGCAACCAATCTAGCAAAATCCAGAAATTACTTTTCTCCTCTCATCGAGTACTTTCGGCTGGGATAAGTGTTTTTTTGTTTGGAGTCAAAAAGTTGAATATTGCGTCACAGTGTTATAGTATTAATTGATTAATCAGAAAGCAAAAACCTAGGCAAAACTGATCGCTCATTTTTTAAAACTTTTTCATTTACTCACAGAAAACATCTTAACTATAGTTCTCTCAAACGGTCTTTCCTATTATATTGATGCGAACAAATTTTCACTGCGTATTCGCAACAACTTCACTCGAGTGAAAATCTTTTTTTTTATGTAAATTGTGACAGATATTTTCACAAAAGTTCAAACAAAATACTGGACTTAAGGCTGAAAATCGCTAGTCATTTCTCTTAAATAAAAGCCATATTTTTTTCTGTGTTATTATTATTGTCAGAAAAGTATAGAATTTCTTTGATTTTTGGGATATCATCACTTTTTAAACTGTTTTTGCATCAATAACAAAAATGGTGTTATTATTATTTTTTAATTCCAACTCCTTCCACATGCGCGCAATGCAAACGCTTATTTAGGGTCCATTTTCTTACAGAGCAAAACGAATTCACTTTTCGATTCTACACCTTCAATTATTTGAAAATTGTTTGGCACAGTGTTGGCAAAGCGTCGGCGACGGTCAGTTATGCGTTGGCAGAACGTGGGATTAACAATCTTGCAATTACCCAGGCATAAAAATACAATCGGCACAGTGTTGGCAAAGCGTCAGCGACGGTTGGTTATGTGTTGGCAGAACGTGGGATTAACCATATTGACAGCATTGTCCTGTTACCCGATTGATAACAGTGGCCAACCGTTAGTTTGAAGTAACTTGCCACCGTTGGCATAACGTTGGTAATTCTAAAAATTGTGAGCTTTTAAAATAGCTTAAAGTAAATTAATTTTGAGAAAACATATTTAAAAAGCATCAAAACAGTTTGGTCTTAAGGTACCCATACACTTTGCAATATTCTTGGAAATATTATTGTCATTTTTTCCTACCGAGTGCACTAAGATGTACAATACTTTTGCACAAAATATGGCACCACTTTTTTGTTCTGTTGTGGATTGATATACAAATTGCACAATGTGACCATTTTTCACATATCTTGCTTGCGCAATAAGAATCAAAACCTTTTTGATTTATTCCAATATATTGTACATAATTCCAATACGACATAAACACTGGTATTGTGCAAAATATACAATACCAAAAGTTGCACAAGAATATTGCGTAGTGTATCTGTATTTTAGTATTTTACATCTTATTTAAATGTGTGAAATATTAAAAAAATATTTAAAAAAAAAATGCTTCCAATTGATTTTAATATTGGTAAAAACATTATTGGCAATAAATTTTGCGGGTGGTACTGGCCAAAAAACCATGATGTGCAAACCAAATATAGTTTTCCGACTACAATATTAGTTGTACCTTTGGTGATTTTTAAAACGTTGGGTATTACAAAAATATCAGTGGTTTGCCAGTACTATTTTTTTGCTACGGTTGGCGATTTCTACCTGTGAAGTTATTTTACGCTTTTTATTAATTCAAAACATTGAATGCTACACACTCACTTTGTTAAAAAATCGAAATAACTGCTTAAAATAACTGCTACCGAAATGCAGTAATTTTGGTTGGTTGTTTAGAAAAGCCACCATTAAAAACATGAAAAATCTTCATATTATTTCAATGGAGTGGGATCCCGGGAAATTAAAAAAATTTCCTGCTTTCCTGGGAACCGAAAAAGTTCGGGAAAAAGAAAACGATAGTCAAAATGCACTAACACCGGTAACTTCAATCGCTGGTAGGGAACTGAAGATCCACTTCAATAAACTTTCCTTATTTTTTCCATATTTAGCTCTTGAATATGCATCGATTGAGTGTTATTCCTTCAACCAATTCGAAAAAGTGTCATATTCAGGACAGCCTACTATACAGCCATTGATTCCAGTGAGAGAAATTTCGTCTGAATCTGCGATAAAATTTAATAGTAGTTTTACTCTAGGAATATTTTCTCTGTGACTCATTCCATATAAAACCATAAGAAAATATCCAATTTTCGACCTCTACCCCCTTCAATTTTAACCAAATTTGGTATGGAAGGAAAGTGTCATATAAATATGTCATCGTACAAGTTTTGGGTAGTTAGCTCTAACGGTTTTGGAAATATCGCGTTTAAAACTACGAAAAAATCTAAAATTTAACAAATGTATTTGGCCATAATCGTTCATAATACCTCATTTTATAAGCGAAAAAATAATTTTTAATATAAAATACATTTTTTCAAAATCCGCTGTTTAAAACACTGGATTTTATAAAACTAGTTTTTTAAAATTTTCAAAAAACCATGTTAATTATAATTATATTTAGAGGAACTAAATTTAATAGAAAAAAAGATTTACATTAAAAAAATTATTTTACGAAAAACATAAAAATAAAAGTTTTGCAAAAGTAGTTGCACATATTTACCCCTATCTTTTGAACGGTTTACACGAAGAAATTAATTGCAGGCAATTTTTGAATTCTCTTTTAAAGTTGCTTCTAAAAATCATGAACATTTACACGAGAAGTTTTTGCATGCAATTTTTTTGACGTTTATTTTGCCAATCTTCTTTAATTGTTGCTTCGTTGAAATTTAATTTATTCGTAATAATTAAAAATAAAAAGGTGTTTAAGCAATTACAAAAATAAAATGGAAGATTATAATAAAGAAAAAATAATGGAATATCTCTTTGACGTTACTGAACTGGCTGTTGAAACATCAATTTTTTTTTTACCGCCTCAAGAGTGATCTTTATTTATTTTTTTCAATTCTTCGGTAATATTGAATAAAGAATTGGAACGTTTTACCCGGTCCAAAAAAACAGCATCTTTGACATTATAAAGATTCTCATTTTCCTGGTACTTTATAAGTAAAAGTTCCACTAGTTATTTATTCCACTTTATTTATTTTTTATTTTACAAAATATTTTTGATACACAACACTTTAGAAGCCGAATACGAATAAAACAAATTAACAAGAATACGAACGATAGGAAAAAGAAATGTCAAAAAATATCTTGAAAAACGAAAACCGTGCAATTTTTGCTACCCCGCTTGCTTCTCTACCCCGTTTGCCTACAAATAATAATTGCACGCAACATTGCATGCAAAAATTTGCCTAGTGTAAATTGCCTCTAAGCTACAGGAGTCACTTAAATCATGGTTTACCTAGTAAAGTCCATTTTTTTCAAAATCCGTGGTTCAAACAGCTGTATTTTAAAAACTGGTTTTCTAAAATTGTTAAAAAAAATATATATTAAATACAAATTGTTCTTCTTTACCGTCACCAAATCCATATGTGGTATTCCTGCATGTTTCAGAGTTATCGCCTGTTTAGTTAAATTTTTTCACATTTTTATTTATAACTCAGGATACCGTGGGAGCTTCACATAGGGATTTAGACACGACATAGGGAAGTAATTTATATTTCACACATATTTTATAAAAAATTTAAAAAAACTGTTTTTTGAAATACTGCTTTGTGAACCACGGTTTTTGAAAACAATGCATTTGGTCGTTTAGAAATGAATAATTTGTGTAAACCAAAATTTAAGTAGCTTTGAAATGAGCTATCAATGACTCTCGTATATTAAGCCGTTAAAAAGATATAGAATATTATGTACCAAAACTTTTTTAAAATTTTTGAATATTTTTCATATTTTGAAACGCGATATTTCAAGATCCGCTGGGTTTAGCTGTGCTACATTTGGATGAAATTATACTTATATGATGTACATCTTCTATACCAAGTTTGATTGCAATCAGAAGGGGTGGTGAAAATCGAGTGGTTGATTTTTAGTGTTCGACCGAACAGTTCGGCCAGAAAATGCATTTGGTCTGTATTCGTTATTTTAAAGCATTACGGACAAATTTGGAGGATGGAAAAATGTTTATTGGGCTGATTAGATGCTATTTTGAGTGTCAAATTTGAAGAAAAGTCTGTAGTTAAGCAATGAATTCACTGTTCGGCCTCAGAAAGTTCGGCCAAATTGAAAATAGTTCGGCGGCCGAACTTTTAACTTTATAGCTAATCTTCTGCTTTTCTCTTAAATTTTTTTTTTTTTTTTTTTTAAAGAGAAGCAACACTCGGGAAATTCTTCCTATTAATTAATGTGTTGCTTTCTTTGAAAAGGGGATAGTGGAGAGATGAAAGCTGGTAAAAGATGAAGGGCTTCAAACATGGCAACACTGTAATTGCGCGAGATGATAAGTCTTAGAACAGTTGTTGCTCGCCACCTGATGTAGAGTTGGCGAATTTATTGAAGCTTTTTGTTTCATAGCCCTGATTCATTATTTTACTTCGGTGGGGTTAAGTGCTATGGGAACACCGAAGGTGGGCGCAGCTTTACATATAAGTGATAGAAAACTCATACATATTATTTTTCTAAATTGATGTTTTCGTCACCGGGAATCGAACCCGGTACCATCCGTGTAACAGTCCAACGCGCTAACCATTACACCACAACGCCCACTTAAGGCGATCCAAGCCTCCCTAGTGAAAAGGTTGTTCACGTTCCTCAATTGTGAAAAGTTTTATTGTAGTAATGCTAATGAAATATGAGTCTAAATGAATCTTAAATTTTATACACAAAATCGAATTAAGTCGGCTCAACAATCATGTTTCCAATACCAAAATTTGTCATCATTGCCTCTACAAAATATAGTTTTTTTGCCGAACTGTTCGGTCGGACACTATTGATTTTATATGTTTTCAGTCTTTTGTGATGTCCAAACTTACAAAACAAATTATTTTACTGTGCATTACTCTTAATATTGAAAGGACGATAAATAATGAAAGGACAAAAAGTATTGATGGAAATTTTTTGAACAAATTCACTAAAAGTTCGATATGTCTGTGTTAATTGATGATTGTAAATCAAAAAATATTAGTTACAAAAGCAACACAAATTTGAAAAAAAAAAAAACATATAAAGCCAATAAAAACAAAATTTCAGTTTTTTGAATTTTAAATGAATTTATTAAATTTATAAATAAAGCACAAACAAAACTTAAAATTTAAAGCCAATATTAAATAAAACAATTAAAAATAATGTAGTATGTATTAATAAAAAAAAGCATAAAATCTTAATTATTAAAAATAAATTTATAAAAAAGTCATAAATAAAATAGAGTGATATTAAAATAAATTATGTCATGGCGTGTTCAAAACGAGATTCCAGGTTAAAAAAGTGTTAAAGCCAAAATGTTAGATAAATTTAAAAAAAAAAATAGACAAAAAAAAAATGATTATTAAATATGAAAATCATGGTCATAAAACGAATCTAAATTGCGACAGACACGTCTACGCCAAACAGAAAACATGGGAAATTCTGGTTCATCAAATTCATTTAATTCTTCATTATATTCAAGCGCATGACCACTTACTTTAAAACCACGATGTAAACGTTCCTTCATAATAGCAATGAACTCCTTGTAGGATAACAAACCATCACCATCTTGATCGAAAATGGCAAAAACTGTATCAATTAAATGTTTCGACAAAGTATAACCAGTGCAAATCTTAACAGCACGAGAAAATTCATCTACAAAAAAAAAAAATTAAAATTTAAATAAAGGATTAGCTTGGAAATTGTGTTGAGAGTGAAACAAATCTTCAGTTACCCTTAGATATGGCACGATCCGCCAAAGTATACATACGCATAGCTATTGCAAAATCTTCTAAATTGTTAAGGAATCGACAAAAATCACGAAATTCGTCGAATGTTATACCCTGTTCATCCTTAACCCCGATCTAAAAGACGTTCCAAAAAGCTATCATATTCATCTGTATCCAAGTACGTATAACGTAATAGAATCTTAGCAAAATCAACTTCGGTAATCGCTTTATTGCCCTTGGAAAATTCAGTAAATTCCAATTCCAATACTTCTGTTTGTAAGTTATCCATGAATTTATAGAAACCCTCATAGTATAGATCTTGATTGCCCTTTTTGCCAAACAAATGTGTCTGCAGGGTGGTATCAACTTTGTGTTTTCGCTGCAAACCTTCTTCATCGTCTATGTAATGATCCTACATATATGGAAAAGAATTCAAAATTAATAGAACAATTCCAGACAAATGAACAATTAAGGGATATTCTTTAATTTTTGGACGCGTGTTATTACAAACTTTTAATTATACATAAAAGAAATAAATTACAAAATAATTTAAAACAAATGCGAAATATATTTTTTTAAAAAGGATTTAAAAGCAAGTTTAGAAATTTGACAATTTAAACGTTTTATCATTTCAAAATGTATGATTCACCGTTAGCCCTCTAATGTACAGGTACTCCAGAAAGGTTGTACTGAAAGTGACAGTTAAAACAACTGTAAATTCAGTTGAAAATGCGACAAAGGTAATTACCGTTAAAATAACAAAAGTTTTTTATTTTTAGCTGTTGCAAAACAACTAACAAATACTGTAAAAATTACTACCCAGGCAGAAAAAAAATCATTGGATTATGTCCAAAAAATTCATTGGATTATGTCTATTATTAAATATTTATTCCGTTTTCACAAAAGCCGCAATTTAACCTTCCTAATAGGCTACCCAAGTTTTTTTTTTTCTACCCAGAGTGCTAAATGGGATTCTTTTTACAAATTAAGTAATCTACAGTTACTCCTCTAACGGGGTAAATGCGTCACCACAAATGCGTCAAATGAGCGTTTTATACTTAGAAATTAATATATTCCGATAGAAAACTAAATTTGCTAAATATTTTGCGAAGAAATGTTTCGTGTGCCGTCCACGGTTTGGAAACGAGAAAGCTCCAAAATTTCTAAAAATTTCAAAAACTAATTAGTTTTAAAAAAATGTAGTTTTCAAAAATCTAAAAAACCAATTTATGTTGACTAAAAACTCTTTATAATATAATATAAGTAAGATTAAAGCTTTATCTTAAATAATAAGTCCTTACTTTAATAAAAGAACTCACAGGATTTTATCAGGATTCCTCTAAAGGACATTGTCTTAACTTATAAACTAATAGACGGATTTTTATGAAATTTTGCAGAAAGAAGATATTAAGTATTAATAGTAAAGCTTTGAAGTTTGAACAATATAAATTGAAGTTTAGATACTTTTTCGTCTAATTTCACTTTTTCCAAAAAGCGAAAATCGCGTGCGTTGTGGTGTAATGGTTAGCGCGTTGGACTGTTACACAGATGGTCCCGGGTTCGATTCCCGGTGACGACAACATCAATTTTAAAAAAATAATATGTATGAGTTTTCTATCACTTATATGCAAAGCTGCGCCCACCTTCGGTGTTCCCATAGCACTTAACCCCACCGAAGTAAAATGATGAATCAGGGCTATGAAACAAAAAGCTTCAATAAATTCGCCTACTCTACATCAGGTGGCGAGCAACAACTGTTCTAAGACTTATCACCTCGCGCAATTACAGTGTTGAAATCTTTTAAGCCCTTCATCTTTCACCACCTTTGATATCTCCACTATCCCCTTTCCAAAGAAAGCAACACATTAATTAATAGGAAGAATTTCCTGAGTGTTGCTTCCTTCTTAATAAAAAAAAAAAAATAGGAGCAGAAAAAATAATAGTTTTTCGAGTGTGATTATATCTTGGTAAGAGAAATTTTGTCCAAAACTTCTCTTTTATATGATTTAGTTTCCAAAATGCACCCTAAAATATTTTGGCTCATATCGCCTAAATTAGACAACGATAATCAATTTTGTTGAAGAACTTATTATTTGTTTTTCGAGTGGAGCACATGGTATGAAGTTAGTTGCAAAACATCGTTTGCCAGTTAAGAGGGTTAATTTCCTTTCCAACGATATTAAACACTTATATTATATGTATGTTTATAGTTCCATAACATAAAATCTTCAAAAGTTACACCTTATGCAAATATTTCTTATATGTCTTACTATGAATGTTTGTATTCATATTAAACCTGATACCTGATATTTGCATAAGTGGTAAATTTTGAAGATTTCCTGTTAAGAAGTTATAAACATATCATATAAGTGTTTGGTATCGATGGAAATGAAATTAACTATAGATTACGACATTTTTAAAAGAATCCCATTTAGCACTCTTTGTACAACAAAAACTTGGGTCAAGATTGCGGTTTTTGCTAAAATGTAGATTTTTACAATTCAATTAAATATTTATTAATATACATAATCAAATGATTTTTTGGACTTAAATGGACTTTTAAGTCAGCAATGTGGTGTTGATGTCAGAATTTATGATTTGGTATTATTAAAAATAAAAATTATGTTTTTTTGACCTTTAATTGGGCAATGAAAATAAAAATTATTCAAGTTCGAGGCCATATTCATATTTCTTTATTACCATATACATATTTCTTTATTAGGATATTGTCCTATTTCTATTTCTTCTTATTTCTTCATACCATATATTTCTTTCTTCGGATATTGTCCTAACAAATAATCTATAGAGCTTTTGTTTTCAAATTTATTAATTGACCACTTTCAGGAATGTGTTGATAGATCTATTTCGGTAATTTTCTAGGTTCCCATCATCAGAACACATTTTGAAAGAAGTGACAATCCCATGCCAAACATCAAACATTCATATAAACTAGTTTACTCACTACATGAGAACTAATATATGAGCTCGAAGTTAAAGATTATCACCATTGATTAAAAAATAAATTGAAAACTTGTTTTTGTGTGTAAGGTCTACCTTTGGTAGATATTCAATACAAGTTTTTTGTTTTTTCTCTTTTTATTTGTACACTTGTTTTGTTTAAAAACAAAATGTACTGGGGGAGTAGTAAACAAGACCGTACTTTGTCTTTTATACAAGTTCCCAAAAATAAAATAAAAAATTCCAAAAATGGGATTTTTTAAATTTTTTGCTGCCATGTTTACATTTAAAGCTTGGATTGGAAGAGACTTACCCACTAAATTAGGTATGTATTGTGTTAAATACAACCGCTTGCACTACTTAATTGGGGGCATGCAAATTTTTTGAAACAGTGGGTTAAAGTTGATATTTGCAACTTTTGAAGCGACTGCGTGGAAAAGTATATACAAATCAAAGATTTTTTAACACAACTCGCCTTTACATGAAAAAAACCAATCAGAATAGAATGCATACTTTATATCTAATTAACTAAAAAAAAATGTCATAAGTCAAAAAACGCGATTTTTGAGTTAATGATACAGATTTATTAGTTATATCATGCTTCATATTGTGTAAAAATTTAATATTAATAATATCTTGTATACTTTTCGAGTTAGAAAAGAATATATTTCTTTTTTCTGGAAAGAGGGTGCAAAGAGTATATACTTCATAGAGAATTATGCAACTCGCACCAAACTCTCTCTAAGAGAAAAATGCATTAAAAAGCCTATTTATAAAAAATGTGACCAACTAAATAGAGAGAGGGGCGAGCGAGGCAGATATAGCTTGAAAACTTCAAACGCTTTTTCTGCTTAATTGTGTTTTTTGAGTTATGTCAGTCTTTTAGTAAATTAGCGATATATTTTGAAAGAAAATATCTATCTGGAGGCAAAAGACTGTTGGTACTATTTAGGAAAAAATCGTAAAATTAGATTTTTTTTTAAATTATTACTTAAAGCAAATGTAGTTTTTGAGTGTAACAAGATATTGCATTCATTTTTTTTTTGTTTAATGAACAATTTATTTGGTTGAATAACAAAAATTTTAAACAAAAAAATTGGCCTCGATTTCTTCCCGCTATTCGGAAAAACTGGTTCAGAGTTGGATCAAATTTGAAATTTCATCTTTGCAATTGGGAATATCTCGAGAACAATAAGAGATAACCCACACAAGTAAACATGTTTTTTGTTAGGCTATACTAGCACATTACAAATATGTAATTTTTTTGTAAATCGGTTTAGAAACAAAAACATTTTGCATGCAGAAAGTGCCCTACTTTGGGGGGTCATGTTGTCGCCCCCGGGGGTTCTGGGAGATTCAACATCAACACTTAAGCTCGACATTACGTTACATATGCCTTAGGCCGGGTCGATTTGAGGGGAGGCAAAAAAATCGCCCAAAGCTCAGTGAAAATCGTATTCTAGGGATCAAAATAAGAAACTTTGCGGAATTAACCATACCTCTAAAACGAATTCTACTACCCCGAAACTGTTGACTTTTGTCCCGTAGGGTCAAGTTTTGAAAAATCCCACTTTGACCCATGTAGAGTGCCCCAATCGAGTCCAAATGTATGACCGACCCCCACTAACTTTGAAGGGCCGATCCACCCATGCTCGTGGCACACCCCCCTGGAACTCCCCTGGGGGGTTCCCCATACAAACATTTCAAAAAATCTCCATTTTTGGCACTTTATTTTATTATTTTTTATTTATTTTATTTATTTTTAATATTTTATTTATTTTTTCTCTTTAGAAATTTATTTAGTCAGAACATATGTAAATGAAAAAATTAATTTAACTTAGTAATAGAAAAGAAAAGATAAAAATTACTGTTTGAAGTCTTTTTTGCTTTCAAGTCTGGGCAATTTCGCACGGCTCTCTAACGTCGTCGCCATAACAGCCTCTACATTTTCCGGTATAACTCGTTTGGAAACGCTAGCTAGCAATTGAACGTGTCGTTCTGTTCCTTGTATGTGTGATGGAATTTTTGGATCATTAAACGGTGGATCATCTTGATTTAAATATTCTTTCAAAGTATCGTATGGAATGCTTCGAGTGAATGGTGGTTCAAATACGTCATTTATGTCATTCATATTGATCATTTCCGTGTAACTTGTGCAATAAAAGTTTATATCTGGTTTTTATAAGCTCTAAGTCCCGTTGGGTCGTCAACATCGGTTCGATAGCGTAGAATTATCTTGATAGCACAGTCGCGCTTTTCTTTGCTATCATCAAACAACATTGATAACAAGATATTTTCCGAATGCGCATAATATGAATTATCTGTAATTACTTTATTGACAATTTTGCGTAAACGAGGTTCTAGAAATCTTGACCAACTAATGAATTTGAAAAATAATCTACTACCGTACACGACAGAGCTGTAATACTTAATATTGAAGTACATTGGCACATAACATGTAATTATAAATTCAACCAGTATTCTTAAATTTACATCTGGATTTTCCGTTGTCACATATAATCGTAATAGTCTAGCGGCCTTGGTGAGCCACCGAGAATGTACAATTTTCCCTGGTTTGATGTTAGCCAGATCCACTGAAACCACGCCGCTAGAAATTGCATGGGCCATGTCGTATAAGTACTTGGAATCGGTGGAAAATTCAATTTTTTCTGGAGCAGGGGGCATATTTTTCAACTCAATTTTCTGAAAGCCGTCCACCACCTGAAAATATATAAAAATAAAGCAATTAAAAAACGGTTGACAATTATAATAAATGAGTGATAGCAATAACTTACCGGAAGAGTTTCACAAGTTTCGATTTGACGGCTCAATTTTCCGGTTGCCGATCTTGGTCCAGTGCTGGTTGATTTATCCAAAGCTTCAAACAAATGCCGAAACGGAAGTTCGTTGAAGTGTAGAAGGCAAACGAACCAATGCAATGGTCTTTTTAACAGCAATTCGAATCGTCGTATAATTCCACCGTGTGGGCCAGTGTTTGTTGGCTCACCGTCAACGCATATGCCAATTAATTCATTCAGTGATATATTTTTATCGTTAAAAAAATCATTTAATTTGGTTGTTTTGTATTCAGCGGTTTCATGTTCCAGTCTTACGTAACCAATCAATTCAGAATTCGGTTCTCTCAAAATAACAAGATGAGGTTCTTTTACCATCCTAGTATGATACTTCTCATCAATTGCATCTCTCGTTAAAGTATCATCTTTTCTGCCATCGAATGAAAATGCTAACAAATTGGTATCATCTAACCGTTTGCGAAGCACTTCTTGTCTGCATTTCTCTTTTTCTCGGCGAACTTTCGATTTATCCATGATGAGAGGTTTGCCATGGGTATCTTTCATTTTAAAATCTTGGAAAAGAGCGGTTCCCATTGCTGATGCTACTCTATCAGGCACACCAAATCTGTCACATACCAAGGCAAAGTTAAAACAATCGTATCTCTGTGTGTATTGTGAACTTGTGCTTATATCCAAATCTTCTTGAACCGGTGGCGGTGCGTATGTTGAATCATCGGGATCTTGGTATGTTGGCATTGATGACATAGACGTTGCTCCTTGCTCTTCAATTTCCATCGCAAATCCATCCATTGTTAGTCTTCTCTGATTATGTTGATCGTGCATAAACTCTTTGAGGCGTTCGGGAACCAAACCGCATGCACATGGAGCTGCCTTCAAATCGCATTTACATGTTCCAATGAAAAAAATTGTTTCCAGAGATTTTACATACTCTGTAAATTCTTGGTGTTTGTTTCTATTCTTGATTTGCTCTTGATATTTGACAAGCAATCTATTCAATTTATTATATACACTTTTTTTCAGCATTATTTCCATACCAAGTTTTTTCCAAATTCCAATCAACTTATCTTGTACTTGAATAGTGAATGATTTATAGAGCAATTTTTTTTGTTCGCTCAAGTAAAAATAATATCTCAAAATATCCAGATGGGTTGGTAAATTAAGATCAGTCAAATCAGTAGACACACCAAAAACAGTAACATCATGCCTGGGTATATGACTCATTGGGTTTTCGATAGTTGTTGATGTTGTTATTGCTTCATCTTGCGGTGTAAAGGATGGTGGATTCATTGTAAACTTTTTGATTTGGAATGATTTTTTTTTTTTAAATATTTTTTTATCTGAAATTAGAACTTCACACTTTGAGTTCTTCACAACGACTTAATGCATTCACAAAAACTGTTGCGTTATATATGGTCTACGAGGTAATAAAAATGAAATGGTAATTTTAATTCTACCTGTAACCGATTTTGTTGTTAAAACTGCCCATTAAATACTTACATGTAAATTAAAAGTTAATCTGACCACAAAATCTGTTAAGCAAGTGCGCCTTTTATTACTTCTGGAAAATCCTTTATGATAATTTTATGCTCAATTCTACCTGTAACCGATTTTGTTGTCAAAACTGCCCATAAAATACTTACATGTAAATTAAACGTTAATCTGACCACAAATACTGTTAAGCAAGTGCGCCTTTTATTACTTCTGGAAAATCCTTTATGATAATTTTATGCTTTCTGTTAAGCAAGTGCGCCTTTTATTACTTCTGGAAAATCCTTTATGATAATTTTATGCTCAATTCTACCTGTAACCGATTTTGCTTAAGTAAGTTTACGACATGCAGCTGTGTCTTGTGGTGGCTTAAAAAACCCACACAACCTATTTTACGACCTGCAACAGAACGACACGTTCAATTGCTAGCTAGCGTTTCCAAACGAGTTATACCGGAAAATGTAGAGGCTGTTATGGCGACGACATAAGAGAGCCGTGCGAAATTGCCCAGACTTGAAAGCAAAAAAGACTTCAAACAGTAATTTTTTTTATTTCTTTTCTATTACTAAGTTAAATTATTTTTTTCATTTACATATGTTCTGACTAAATAAATTTCTAAAGAGAAAAAATAAATAAAATATTAAAATAAATAAAATAAATAAAAAATAATAAAATAAAGTGCCAAAAATGGAGATTTTTTGAAATGTTTGTATGGGGAACCCCCCAGGGGAGTTCCAGGGGGGTGTGCCACGAGCATGGGTGGATCGGCCCCTTCAAAGTTAGTGGGGGTCGGTCATACATTGGACTCGATTGGGGCACTCTACATGGGTCAAAGTGGGATTTTTCAAAACTTGACCCTACGGGACAAAAGTCAACAGTTTCGGGGTAGTAGAATTCGTTTTAGAGGTATGGTTAATTCCGCAAAGTTTCTTATTTTGATCCCTAGAATACGATTTTCACTGAGCTTTGGGCGATTATTAAATCGACCCGCCCTAATATGCCTGTTCCAAATTTCATTGCAATTGGACCACTAATAAGTAAGAAATTACCGCATTATTATTTAAAAAAATTGTGTGATATATCCCGCTGTGCGGTGTGGCTCAGTACCCAGTACTGAAAGATCGGCGACTCGTGAAATATGGAAAACAATTGTTTACTGATCTATGGAATTTTCGAATAGGTAATCCGAAATATTTTAGATCATTAAGGGCAATCACAATGGACGGTATGTCCTCCAGATTCATTGAAATTCTAAATAACATAAATTGTAAAATGTCAAACTTTTTGCATTTCCTTTAGCAATTATTAAAAGGAAACAAAACAAATCCTGTATATCGATAATAATTACAAAACAATTGTTAAAAACTTTTTTATAAATACAATACCTCTTCATTTTCTTCATCACCATCCTTTTTATCTTGTTCAGATTCAGTTTCACCATTAGTTGGATTTTCGCCACGTTTATTTTTCCAAGCTCCGCTGAAAATGCGTTCCATCTAAATACACATTTGTAAGCACACAGAAACACAGCACGCAGACACATAGTTGGTAATTTTGTGTTAATTTAATTGGGAATATTGTTTAATAAAGTTAGAAAGGAATACAGGATTATTAGTAACAGATCGAAATTGAAAATATTATAATTAGGATAATAAAAAAAAGAGAAAAACATAAAACTCAAAATTAAATACAACTAAATTAAAAAGAATTTAAAATTAAATTTAAATAAGCCATAATAAACATTTTTACAAAAACTAAAGTTTAAAAAAAAATACAGGAAATAAATTAAATAAAAAGGACCAAGGGAAAGGATAATTTTAGGTGACCTTAAGTGATTTTTATTTACTTACAACACATGTATGTCTTGTTTCAGTGTAGAGTCCTTTAAAATTAAATAATAATAGTGCTACTGTGTTTTACAGAACAAAAAGCGTTTTGGAAGAACTTTAAAAATTTGCTAAAATTATGATTTAAAAGCGGCTTTTGAAGAAGGCAGCTTTTGAGAGGCTGTATTAAAAGTAAACGAATTTTGAAATTTTAGATTCGCTGTAACAAGGAATAAAACTTAAGCAGAACTTTAAATAATGCTACTGTACAATTTTATTTTTTCTTGCTATGATTTCAACTTAGATATAAATTTACAGTCGTATTCATAAAGAGAAACTAACACAAATCTGTAAAATCATGAATGACAATAGTTGGATAAGAGTTAGTTTCTAGTTTTAAATTATTGATAAGACTTTAAGAATATTAAAGATCATATTTTAAAATGTGTTTGTGTAAAATTCTATGACTGTATTAAAAATAACAAAAGTAGTCTTGCTAACAAGCTACTTATGACTGAATACATATAAAATCGCCCACTCGATTTACTTCACCCCTTCTGATTGCAACCAAACTTGGCATAGAAGATGTACATCATATAAGTATAACTTTGTCCAAATATAGGACAGCTAATGCCAGCGGATCTTGAAATATCGAAAATTAAAAAAAAAGTATCGATACATAATATTCCATAGCTTTGTAACGGCTTAAGCTGCGAGAGCCATTGATACGTTGTTTTAAAGCTACTTAAATAAAATATTAAATTGTTTTCATAAACCGCGGTTCCAAAAGCGGTATTTCATAAAACTGGTTTTTTAAAATTTTGTCAAAAATATATGTTAAATAAAAAAAATAGTTCCCTAAGCCGTGTTCAAATCCCTACGTGGAGATGTTACGATATCCTGACTTATGAACAAAAATGTGAACAAATTTAACTAAAACGCCGATAACTCAGAAACATGCAGGAGTATCACATAGGGATTTGATGACGGTGTAGAAGAATAATTTATAATTAACATATATCGCACACCCAGTTCAAAGTGACTTAACTCAACATTTTAATTTTTCGGTTTTATATGCTTAAACTATGCACAATATAGCGGTTTGAACCACGGATTTTGAAAAAAAAAATGCATTTTACTGTCAAGAAGTGAATTATTTTTATGAACCAGTAAAATCACTATTGTACTACCTTTAAAATGAGGCATCAATTACTTTTATAGCTTCAACCGCTAAAAAGATATGGGCAATTATGTTTAACTACTTTTGCAAAACAGTTTTTTTATTTTTTTATATTTTATATTTATTATATTTAGTATCTTTTTATAGATTTTTATCCATAACTCTGAATCGCGTAAGAGCTCCACATATTAATTTGACAACAGCATAGTGGAATAAATTATAATTAACATATATTTTATTGAAAATTTAAAAAAATCAGTTTTTTTTTGAAATATCCGCTATATTTAAATATCCACTATAGTTAAACCTCGGATTTTGAAAAAAATTTATTTTACCTTAAAAAATTTTATTTTACCTTTTAAAATTTAAAAGTAAAACATTTTTAAAAAAAAATTTATTATTATAATTATTATTATCAGTGAATCGCGTAGCTTTAACCATTAAACATATATGGACGATTAAGAACGACTTCTTTTGTTAAAATTTCGATATTTTAAAACGCGATATTTCCACAACAGTTAGAAGTAACAACAACAAAACCGTTAGAGGCAACAACCCAAGTTTGGTTAAAATTAAAGATGGGTAGAGGTCGAAAATTGTATATTTTCTGATGGTTTTATATGGAATGAGTCTAAACTTTCCAAAAACACATTTTTTTATTTTGAATACTAAAAATACATAGACAGGAAAAATTATTATCAAACAAATTTCAACTAAAAAATTTTTGATTTCAAACTCACTTTCAATTAAAAAATTAATAACATATATTTAATGGCATATGCATAATCACTTTTAAAATTAATAAGCTGTAAATAAAACTAATTTTCCATATAAAAATCATTTTATAAATGTGTTATAAGCAGGAACCGGAAGTTCATGCAAGTGTATGTTTTTTTCCTTAAGTCTGAAACACGGATGTTAAAGTTGGTACAATTGTACTTTTTTTGGTACATTTTGACCTTCTAAAGTACCGTGGTACTACCGCGACTCATTTAGTACAATTTATCAATTTTCAATTTTTCACCCTTTTTGAATTTTTATTATAGCAAACAAATTGTTATTGCGTCCTTTTTCATTGCATTTATTCGTTTTATGTAATGAGCGCGTAAAATATATGCGACTATATCCGATTTGACGATTTATCATCATTTTGAGGATTTTGTGGAATAAAATTGTCGATTTTTTTTTTTTAAATATCGCAAATTTGAGGATTTTTCACAAAATTTATCTGGCAGACTGGTATTGTGCTGTATAGAGCTCTTACATATATTGACACTTGTTGCAGCCAACTTCACTTTCAGTTTGAATTTATTAAAATTCTGAAGAAGTGAAAATTAAATTAAATTATTGTTAAAGAATGAAAGAAAATGCTACACAATCTTATACAAAAATTATGCGAAGTTTTGACAACCAAAGTCAACTTTAATAACGAATTATTAATGGGGTGCCATAAATTTACTCTAGAAAATGTTATTTCAGGTAAAACAAGTAGTATTACAGTAAAAATGTTCCCGAATGAAATTGCAAATTTTGATTCAATAAATAATCAATTTAGAGCTTTCGTTGATCTTGAGCAAATGAAGTCGTTAAAAAATTAAAACATTTAAACGGTAGTAGCTAATTTTCAAAATGATCTGAATTTCAATATGTTTCCAAACATTTCTTGAGTCGTTGCTGGAATTTTATCCATTCCGCACTCATAGTGGCAAGAGTTTTTTCTTTTCAAAATATAATAAAAACTAAGAGAAGAAACAAACTACATGTGCATTATCAAGTCTCATACAGACAAAGGATTGGTTAAGATCGACAAATTCGTGCAGCTATGATGTAAAAGTTCCAAATAGTTTATTAACTAAACAAATAATTCCATGATTTTGATCTCATATATTCATAAGACTTTTTTGTACCTTATGTTATTGTTAAGTTTTGTTTTTTTGTGTACAAGTGAATTTTTATGTACATTTTTTGTTGTTTTAATAAATTAAAAAAAATGGTACCATGAAGGTCCAAAAAGTACATTTTTTTTTTTGGAGGTTGGTACAAAATTGAAAACCCCATTTAACATCCCTGGTCTGAAAGCACTGTAAACAAAATATCTTTGCGAATAACAGAATTTGCGTTAAAATGGCATCGATTTATTAACGCATATTTTTGAATATTTTGCTCTAAAGGCATATTTTTACTTATTTTACATTAAATGCATATTTTTATTGCATATTTTTACTTATTTTGCTTTAAATCGACATTTTTATTGCTTATTTCTTAGTTTTTAATAAAAAAATACTTTCAACTTTATTTTATATTTCACCAATCACTATCCACGTACTCTGCTTTTTAAACGCTGAACTGGGATTTTAAGAGTTCCGAAGCAAAATAACAAAAAAAAACCGTGAATAGAGAGAGAACTAATATTTTTCATGCATTTTTAATTTAGAAATAAGTTTTAAAACTCTAAATTTTAATTATTTATACATTTTGAAAAATAAATATTTAAAAAAAACAAAAAAATGTTTTCTGTAATTCCAATTTGTATGTAAAATATAATATACTATATCTAAAAAATAAAATGTAAGAGGACCTTAACAGGACTTGTGCAGCTTGGATCCTCTTTAGTCCACTGAGACTGAATTAAAACTTTATTTTTTTTTTTTGTTTTTAGTATAGTAATATTAAGAAAAAAAGTGCATCTTTTTTAAAATTTTAGTGCATAGGCGCCTAAAACTAACTTTTTTAGTGCATGAAGTTCCTGTCCCTGATCATAAGCTTAGAACATTTTTATGTATGGGACCATAAATTTTTTATTGAAAACGTATTTGGTACACAAAATTTCCAGTTTTTTATAACCCATAATGACAACAAAGTGAAAAAATGTGAAAATTTAAATAATTGCCAAAATTTCAAACAGCGTTAATATTTGAACAAATCGCCGCAATTTAAGCAAATGCCATAATTGAAAAAAATCTCGATAATCGTCGAAATTGAAAGAAAACGCCAAAATTGATTTTTATTTAAATTTCGGTGATTTATCAAATTTTAGCGATCTTTTCAATTTGAAGATTTTTTAATTTTAGCGTTTTTTTTTTTTAATTTCGTCGATTTGTCGCGATTTTTCTCTCTCCAATTTTGGCCGTTTTTTTTTAATATTTGAATAAATCGCCGAAATTTTAAAAAATGCCATAATTGAAAAAAATTTCTGAAATTAAAAATCGTCGAAATTGAAAGAAAACGCAAAATTGACTTTTTTTAAATTTCGGTGATTTATCAAATTTTAGTTTTCTTTTCAATTTTGAAGATTTTTTAATTCAAGTGTTTTTTTTTTAAATTTCGGCGATTTGTCGATATTTTTTTCTCTCCGATTTTGGCGTTTTTTTTTACTATTGGCGATTTTTTTTTTAATTTTGGTGATTTATCAAATTTTAGCGATCTTATCAATTTTTAAGATTTTTTTGATTCTAACGTTTTTTTTTTTAAGTTTCGTCGATTTGTCGCGTCGATTTTGTCCAATTTTGACGTTTTTTTAATATTTAAATCGCCGAAATTTGAAAAATGACATAATTGAAAGAAATCTTTGAAATTTAAAATTGTGAACATTGAAAGAAAACGCCAAAATTCGACTTTTTTTAAAATTTCGGTGATTTATCAAATTTTAGCGATCTTTTTCCATTTCGGGAATTTGGACGTTTTTAAAAACTTTATTTTAAGTGATTTTGACGATTTTTTCACAATTTTTTTTTGGTGAATTGAAGTATTTTTTAAATTTTGAAGTTTTTTTTTTATTTGGAAATTATTTTTTTTTTTAAATTTTTTAAATTTGAAGATTTTTTGCCGATATTTTTAAAATTTTCGTTATTTTTATTTTTTTTTTTAAATTTGGCAATTTTTTTAAATTTTAGCTATTTTTCTCAAAATTTTTGGCGGGTTTTATTAAATGCTGTAAGAGTATTTACTAAAAATTAGTTTGAAATTAAAACAATATTCCATTAAATTTTTAGTAGGTCAGATTGAAATCTTAATTGAAAATGAAATCAATTAAATAGTTGCAAATTATTTTGATTGTTACTACCGAATTCAATTAAAATTTTAATCGAATTAACAAATACTTTAATTGAAACTAGATTTTACTTTTTTCTATGTATCGAAGTTTAAATTGCAGCTAATTGGTACAGTAAGATTAACATTTTGAAATAAATATAAAAAAGCCAAGCTTAAGGATTTAACGATTTATCCTTTTGCAAGTAAAATTCAAAACAACAGAAACAAATCGTTTAATTGGAATAAAACAAAAAAACTAGTAACAAAACAGAAAAAATAACTCATAAAAAATCAACAACAAAACTAAAACAACCTATAAAACTTACAAGTCCTTTCGATTCTTCTTTCTTTTTGTCTTTCTTTTTATTGTAATATAATTCTCTGGCCTGCTCTTCCGTCGATACTAAACGTTTAAGCTAAATAATAATTTTAACATTAAAAAAATAATAATTAAAATTAAATAAATATTTTTGAAAATAAAATAAAACTAATTTAAAATGTACACAACCTATTCACATATCCTGTAAGGTAAGCTATTCATAATTTTGAATGAAAAATTTAAAATATAAATGCGTTGTAAATAAAATATGGTACTATTATAAAATAATGACAGTAACTTATTTGAAAAATCAATATTAAAGAGTATTTTTGTTTTTGTTTTTATAAAATCGAAATTATGTTTTTGTTATTCTGATGAATTTATACGGAGGTTGAAAGCTCCGTATATTTACAAAATAAAGCAAATTAAATATTTTAGCTAGGTTTATTGATATATACATGATAAGGATCTCATCAGAACCTGACGTTTTAGAAAAGCTAGAGCCTCCAGAATAGGAAGAGCTTTAACAAAAAACCTATTAATAATCAATTTTGCTCCTTTATAGTCTTCTTAGCAATTAAAGCAAATTAAAGAGTTTTAAAAGAAATTGTCTGTAGTATAAAACACCATGGGACGGTGTAGTTTTATTTTCTAAAACCGATCTAATCAAAATTTTAAACAGGGGTTCATCCTTAACAAATCATTACAGAAATGTGCCATTTTTTGATTCACTATATCCGATATTAATACAATTTTCAATAAATGTCTTATACTACACGAGTTATACAAAACATAAACTATTGAACATAAGATTCTGTCGGTTTCAAAGATACATATGACATCATTAAAAGTGGAAGCATTACACACAAAAAAATAAAAACCCATTTCAATCACGAAAACCACCGATTCAATAACTTTAATTGCTGAAATTCAGCCAACAACGCAAATTGCTAATTAAATTACAAATTGATAGCTCTTTAATTGAATTATTTTTCAATTAAATAATAATTCATTTGATTAAAAAGTGATCAATATTGCATACCTTTTCAAAAAGCAAAAAAAAAAAAAAAACAATTGGATAAAGTGTTGTTGCCATAGCAAATGTTTTTTATAGCTTGAATTTTATAACATTGAATTTAAACCAGAATGTAATTCTCATTTAGTACGCACTCTCACGCTTTTCACGCTTTGGTTTATCGATGAGGATACCAGGATACCAAGTAAGTTCCGTATTAGAGCAAATATTTAATTGCTTCAATTAATTTTTGATTTACAGCTTTTAAAATTTTCAACAAATCGATTTAATTAAAAAAGTAGGGAAATACTTTTTTTTAGGTTATAGTCAGCCATGCATAATTTTTGGCATACTCTCCATATTCATTGAAAAAAAAAATTTTAAATCAAATTGAAGAAAAAAAAAATTTCAGAAAAAAATGTCGCTTTACATTTTCACTCATAACTTTTGAATCCGTGTACCTATTTTGCCCATTTTCAACACCAAACTACTTATAATATCAACAAATAATTTGATTAAAAACTAGCAATCCCGCTTTTTTTATTCAACGAGTATTTCGCGTTTCGGCAGACAGAAATGACAGACAAAAATACTGCCGTGGACCAAAACCATTTTTTTTTTTCATAAGCACAACATAACGAAACTCTTGCGCGCTATTCGATAATAAGTAAGACAACTTTTTTTAACAAAGCATACCATTTTTGAAATCTTAAATCTCGTGTCGGAACTCAAAAGTACCCTCCAAAAACAAAATAGTTATATATTCCGTATTCATCTCTTTAATATGCGTCATTTAAGTGTTATTACTCAATTTTTTTTTCCAATGGGACACCCAGATGTATACCCTCCTGTACAGTGGGATGGAGGACAAAAATAAAACGTTAAAAATTAATTAAAATCTAAAAAGAAAAACTATTTTATACCATCCACACTTGAGGGTAAATATTAGTTTGTAACGCATCAAAATATTGGACCCACACAGTACATTTATTCTTGATCCTTATGCAATTTTAAGCCGATTTAGCGATGCCCGTTAAAATGGGGAAACGTAAGCGGGATTGCTAATTTCTACTAAGATTGAGCAGTTTGGTATTAGAAATGAGCGGCATCGGTCCAGCGTTTTAAAAGTTATGCATGAAAATGTTAATGTTGTGGTGCGTTGTGGTGTAATGGTTAGCGCGTTGGACTGTTACACAGATGGTCCCAGGTTCGATTCCCGGTGACGACAACATAAATTTAGAAAAAATAATATGTAAGTGTTTTCTATCACTTATATGTATCGCTGCGCCCACCTTCGGTGTTCCCATAGCACTTAACCCCACCGAAGTAAAATAATGAATCAGGGATATGAAACAAAAAGTTTCAATAAATTCGCCAACTCTACATCAGGTGGCGAGCAACAACTGTTCTAAGACTTATCATCTCGCGCAATTACAGTGTTGCCATGTTTGAAGCCCTTCACCTTTCACCACCTTTCATCTCTCCACTAACCCATTTCCAAAAAAAGCAACACAGTAATTAATAGGAAGAATTTCCTGAGTATTGCTTCTCTTTAAAAAAAAAAAAAAAATTTTTTTTCATCTCAAAACAATTTTCTTAGCGCAAATTTTTGGGTATAAATGTGAGTTCGGTCAAAGCATATTTAATGCTTTTACTGATTATGTTTTTTTTTTCAATAAATAAAAATTAAACAAATTTGAATTTTCTTAATAACTTTTTTTGAAAAGAAAATCTTAGGTTAAAAGACTTTTCCTTTAAATGAAGTTGTTCCTGAGTAAGGACGATCTTAACATTTAAACAACTTTTTCCTATAGAAAAATCTTCGTTTTCCTTAGAAAATAATACTTTACTAGGAAGGCCGGCTGATAAGTTCCCTCCCATTGCCATAAAATTTGGATATATGATAGATGGGGCAATATAAATAAGAATGAGCAGCTAAACGCTCAATTTTGCGTTTAAGGGTCAAAAATAACCCAATTAACCGTTATATGCTTCAAGCTTCATCCAAAAAGCTATATACAAATTTGGTATCAAATGAAAGGTATTTTTTAATGACCTTTCAATATGCATAAAAACAATAGTAAAAAATTAAAAAAAAAATTCGAACAACTTTGAAACCCATATTTACTCAATAAATATGCGAGGTATACTGCTTACAAATTTTTTTTAATACTTTTGTCTCTCTATTTTATATCTAAATTTAATCGAAATCCTGAGGAACCACCCAACAGACATCCCTTGTTAGTTTAAAAGAACTTTTTTACAAATACTTCATATAGAAAAATCGTAATACTTTATGGAAAGTTTTTCTAGATAAAAATGAACAGATTTTGACTACGTTTTCCTAAGAAAGCAAATTTTTTAATTAGAAAATTAATCTTTTCGATAAACTATAAAATTTCCAGAACTTTCCTCTATAGAAATTTTTCTAACATACTCTCTTGTATGTTTTGCTAAAAAAAAGACTGTGGACTCTAAAAATTCTAAGTCTTATTTCTAAGTCTTATTTTTATATATAGATTGACTTTTCAAATAAGTTCTGTATAAAAAATCATTAAAAATATAAATGAAAATGCTTACAATACGTCTTGTATCGTCATCCAAGTCATGCGAGCGAAAAGAGCCACCCAAAATTTTTAAAATCTAAATAATAACAAAAAATAAACAATTTTTAAGAAAACAATATAATTTAAATAAAATTAAATTAAAACTTTTTTAATACCAAAACGTTGATAAAAGTACAACAAAATTTGTTAAATGCAGTTTTTCGTATTCCTTCATTAATTTAGCATTAACAAGGCTGTTATTGTTAAAAAATAATGTAATTAAATATTTTAAATACCCACATTTTAAATTATTAGGAAATTATAGTCATTTACAAGCTGACCTTCTCTGTTACATGTTGACCTTCGCTGTGTCCAAAGCATTTAAATAACTCAAAGAGAAACTCTCCCATGTTGGGCGCCAAAATAAAAATGTTGTTTTGTCTATGTTGTTTTTAGAAATGATTCCGAACACTTTTATTTGTTTAAATCAGGATTTATACGTTGGCCATTCATGGGTTGGCCTATCTACTATTTCCCAGTATTGGAAGTATGAATTGTAAAATTTTTGTTAATTCTATTTTGAAATCTTCCTGAGTACTGGGAAATGCTAGATATGTGTGATACAGAGATGGTTAACGAGTTTACAGCCCTTAACTCAAACTATATAATCAATTTATTTCGTTTTAACTAACTTTTTGTTACTTTCATAACGTTTTTCTATTTATTTTCCTAAACTTACCACTAAAAATTCATTTTTATCAACACGATGATTGCCATCAGTATCAAACATATTGAAAGCAATACGAAAACCAGATTTTGGTTCTTGTCAAAAAAAAAAACAATTTCAATTTTGAAACAAATTAAACAATCATAAAATTAGGGTCTTTACTTACTAGTTAAAACAGACAAAAGAAATAAATATTCTGTATAAGATATAATTCCTGTAAAGAATAAATTTTTAAAATGCAGTCCTAGAATTTGCAAACCCACTAGCCCCCCTAGACATACCTTTGTCTCTTAAAGTTCTAAACAGTTGATTGGATCCTTTCTTCAAGGGTGGTGTTTCATCTTTAATTTTGTTCACTTCTTGATCAGTTAAAATACGACGTTTGAGACGAGCTTTTAATTTAAATGAAAATCATTTAGAATTATAACTTTTGTTGAACAATTTTATATGTAAAAATACTCACGTCTAGGTTCTTGCTCTACCACAGAATCAAGAAAATCCTGTGGAGTCATATACAATTGACCATCAAATTCAACGGAAGAAAATTTAATAAAACGTCTTTCACGTGCTGTCAATTTAACGGAAGAGGATAGTTCGTCGCGCTATAAAAAAAAAACATAAAAAGTTTGCATTAGGGATAGAATTTGAATATGCGTAATTTAACCTCTAAATACCCAGAGTCATAAGCTGACTGTACGAATATGGCTGGCTATTCGATCGACAGGTTAAAACGTTTTTATATAATACTTTTCTATTGAGAGAGGATGTAAAATCGAGGTTTACTTCTTTGCAGTGCGTTATAATAAATATACCCTTATGAAATTAACAAGGTAGAAATGACTAAAATGGCTACAAATGTAGTCAAAAAGGCGATTTATCACAAAAATTAATAACCATGTAGTCATTTTTAACTATTGATAAAACAACTACAATGGTAGTAAAAAAAGACTATCGAAACTCTAAAAAACAACTAAAATTGAATGCATAAACCATAAAAAACGAGCAACAAAACAATAAAAACAATGAACATAAAACGACTACATATGTTGTAAAATCTACTATTTTGAACAGTTATTTTTTCGGTATTTTAAAAATATTTTTTAATAAAAAAAAATATTTTTTTTCTTTTAATTACAATAAAAATGTGCATCCTATGCAATCCTATTTAAAATGCAAAGTCAACATTTCAAACGGTATTCAAGTTATGACGTTTTTATGCATTGGATTTACAATGAAATTCTCTAATTATTATTTGTAAACTATGAACATATCAATAATAACAAATATAACAAATATAAACTAAACGTTAATTTTTTAAAAACTCGACATAAACTTCTATTTTTAAATAACTAACTAAAAATTAACAGTTTACTGCAAAATTACTGTTTTCGTAGCTGTTTATTGAAATACTAAAATAACTACTCAAAACAACTGTAACTGAAGTACAGTATTTTTGGTAAGTTAATTTTTTGTAATGACTGTCTAAATTTGTGTTTTTTATTTTCTCATAGAAAAATGACTACAATAGTAATTAAAACAACTACTACAGTTTACTACCTAAATGACCTAGTAGTTACTGTAAGAATATTCTGAGTGTAGCTCTGATTCCTAAAACAAACTTTAATACGAAAATACTTTACGATACAAGAAGATTGAAGTTTCATAACAGTAAAATAAATTGGTCTCTGGATCCACGTATGCATATTAAATATAAGAGACATTATTAAAGATAAATCCAACACTCAAAAAGTGTGACAGTAGAATATACTGAATATGACAGTTAAAACAACTGTAAATTCGTTAAAAAGGCTACAAAGGTAATTACCGTTAAAATAACTAAAAATTTTGTTATTTTTAACTGTTGAATAATAACTAACAAATGCAAGTAAAAATAACTAACAATGTCGTAAAAATAACCGAAATTTTTATGACAAAATGTATTAAACAACTTTAAAAGTTGGATAAAACTACAGTTTTTTTAAATATAAAAGTTTTATAATTATTATTTGCAAGCTCTGAACATATTAATTATAAAAAATATAAACTAAGCGAACATTTTTAAAAACTCGACCTAATAATCCATTTTTAAATAACTAACAAAAATTGAATGGTTACAGCAAAATTACTGTTTTGCTAGTTGTTTATTAAAATATTAAAATAACTGCTTCAAATAACTATTAAAAAAATACAGTATTTTTCTTCAGTAGTTTTTTTTAAATAACTGTCATAATAGTTTGTTTGTACCATTTCATAGAAAAAGAACTGTAATTGCAGTTAAAAACAGCAACTACAGATTAATACACAAACAACCATCATGTAGTAACTGCAAAATTGTTTGAGCGAACGGTTACATATACGGACAGATAAAAATTGTCGTAGTTCTAATCCATAAAACACCGTTGCTGATATTCAAATTCTTAGAAGGTAGTCAAAATAGAAACTTAAGTATCCTATTACAAAGCCTAGAACTCAATTTAGTTTAACATTTTCGTAAGTAACGTTGTCGAAACGATTGCAATTTAGGTGCAGTTTTAAACTAAACGATTTCATTTTTCTTAGAAAATCTGTTTCCAGGTCCGGGATTTCTGTTCTGCGATATTGATAAATTAAAGTAAAAGAAAATATCATTTCTCTAATTAAAATGTAAAAAAATTCATCATTTATAAGAATATTACAAAACAGTAATTAAGGACCAGTACTACTACTCAGTAAAATCCAAATGACTGGTTGCAGAACAGCTTGTACAGGTTCTAATTTCTGTTTTGTCCAATTTGCAATAGGTTTTTTACCTCCAAACAAGAACAGGTTGCTTTAGAACCGGATCTAGAACCAGTTATAGAACTGGTTCTGTTACAGTGACACCTTACACTTCGACTCCCAGGAACCTCTTTTAAAACCGGTTCAATGTAACCAGTGGTAAAAGAAGTTGTTCTAGAACAGGTTCAAATGTAATCTGTTGTAAAAAATGTCTCTATAATGCCTTAATTCTCGGATCATTCTATTTACTATACTATCCACTACTGAAACAATACATAGCCAAAAAGACTGTTGAACCGAGAAGACTGTATAACTTAATCTGTGGATCGAATATATCGTATAATGATACAAAACATATATCGGCCATTCCACGCAAAATTGGCTAAAATCTAACCTTGGCTTTTCCGATTTCAATTACATTTTACATTCAGAAAGTTTATGGACACACTTTAAAATAAACGTTTTTTGTTTTTCAAATTTCGAAAAGTCAACGGTTACAAAAAGTGTGTAAGTCTGTGTATTTTCTTTAATATTGATGGGATCATCACCATTTAAATTGCATTGGAATGGTACAGTACTCTACTTTTATACTGCGAATAAGAATTTTTTTTAGCGTCAAAAAGAATTGCATTTTTTATGCAATTTATTTTTAAAATGCATTTTTTAACGTTTGGCCACACTCGATTTAAAAAAGAATGCATATTTCAAAATATGGAATTTTCACTTTTTTGGGTTCTGGGGCTAAACTATTTTTAATGATTTTTTGAAAAAAAGCTTATAGCACTTTTACATAGAAAAACCAGCAAGATTTATTAATGGCGTTTTCTTTTCTGGCAAAAATGTCATATTTTTTTTGCACTTTACCCTCAAATTACTTTTTTGTGTTCTTTTCTAAATAAGGTAAACACTCTGAGAGGGTGCCGTGTTTCTTTCTGAAAATGTTGCCTTATGAAAGGCAAAAAATGCAACATTTTCTGCCCTCAAAAAAATTACAGGGGTTGGATGTTGTCCTGTTTTTTTGGTTTATCAATCTCATGTGTATATATTGCAAAGTTTTTGGCGAGATAACTCTCACCTTGGTAGCAGAGTGGTAGTGTTCTGGCTTCTGACACAGAAGATCCCGATTTCGAACCCATATTGGTATCACATTTTTTTATATTTTTTTTTTTTTTTGTTAAATTTAATTTGCGATTTTTTTTAATTTGTTTTTGCTATTTTTTTAATTTTTTCTTTTTGTAAGTATTAAATAATTTTTTTAATCTGAAATTCGCTTACAAACAAAATTATAAAAAAAATTTAATTGAAAAAAAAAAATGTATGGAGCTAAATCCAAATTTTTTAAATAACTAAAAAAACAAAAATTAATTATTAAAAAAAACATTAAATTTTTTTTAAAGTTTGCTGGGATTTGAACCCGAACCTTAACAGCACAAAAAACAGATTTGTTTAAATAAATGTAATATGTGATGAAATTGTGTTCTATTCTGATTGTAAAAATGCTTCATTTTAATGGGGCTAGGGCAAAATTTGAAAAATGTTGCACATTAAGAAGGCAACACTTTTTTTCCCAGAAAAGAAAACACCATAAGATTAAATTTAAAAATGTAATGTTAAGGAGCCTTTTAAACGGTCTATGTTTTGAAAAATTATACATGTAATTATGTGGATTTTTCTGTAGGTGAAAGATAAAAGGATCTACTGAAATATTTTATTTTAAAAATTTAAATTTTTAACCCTTTTCCACCACACATTTGCCATCGAATATGATATTTATATAGAAAGAAACGTTCTATTGAAAGGGTTAAAAATTAAATTATATAAACTTAATATTTAAGTAGATTAGTTTATCTTTCATGAAGAGAAGAAATCTTAAAAATTAAATGTATAGTTTTTAAAAGAGAGGCATTTAAACGGCAAATTAGCTCAATATTTTTAAATATAATCTTTATAATTTTGAAAAAAAAAAATTAATTGTTTTTTTTTTATGGAAACATGATGCAAGCTTTTTTTCTTCGATAAATCGTTAATAATATATAAACCCCGAGAGTGGTCAAATTTGAAAAAAGTGCATTCAAAAAAGAAATTCCACAAAAAATGCATTTTTTTTTAACACTAAAAAATCCTTATTCCGCAGGAAAAAAAATAGAAGAGTATACCATCCAGTGCAATTTAAATGGTGATAATCCGATGAATATTAATTAAATACGTATTTTAGTACAGTGTTATTTTCACGTCATATAGACAGTCGTAATTAATTTTTAATTAATATGCATGTGGTGTTACTAAACATGTTTGTAATAGAAATAAATTGGCAAAAAGCAGCATAAATTCCACATGGAAATCATTTCTAAATAAAAATTTTCTAACTACAAATCAAAATATAATTTATTTAAAGCAGTAAGCAGGGCAATCCAATCGTATGGAGCCCAGTCTGGGGTCATTCGCACTTTGAAGAGGTCGATAAATTACAGAGATATTTTCTCAAGCGAATACTGAAATTACCAAATTCAACACCTAATTATACCCTAATGCTAGAATCTGGTTTGGAAGATTGCCACTTGTATACATTAGAATTGAACTTCAGGTTACATAAGGCGTACGTTGTTTGAGTACTCTGATGCTAGACTTCCACATAAACTTAGTAAAAAAATCTTGGAAAAACAAATATTTTGGGCAAAAAGTTTTAATGAATTACACAACTACATAGAGTGGCAACCAGGTATAACATTAATGCAGTGGAATAACAAACAAAACCTTGTACTGGAACTTTTAAGAGTAAAATATTGTGAAGAACGCTTACAAAGAGCTTCACAAACTGTTACGTTTTATAAGAATTTAAATTTTACCACAGGCCAAATTATTTTATGAATAACTACAGTCAAACTACTGTGATGTGGATTTTCAAAGCCCGATGTGACCTTATTGAACTAAATGCCACACGATTCTCAAGAAATAACTCCAAGCTATGCTCACTTTGCAATATGAAGGAAATGAAGATATTCAGCATTTTATTTGCAGATGCCCTATTTTTAACAGTCTTAGGTTGCAATTGTTTTAAAAACACATCAATATATGAGGTATGATCTTATTCAAATTTTAATGGAGAGTATTTTAGTTGGGATATTTTAGTAAACTACATTGTTAATGCTTTGCAATATCGAAAATTTTTAATTAATGAGTATACTCACTAATATAAATATATTCGTTAATTTAAAATATGTTATTAAACCGATTTTTTCCGGCTAACGACTATTGTCAAAGCCGTAAGTAATATTCTTAAATTTTTTAATAATTATTTATTCTATTGTAAAATTTTTTTATTATAACGTTTTGAAAATAAAGAATTACTACTACTACTACTAATATGCATTTGACAAATTTAATTTAGAAATGTTGAGGTTAAGAAGAAAAATAAACGTTTTTCTCTAAAAATTAAAACCACTATTAATTTTTAAATCACAATAGACTAGTTTCTGCCTTTTTATGGACAGGCTTCACCAGTGATTTTCCATTTAAATTGTATTATTATTTGTGTATTTGAGGCCCTATGCTCCTTATAGGAACGACGGGAATATATATATATATATATATTATAATTGGCAGATTATCTCTACAGGATAAATTTTTCAACAACCTGCGGCTGTAAGAATTAAACCTGCGCTCTTCTTACATTACAAACGTAACAATACCAAGTCATGACCGTTTAGCGATCACAACCAAGTATGGCC